>OZ010573.1:98114433-98206933 GCA_963932145.1 Acanthosepion lycidas | reverse complement strand
AAATAAAAGCACCTTGTCTGTAGTATTCAATGAAATGTGCATGAAAGAAGTAATATTATATATATATATATATATATATATATATATATATATATATATATATATATATATATATATATATATATATATAAAGGGTCACACCACATAAGAGTAGAAGTAAATAGGCCTGATACTTAGGTTATATCAAGACCTCGATTTATTTCTCGGAAATCGGAAACCCGTTTATGTAACAAGTATGTCTAGACTCTTAATAGAGGCATTTTTTTTTCGGGTGAATCAAAACGCAGTTTATATTGTATAACATGGTTTCATTAGGCTGCGTTGTTTTTTCTTAGGTTGTTAATATTTAGAAATATTCTCACGCCATTAAAATGTTTCAAATTCCGCTCATCTTGCTATGTTCCTTGCGTTAATACAATTTACATGTTTCTAGCGTCTCTGATCATGCTTCAATTCACACAGAGCTATGCCTTAAAACCTATTCTTCATAAATCTTCTTGATTTTCCTTCTTGTTTCGCGAAAAATTTAATTTGTTCATTTGTTTCCTAATTTTGGCACGCAAACAATTTTCAGTCACATATATTCATATTATAATCTCTTTTTTTTTTGGCATAACTTATCTGTCTTCCTTTCTTTCCCTTACTGCTTGTTTCCTATAATATTAGTTATCTAAAATTATTTCCTTCAATTGCATGCACATGCGCACATACATACACCGATTACTTTTTTCTATTTATTCTCATATACTCGGCGAATAACTTTATACGTGTGTATCTCTGTGTCACACGATTACAATGCAGTATAGACGCTTGCATGCATTTCCTCTGCCATGATGCTTCGATTTAGCTTGTGAATTCATACGTACGCCCACAAAATACGTGGCGCTTAAACCAATGAGTACAGGATCTACAAAGAAACACAAACATGAAATACTAGGGCCTTGTTCCAAATCAGTTTAAGCACAATAAGAAAAACAAGACTCGAAGTGCAGATGAGCGTAGAAAGGCATGATGGGAATGGAGATGGAAAAGTAATGTCAAGGAAGCAGTAACAATGAAGAGAAAAACAAATAAAAATGTTCCAGACAAAAACATGATGGTAAGCGAGAAACAAATAAATCGTAATTGAAAGGCAAGCCAATCATAAAAGGAACAATAATTACTGAACAAGAGAAAGAAACACAACAGCAACAACAAAAAAGAGAAATTATGTGAAGGGACAAAGCCAGAATAAAAAGCATGGATGAAAATGATCTGACAGTGATAAAGGAAAAACAAGGAAAAAAAATAATGAATGAAAACGAAGATGAAAATCAAAAAGAAAATTAAATGGCATAAACGAATGAGTAAGCAAAGAAAGAAAATCAGAAAAAAAATGAATAAAGAAGACAAGGTCAGGAGGACAATGATTAGAAAAAAAAAAGAAAGATAAAGAAACAAGGTAGAAATGAGGAGATACGAAAGAAGAACGGAAAGAAGAGAGACAAACGAATGAATAATACAAAGAATGAACTTAAAAGAGCGATACGGCGTATACAACACACGCACACACATACATATATATATATATATGTGTGTGTGTGTGTGTGCGAGAAAGATCGGAGAGAGATGGCCGTTTGTATAAAAGATATAAGGAAGAGAGAAGACATGTTGTACAACATGAGATAAAAGGGGCGTTCAGATTATACAGAAAAAGAAGAAAAGAACACAAAAGAGTTAAACATGTTTTTAAAAAAGAAAAGCAGGCGATAATAAAAGAATATAACAAAAAAGATATCAGGAAACAAAAAATATAAAAATACGCACGCATTAACACAGACACAGACACACGCACAGACATATATATATATATATATATATATATATATATATATATATATGCACACAAAAAATATGTGCGTGTGTGTTCATGTATAAAAAGAATCGAATAAAAGACAAGAAGTAAAAAATAGGTGTTGTAAGAAAGAAAAAAGGAAAGAAAAAAAATGATACAAATATGTCTCTCTCTCTCTATATATATATATATACATATATATATATATATATATATATATATATATATATATATATATATATATATATATATATATGTGTGTGTGTGTGTGAAAAAGAAAGCTACAAATTAACGCACATGTTTTGTAAAAAAGAATAGTAGGAGATAAAAACGTGATGTAAAAAAGAAAGAAGACACACACACACACACACATATATATATATATATATATATATATATATATATATGCGTGTCTGTGTGTGTGCGTGTGTGTGTGTGTGTACAAAAAGATAGGAAAAAAGTTTCATAAAGGAAAAATGGAGGCAATAGAGTAAAACATGGTATGAAAAAAAAAAGAAAGAAACCAAAAGAGAGAGAGAGAGAGAGAGAGAGAGAGAGAGAGAGAGAGAGAATATTATATAAAAATATAAGAAAAAAGAAACAAAATAAGTGAAAAGAACATACAAAAATACAAGAAATAAATAGAATTCTGACAAACTACCTTTTTAAAAAGAAAAAAAAAAAGAAGCAACAAATAAATTATCCACTAGAGAGACACAAACAGGTTTTTAAATAGAAAACGAAATTGAAGAAACTAAATTTCAGAATAAGAAACCTAAATAAATAAAGAGAGAATGAAAGAAAGAAAAACAATCGAACTGGACACCCAAAAAGGAAAGAGACGCAGAGATTATTAAAAATAAAATAAGCAAGGGAGACAATCGTGTTATGAAAAAAAAAATGTCTCCAACAATCAGAAACGGTAAGATATTGGAAGAACAAGAAAAGGATAAAGTAAATACGCAATAGACACTTGAGAAATAGTTTGGAGTGGAAGGAAAATGATGGAAAAAAATACAATTCAGTCTTCATATGATTGAAGGAGATTTCAAAGTTAACAAGATTGACATTTTGACCGCTTACATCAAATGTTAAGACTTCAGAAAAATGAAATAAAAAACAAATACTGTTTTCATTTGAAAATGGTATTTGAAAGATTTTCCGATTCCTCTTCAGTTAAGTCACAAGCAAACATTTGCTTTTGCTATTTCAAATGAATTTCCCTTTCACAGACAGTTCCTCAGACAAGATTTGAATATTTATTCAGAAATCGTTTCTATGATAATCATTGTTGTCGCTCTCGCCTTTGCTACCGCTTCACAATTTGCTTTTCTATGCACACTTTCACCTTACAAGTTCCTTTAATAATCGATGAAATAGTAAACTTAACGCTGATAGTTGTAATACTGTTTGCAGAAATTATGATAAGTCTTTTTAAAATGATAACAGTAAAGTGATAGTAAGGAAGAACTGACAGTGATGATATTAATATCGAGGATAATTGCATTGTTTTTCTAGGATGTGTCGTGTCCCTTCAAAACGTCGGTGATCATTATTTACATCTTTGGATTTATTATAACGTTTCGACCGTTGAACACTCCGGCCTTCTTCAGGTGGAATGCCGAACTAAACCCTTTATTTCGCTCAGTGGGGTAGACTGTTCTATTAGGTTGGTGCAAAAATAATGACGTAATAATGTCGTTTTTTGACGTATTTTTTAACATCAAAAAACGACATTATTACGTCATTATTTTTGAACCAACCAAATAGTTTCACGTGCCATGTCTATCTCCTTTTAATTCCCCCTCCAAGTTCTCCACCGCCTTAACCGGGTATTGAACTCACACTCTTTGGGTCCTGTCACTGGATCTAAACTAACACCTTTATCCACTGTGCCGTGTATCCTTGAGGAGATCTGTGTATGAATTTCTGGGTATTATAAACCTAATATCTTCAGCAACAATTTTACCAGTTCTCATAAGGCAATTTTTGCTGTTATCAATTCATGTTTTTACCAGAGCTCATATTACAATTTCTGTTGTTATTATCGCTTTTCTCTGGCACTCCTTATTACTGGTTCCCATATTGTATTCATTTCTATGCTTGGTCGGCTCAGGAGATTTTTGTGGCCTAGCATATGTACTGATTCCTTACGTTTACAAATTTTCCAATGATGTTCTTTGTCTATGATCTCATCCATCTGGTTTAATCATAATTAGAAAAAAAAATCCCATTTCAACAAGGCAACGATCTAAAACGCTCACCTAAATTATGTCAAAATTACCTCGAGCTAAAAAAAAGGAATAAAATTTTGGAAATTATGACTTGGCCGCATTAATCTCCAGACCTTTCCCTCATCGAATTAGTTTTGGGTAAATTGGATACATCCGTTCGAAGAACATACCCAAAAACGAGAATTAACTTTTTCAGTGCTAGAAGAATGCTTAGGAAAGTCTGCCATCTACTTTTTTTCAAAAACTGTTGGAAGGAAATGCCAAGAATTTATAATGCGTTAATTAAGACAGATGGTAGTTTTATTGACGGAAACAAATATGATGCTGTTGTGTGATATTTTTTTCATAGTTACATGCTTATTTTTTGTCAAAATAAAAGCAACTACACTTTATTACAGAAATGTTATCTTTTACTTAAAAGATACAAAAATATCTCATTTTAAGGTGTGTGTTTTTATTTAAATGGAGGATGGCTCCCAAACTGTTTGCTTATAGTATATAAAATTTTACTGAACTTTTCCAATATTATTCCGTAATAATTAGAATCAGATTAAATGTGGAAATATTTTCAGGTATGTCCTTAAATTAAAATACACTTTAGTACACGCAAACATACACAATTTGAATGAAATTGAAATAGACATCTGGATCACTTGGGCTAATTTCCCTTTTCGTCTGACAATAATTCGTGGGATAAGAGGCAAAGTACATAAGCTGAAATATGCGGCCTTTTAAATTAATTTTTATGACCCTTGTATTTTATTTTACCAATCTCCAAACTATACAAGTCCCAAGAGCCGCTCAAATAAGAGGATTACTGAAGGAATTTGTTGTATGAGCGGAAAGAATAAGAGGTAAGAGGCGCAGTTTATGAGGATATCTAGGGAAGTGTTGTGACCTAGGAAGGGTTACTGAATGAGGAAATACCAAAATGGAGGTTGGAAATGAAATGGTAATCTTTATAACATCAACAAAATAGAATACTCGCCAACGGCGTAAAGTAGGTAAACCACTGCTAATGGTGAAGTACTTAGATAGCATATTAACCCCACTTAAAATAGAGTCCAACGTATTTATGAGGATTGGGACATACCCATTAGTGTTCATAGGTACGGTATATAACAGGAAGATAACAGCTAAATCTAGAATTGAACAGGTTAAGACTGAAGGGGTTGAGGAAGAATCTTTTTGGCAGTCGGTTCCGTAAAGTAGCCACTCGTGTGAAGAAACTGTTCGAGTAGATCTCACATTACATTAATGGAATACGAAGCTAATAAGGGTGGTTCGCAACATTCGCTTTGCATAACGGATGTTAGCTGTGAAGGTTATGACTGGAGAAATGAACGAATGCAGCTCGTAAGAACATTTCCCATGGAAACAGCGACAGTGTAGCGAAAGGCTTTCAGAGATTTGTCAGCGGGAAAGTATTTAAACTGAATATAATTTAAATGAACAGAAAATTTAGATTTGAAATTTGATCATTTTGCCGTCAGCGAATCGACTAGTTATAATAAAAACGAAAGCTGTTATGTTAATAACGACAAAGAAATAGTCAACAAGTAGGTACAGTCTCATGCTGAGAACTGCGTAAATGATTTAGGTTCGACTATGTAAATAAATATTAACAGAACGAAGTAGAAATTATTCTAGAAAAATAAATAGAGGAAGGTACTCTATCGGTTTCCAAACAGACGGTTCTGCCTACCGAAGCAAGAAGGCCGGAAAAAATTATTGCGAATAATGGAGAAACGATCTGTTAGAACGTTGGAACAAAAGTATAAGCGAACAACAGAAGCGGAAAGAAAGAAAGAGATAGAAAAATGGAAAAAAAAAAAAAAAAATACAACCACCTTGCAATTACGAAAACTGTTAAATACGAAGCTTATTTTATTTTACATGCAGCAAAGAATCGAAACTGGATGAGTTATAAAATTCGTGAACGAATCAGAACTTGGGTCTAAGAGGATACCGAGGAAAGTGCTGGAGTTCCGAGGAGAGTTTTTGTTACTCAGATTCAAGCGATTACCACTAGACACGTGATGTAAATATGAAAATGACTGAAATCTTGGCCTCATAATAATATCTTAGCAACCTAGAAAACAGATGATGCATCAGCATTAACATTGTTATCATAAGTGCAGATAAGCGATGCATTAAAAGAATAAGTGAAGGAAAAGGACAAATCAACATTGAAGATAGCGTTAAAAAAAGAAAAAAAAAACATAACGAGAAGATCCAAAAACGGAGAGAAAAGAACAGGAAACGTGGATTAATTGACTGATTTGTTTTTTACGGCTTACCAACCCATTGCAGGTTATTTAAAACCGAAACACATCTTTGATTGGGAGAATATCCTTTTTTATTTCTAATTTATTACGAATGGATATTGCATTAATATTTTTTGAATAACAATGACTTTTTTCAAATTTTTACTGTTTAATCCATAGCTGGAGGAAAGGAGATAAATTCATGCTTCCCCAAAGGTATTTGCACATAAAAAAAAATAGAATTCGACAGTTCAACCCGAGCCTCTATCGATTGCATCACCAGAAACCCAGAAAAGTAGGAAATGCAAATAAATAAATAAACAAATAAAAATAAATAAATAAATAAAAACAGAAAATGGGAATACCAAAGTGAGAAGAAAAACAATTGTATGGGAATCTCAGAAGAAAACTCGAGGGAATGATAGATAAATCAACATCGACATATCTACATAGAGGAAATCTCAAGAAATAAATGGATTCGCTCTTATTATTATTACTATTGTGAATATAAAAGTCAGTAATCTTGTCCTCCCAATTTCTACATTTCTTAAAAGACGGAAACATTTCTTAAGTAGTGAATATTTGTTTTCCAGCAGACTACATCGAAAACTGAAATAATATCAAAAACTAAATAAATATCAGGACTTGGCGGCAGAAATATTCAAACTAACATTAAGACTAAAATGGAGATAATTCTACCTATTGTTATAGGGTAACTGAGAATTAGTTCGAATTGGATTAACCTAAATGTAGAAAGAATTGGTGAAGTAATGAATCTCTTAATCTATTGAAATCATTAAGAATATAATGAAAAGAGTAATGGCGTATTTTAGAGATTCGATATTACTTGATTTCCAGCGGCGAAGGTCTTTTAACCACTTAAGTGATGGTTATAATATTAATGACGGCAGTTCTTGTTATTGTAAATAGAGGAAAAATGCGTAGTAAAAGTTGTCAGAAGATTGATGAATGAAAAGTAGAGCGAAATTGAACAGCTAACAAAACCTAAAAAAGATTATAAAACTGATAAATATAAACCTAAAACCCAACCCATAGACATTGTAAGACAAGGAGATGATCGCAAGACGTTGAATTATAGTAGGGAATATGAAAAATATGAGAAAAAATAATTCGTCTATTGGAATAAGCAAGAGAAGTCTCCGATGAGATGGTTTAAAACTGTTAGTGACACTAAAGATGTAACGAAAGACAATTACTCCTATACTATAAAAATGATGACCGGAAAGTTTATAACAGAAACAAAAAAAAAAAAAAAAAAAAAAACTAAACCAGTAAAAATAACAAACCGGTTTGGGAAATAAAGAGTAGACAGATAAATTAGAAAACTACAAAGAGAGACAAGGCTACTGAAATTCAAGCTTAACGAAAACGGACCATGAGGCAGACTATGGTACATGCAAAATAAGAGAAGAAAGAAAATCTACAGCAGTTGAAGCAATATTTAAAAAAATAAATAGAGGTAATAAAAAGACATACAAGACAGAAATAAGGAATTATCCAATGCATGCAAAAGTGTACATTCTAGAGCAGCAGATGGAAACAGAAATGAAGCGAAACGTCAAACCAGACAGTACAAAAGCAAATAATTTCTGGAGTGAAATATGAGTATATTAAAAGAAACCCAATAAAACGCTAGAATGGATAACGAAAGGAAGGCAAAGCCTGTGAGATTAACGCCTGCATCTTACAAACATACTTCGAAAAACCGCCAAGTGGAAAATACTAACATGCAGGATCAATGGTTATTGGTTCAAGAGTTTCATCATGACGAACCACAGATTTTCTATGCTAGGAAAACATGATTTATTTAGGAAAGAAATAAGAATAAACCAGAAGATTTAATGGGAATATTCTGCCTACATACAGGCAGGAAATTGAGCAAGATAGCAGTGTAAGACAAAGATACTTTGTCTTTGCAGATTTGTTCAAGTTAAACGGGGAGATAATCCTATGCGATCTAGAAATCCTACTAGTATTTATTACTGGTAGACATAATCTTAAGAAAATGATGCACAAAGGACAATGTCTTGAGAGCTGACGCAGAAAGAAAACTGTATGAACTCTAGACAAGTTAAAAGAACACCAGAAGAAAAGACTGATCATCAACTGCAAGAAGGCAGAATGGAGAGTTGTCGTGAAGGAGAAAACGTAAGATCCGAGGTACGAATCCCACATGAGAAAATCAAACAAATACAGGAATTTAAATATCTGGGATGTGTTATAATAGACGACAGAATATATAACAGTCGCATTGGAATAGCGAAAGATGCCTTCCAAAAGCTAAGCAAAGAAATAGAAAATTTGAATTAGAAATAAAACCTGCTGAGTGGCTCTGTAATATCAATCCTAATATATGGTAATGAATGCTGGACAATTTCATTACATGAAGAAGAGACGTGTGGCAGTAGAGATGTGGTTCTACAAAAGGAGGCTGAGAATACAATAGATCGAAAAAGTCAGCATTGAGGAAGTTTTAAAGAACATGGAAATAAAAATGACACTTCAGTTTAACATCAGAAAAAGTCATTTGTCATTTCTGGGAAGCATAATGAGGAAAGCGGGTTTAGAGAATTTAACTCTCACATGGCATATTGAAGGCAAGGAGGCAGAATGAATAATCTACCTAAGAAGCTTGCGTAAATGGCATAACAAAAACCTGGTGGAATAGAAATAAGAGAGATGCTGTTTAGAGCTAAAAATTAAAAGTTGTGGAGAGCACTGATCTTCAACATCTTGAAGAGACTCGACATATAAAAAGGAGACAGTATAAATTAATCCAGCAACTTCAAAATAAGCAAAATGCCAGAATGGATAACCGGAAGCAGAAAAACTTTGATTAAAAAAGTCACTAAGAAAAAGCAAAAAAAAAAAAAAAAAGAAACAAACTACAGACCAATCACGCGCTTACTTTTGATGTTCAAAATCTTCACTAGACAAAGAACCCAAAAAATAAATGAATATATGGAAAGCAAAAAGGGTGCAGGAAAGGGAAGAAAGACGCAAACGATTTAACCAAAATTACTCTGATGACTCTGAAGCAAATAAGATCAAGAAGAAAACTAAACTTGCACTGGTTTGGATTTATTACAAGAAAACATCCAAGATCCTTCATCGCGGGATACTCGAATGCGTTAGTTGATTCAAGATTAACGTGTCAATTGGGCAATACATACCTACTTACATAACAAACTGGAAAGTAAACTTAATCTCAACATTCTTTTTTTTCTTTTTTCTTTTTCTTTTTGTTCACCACCACCACCACCACCACGGAAGGAGTCGTTGGGTGCCGACGTGCTGAGCTGCGTACCATTCTCCTACATCTGTTGCGGTTGTGTGCAAGAGCTTGGATCTTCGCGAATTGTTCCTTGGTGTGCTTATCATGTAGCGTTCTTGGCAGTTTGGATCCGGCGGTTCCCATTCCTCTCCAGGTTAGTCCTCAGCTGATGTCCTCCAGCTAGGAGTCTCGCCTGAGTCGTGAACACGTGGCCGTTGTAGTTAATCTGTGGAAACCTTCCGCTCTGGCTGGTAACCTGCGACAAGGTGGTCCTTTGTCCAGTGGTGGAACAGTTTACCGGGGCATGGTAACTTGGGCCATCACATGAGAGATTTAGGAGATGGTTGAGGACCAACCTAATAACAAAAAAGTGGTATTTTTCAGGGAGTTTCTGTATCTACTACTATTTAGCATAGATCGAAGTAAATGGAATGTGTAGAAATTTATTTTTTCTTTTTATGTGCCACGTTCTTTCACGACGTAGGCGATCATGGCTCTCCACCTCCCTCTATCCCTTGTAGCTCTCAACAAGTTCCTTTCCCCTGCTACCTCCCCCAGATCACGTTCTGTCATCCACTTGTTTAAGCCCACTAGGTATGTCATGCGTTGTTTTCCCTTCTCTCTCTTTTACTGTATTCGACTAGCGAGTATCGGATTCTCCAGGCCCTCATTCCTCTTTATGTGTCCCAGAAAATTCAGCTGACCCTTCCTGATGTTAAGTATAAGACCACTCTTTGTTTGCATCCTCTCTAAGACTTAATCGTTGTTCACACGCTCGCTCCATGATATCCTTAGCATCCTTCTGTAGAACCACATTTCCGTCGCCTCGAGTCTCTTTTTCATCTTTGGGGAGACCGTCCAACATTCACTGGCGTATAGGAGGACAGATGTTACGTAGCAGTTCCGTACATCTTTCTTTGTCACCAAAGAAGTCCTCCTGTCTCGAAGTACTCGGCCGAGCATTTCGAATGCGTCCTTGGCCATCCCAATCCGTCTTCGGATCTCAGCGTCGTACCAAACGTTCTCCGTCAAAACAATTCCCAGATATTTAAACTTCCGCATATAATTGATTCTAGTGTTCCTCTCCTGCAAATCGCATTTCGGGCTCACCTTTAATGATGACCATGCATTCTGTCTTCATGTATATGCTTATGTTATGGTCCAGGTAAGGACCAAGGAAGAACAACACGAACACAAGAGTAGAAATAACGAAGGTATATTACACGAAATAATAATACAAGATGTGGAAGGTGTTAGTATGACTGTCAGTCTGGTTCGGAGTGAACTACTATCGGCTCGACTCGATTCGATCCTCTCTCTTGAGAGGCGTAGTATACATAGTGTTAGGAAGAGTTCATTCTGTAGTTATAGGTAAGGACCCATGACAGCTTAGCCCCTTCTTCTTTCTCTCTGTTGCTAGCTTCTGTAGGAGAGTCTGTAATTTCTTTTCCGTGTCTGCTATCAATACTGCGTCAACTGCGCATCTTATGTTGTTAAGATTGTGGCCGCCATTGCTAAATCCCAGTAGGGTTTCCAATTCTCTCACAATTGCCTCATTTTATAGGTTGAACAGGTCGAGTGAGAAGACGCATCCTTGCCTTAAGCCCCTTTCTATTTTTGTATATTCGATGAACCCGTTCCCGTTTGCTGACAGTATAGGTTCTTGATTATTCTCATATCTTTCCCCAATATATCAAAGTTGCTGAGCAGTTCCAGCAGATACTTATGTCCTACTTTGTCGAAGGCCTTTGCGCAGTCGATGAAACATACGTGCACCTCCTTAGAAAGTTCAACAGATACAGATTCTCTGACACAAAGAAAACAGTCAATCACTGGATTACATAAAAATATTTGTGAATAATAAACGTTGATCAATGAAGCTAAAAGCTTTAGCTACAAGATCAAAATGGAGTTTGCAATAGAGAAATGCTTAACAATATTAATGCGCATGAGAAAACCTGTAACATGTGAGTTTAACATGGCGGATAGCAAGACAACCAGGGTATTAACCGCACAGAACCGCAATAAATACCTCTGTGAAATCAAATTGGACTAAATAAAGCAGGAAGAAAAGAAGGAAAAGATAAGAAAAGCATATCTTAGAAGGATATGAAAAATACCCGAAAATAAACTAGATAGCAGAAACCAGAATAAGGCAATAAACACAATACCATTGTTTGACTGGACAAAAGAACTGACATCACTGAACCGAGGGACCATTAAATTTATGAACATTCCCAAAGCTCTCTATCCCGTAAGACTGTATAGATTATAAAAGGAAGAGAAATGCAGGGGCAGAGAACTATTCAGAATCCAAGACTATCCTAATGATCAAAATGGAATTAGATAACTACATACAGCGGGGCAACCAAATTCATATTGCAGTTATGCATATTCCTTAGTTAGCCCGTGCGTTACGACCGATCAATACGTCATAAATAATGGCCTATTTCGTTTTGATTGCAGCGAAAGACGGAAAAGACATGTCAAAGACGCCATTTTGTTTCAGTGAAAATGATAAAAGAAAGAAACAAAGAAAGGAAAAAGAGAGAAAGAAATGAAGAGAAAGAAAGATAGAAAGAGAATAAGAAATAAATTGATTGGCTGATTGATTTTATTATCATATGCACCTATACTCAGAAACCCTTTGCGTCTTAATGACTTTATTGCCTTGCTTTGGGGTGAAATGTTTAATATGTATGTATGCATGTGTGCGCGTCTGTGTGTGTATTAAAGTGGTAGTGTATTTTGTAAGTTCGTCAAAGAAAAAATTCAACATAAGATTTGTCGTGATTGTTTCATTTTTCTTCGCAGATTAAGTGCAATTCCAAATTTTTCTTTCGTTAATAGTCCTAGGTTGTAATTATCATTTAAATCGGATTTATTTCGCTTTTACAGCGAGGCAATCCTAAGATTACTAGAAGTTCTACCAGGATTTATGATTGGTTAGACGCAATCTTAATAACATTATATAGGCAGATGAGTCCATGGTGATGGCAGACACAGAAAGATAACCACTGGAACTCCTAAACACATTAGTTGTGGAAAGCAGGAAGAACGAATTCTCAATTGTAAGACGACATAGTATCCGGTTGTCAGCAAGAGGAACAACCCAAGTCGAGGGTTATGGATTAGGGATGTTAAAATCAAACAAATACAGAAATTTAAATATCCGAGAAGTGTTGTTGACGGATAAAGAAAAATGCGCAATCGAAACCAAAAGTATAGGAAGACGCCTTCCAAAAGCTAAATAGTGTGACGGAAACGGAAAGATTTATTTAGAAACAAACAAAAGAAATTACTATGTAATGTCAATCCTCCTTCATGATGGTAAATGCCAGACAATTTCCGTACGGATGAAGAGGAGACTTGAAGCAACAGAGATTTCGTTCTACAGAATTGATTGATTCGATTTCTACGGCTTACCAACACTTTTTAAGTTATTTAAAACCAGAAAATTTTTTTAGATGGTAAGACTATTTTTGAGATAATAATGTTTTAGTCATACAAGCCCATAGAAAGAAGAGGTGAATTCATACGTTTCCCATGGCGTACGTGTATATAACAAGCCCAGCGAGGATTAGAACTCGTCTTTCCGATTGACAATTCTGAGTCATTATCCATTATACCACACGCATATCCAAGCTTACAACACCGGGTCTTCTCAAGAGATCACCCATCTAGGCATTGACTAAGCTCAATATTGCTTAACTTTTGAGAACCGGCGTTTCAACGTGTTATGGATATAAGCCTTGCATTTAAAGAAAATGTAAAAATAAACGTAAACTTTTTTTTAAGATGATTTTTTTCCAAAAGCACGTAAGATAAATAATACTTAAAAATATTTAAATCTTTATCTTTTGAATCTGGCAACGTTAGTTACGATGTCATTTCTTGGAGCTTTTGCATTAACAATTGTTGCTTAACTTCGGTCATCATACGATGGTGTTTTTAACGTTTTGTGACCTTAAGGAAGAAAGAAAGTGCTAAAAAGAGAAAGGAAGTTGTGGAAGTCATGATGCCTCTATGTATTTAACTTTTGCTTCAGTAAAATGGAAATTTTCAAATCTTTTTATTTGTAACTTTAAATATTTTATTAAAGTTTTTAATCTAAAAAAATAGCAGTGCAATATAGAATTTTCCGCGGTTATTTTGTAGAAGTCGTAAAGAGTTTATTCAATCATTAACTTAAAGATTATGATTCGTCAGAAAATTGAAAGAGCAAAAACGTGAGGATTTTTACTATTATTATTTTAAAATGTACGACAAGAAATAAACGACATCTAATGAGTGTGTGTGAGGAACCGCCACAAGGAAAAACACTTACACTGTAATAGGAACATAGGCAATATTGCTCGTGAAAAACTATTAACCTGACTATACAGAGATAAATTAAAACATTCAACATTACGACCCACATCAAATGAATCAGTACAAAGTGAAGACTGACGCCAACACTAAAAAAACCCGATAAAAAAAAATAAACAGATGCCGTCTCTGCGAAGAAAGAGAACAGACGGTAAGACACATAGTCGAAGAATGTGGCCAACTCGCAACAAACTAATCCCAAATTAGACATGACAGGGTGGAAACGCTCTTCCAGTGAGAACTGCTCAAATCCCGTGGGTTCGAAATACAAAAAAATGTTATCAGTATACAACTGAAAAAAAAAATTCACAATTTTCTCAATGATTTCAGCAGATAGAGCAACGAAACAGAAAAAATAGATTTTATTTCGTCCTTCTAAAAAAAGAGGATAAATTGTCAGATACACGGTGATCTTCCTGATGTAAAAATACTGGCAACTTACCAGAGAAACGAAAAAGGTCGGTGAACCTGACCTTTGTAGCTATAGTTCTGATTACAGAAGCACAATGTTTCGAAGAACTTTGCGAACAGGCTGAAAGAACTGCAAACCCGTGTAAGACTGGAAGTCAACGAGAAAACAGCATTATTAAAACCAGGTAAAATGCCGAGGAAAACGTGCTGGAGTATAGATAGAACAACGTAATGTTATTTCACTAAATATTACTTCTGCGAAGTATCAATGAGCCAAACTACTACTACTACTACTACTATTAAAAAACCATGGCTCTCATGCTTTCTCATTTTAATTGATTAGAAGTATTAATACGTACACGTATTGTTTTGGCGAATTAAGATGGCTTATAGTAAATATAGCGTTACAAACCAGAGATTTGCTTGTCAGTCGTCTTACCGTAACAGCTGGGAATGTTCCCGACAGGTTGACACACTGTGCATCTCTGTTCATGAGTGGGAGTAGTGGGAGAGCATCGTGTCTAGGTGTCGAGAGAGGCTTGTCTTTTTGTTTGGTGGATGAGACAGCCAAGGAGATTTGGGAGTCATATATTTTCAACCGTAGACCAATTTAGCAGACTAGTTTACCCAATATAAAGGTATTTCTAACTGGATCATCCTGGAAGGTGATGCTCTGTTTATATATATATATATATATATATATATATATATATATATATATATATATATATATATATATAATAAACCCAAAAAACTAAGAATGTCATGGGTATATTGAACTTCGTATACAGGGTGCGATAAATTGTCGTCAGAATTACGGAAAAATGAAAATAACACTGATATCTCACTTTAGTAGCAATATTTTCAAAAATTACACAACTATATATTCAAATACTAAAGAAGATCTCTTGATTAACATCCCCATTGACATCAACCACGGTCTCCAAACGACTTCGGAATCTCTTGCAATTCTTCTGGACAGTTTTCTTGTTTAGGTTGGTGAATGCTACCATAATTTTTGCTTTCAGGTCATCTTTGGAATTGCAACTGCGCCCCACCCATAATAATCAAGGGAGTTGCAGTTTGGTGGGTTAGGTGGCCAATTTAATGGGGTAATGTAGCCGCCGAAATTGTCTGACAATCATGACTGGCTTCTCCTGCATGTGAGTCCGTAGTGCAGAGTCCTGTTGCCAAGACAGGATCTTCCAACAGCCCCCATCTTGATCTAGGACAGCAGTACCTCCTCAAAGCACTTGATGTAGGCCGCTGTGTTGAGTCTGAGATTCTGTGGGAAGATAAATGGAGGCCTAATGACCCCATCACTAGTAATCACTCCAAACACCTTCGTAATCACCATGAGACTTATCCAACTCTTTCTGAATTCTCTGCACTGCCCCCAGATTGACAAACAAACTATCTGAAATGTTCGTATTGGAGCTTCCGACACAAATGCCAAGCAATATAGCATGCCGTTTTCAATTTTTGGCAGAGTGAATTGCGTCATGGTTCTCTTTCTCTAACAGACCGTGTCCAACTGCGTCTGCTATAGTGTGCAGTCGACAAAAACAAAAACAAAAAAACAAAACAAAAAACAAACAAAAAACAAACAAACAAAAAACAAACAACGCTAATGAGCAAGATTAAAAATATAAAATAACGACAATTTACTCATTGCACCCTGTGCGTGTGTGTGTGTGTATATATATATATATATATATATATATATATATATATATAATATTAAATCAGAAAACAGACAACCTTAAGGGTCCATTGATTATATATTATTTCCCATGAAGATTTTTTTTCCTGGTTCCTCTGATCACATTTCCAGGCATAAAAAATGGTTTTAAATTTTCGTATTAATTTAACAGTATTAAAATTTAAAACCATTTTCATGCCTGAGGAAATAAAATATAATCAATGGACCCTTAAGGTTGTCTGTTTTCCAATTAAATTAATATTTGCACTAGTTTGACATTGGGCTCTCTGGATTACATCCTGCTTGGGATTATCCATACGGATTACCAAACTATATTACCTAATTCTCTCTCTCTCTCTCTCTATATATATATATATATATAAAATTACGACAATTTTTCCATCGCACCCTAGCATCGCACTGTTAGCAGGCTGCTCTCTCGCTCATTAATAATAATAATAATAATAATAATAATAATAATAATAATGATTATGATTTTGACGCAATAACAAAGTGATAACGGAAAGTATTACCACAATTATGATTGTCATCATGATAGCAAAGGAAAAAAGGAAAAGTAATTTAATCGACCAGAACAATGACTCTTCATCTTAAATATTACAGACACCAAGCCTTCTACAATATAGTAAAAAAAATCAGAATTAATAAGATTAAACTATTAATTAAAAATCGACTAAACGAATTTGATAAGAACATGACACGTGGATGAAGTTGAAAGTAAGGCTGAGATAAAAGCAAACAATTGTTCGAAGTTGGGCTTTTAAGAAAAAAAAGTTAATTAACTCAACATCGATTAAAACGTGGGAGAAATACACAAAATGTCTACCTTAAAATTACTTACACAGCGGACATTTTTTTTTATTGGTGAGTAGCGGGAATTAAATGAAAATCCTTTCGCAAATCCGCTTGAATGACGCGTTTAAAATTTCTATTGAAAATATGTTTTAAAAAATTGTTAGAAACTACTCTGTGCCTTTGTGATCCGTTTAGCTGCTTTAAAGAAGGTATGACCGATACAAATATCGAAATGATGACATAATAAAAATGATCTGCTCTCAGTAAAGACCACCGACTCAACTTGATGCTGCATTATTGCCCCCTGAGGCAGATTGAGAAATTACGTGACATCTTTTCCAGAATATCAGATATTTGAACGTTTTTCAGGCCGATACATACACCCCCCACAAGTGGCTAGATTGCTGGGGGGTGTTATTTTATCTAGACGCCATTTCTAGATAGATTGTCGAGAAAAGCTAAAAGAAATTCTTTCTGTCACGACGTGTGACTACGTACTAGCGCAAAAACTGTCCGCTTCCAAACAATTTCGTGTGAACAATAGTTATGTGTCATGCGGGATACACTCTTAGACGATCATGTATCGTTCGGTAGATGACTGACGAGGCAGATTTTTTCCCGCATTAGGTTACCATTTATTTCTGCGGTAGACCAGTTGCCCTCCAAGGCTATAGAACCCAATCTGTCGTGTTATTTACCCATAGCTTGAAGGGAGAAGAAGCGCGGTATGCTAGTGGTCCATTCATCCCCATGCACAGGCTGTGTAAGAGAAGAAGAAGAAGAAGAAGAAGAAGAAGAAGAAGAAGAAGAAGAAGAAGAAGAAATTATATAATCTGGAGGTAACAACCTTTTGTGATGTCAACGAACACTCGTTGCCACTTTTGTAATGTCAACGTATACGCGTTGTCACTTTCGTAATGATCGTTGTTGTAGAGATTTTGTAATCGCAGATATAACTATAGTACGCCGTTGAGCAATACTGGTGTCATACCTCTTCGAATAACAATGGCATCAATAGTATTGGCTCGATAATACTCGCCCGAATAGTAAGCACCGAATAGTAATCTGTATAGTGATCAGTGTAGAGATATAGTATAGTGAATAGTATAGAGATAGACGATAATGTAGAAAGAGTGGTCCGTATAGTAATAGAGGATAGAATAGAAATAGTGATTAATTAGACGCCACCCTAATTCCCATATATACCTTTCCTTTACTATCACATGATCTACTTATTCAAAATGGGATCGCCCGTGATTGCTCTCTGGCGATCCGTGTTCAAACTCCAGTTTCGGTAGCGGCACTTTATTCCTATATAACACGATAGCAATGTCACTGGTACACCGGTACAGTCCGGAACTGCTTTGTAAAAAAAGGAAATATCAAAAGTGGAAACGAACCACTACAAATAACGGAAATAATGAAAGTCAGCTAGAATAATGAGAAAGCCGCTGTAATGTTGAGGAAGCTCGCTAACATTTCATTTTCGTTTGGAAGCCAAAATATAATATACAGATAAAAACGATAAAGAATAATATTAATGGTATGCTAATGTTCTAAACATTTCGCAAGGCGCTCATATTGAGACGTAGAAATGCCAAAATGGCTGACTATCATTTGATCTCTACTTAAAAGCCCCAAAATACTACTATTCTTTTATGGGCAGTGTCCGTTTAGAAAATTTCCTGTTCTTTAATGGCTTTTTACAAATTTTGTCTTTATGTGATCTCTCCTAAACCCTGCTCTGCCATCCATTTACCCAAGCTCGCTATGTAGGTAATGCATAGTTTTCCTGGATTCCGCTTACATTCAATCCGTCCTGTGAGGATCACAATTTGCAATCCTTCTTTCCTCAATATGTGCACCAGAAATTTCAACCATCACTTCCTGATATTAAGTTTCCTTTTTGTTTCCGTTTTCTAAAAAACTTCGTCGTTGCTCATATGTTCAGTCTATGGCATCCTCAGCATCCTCCTGTAGAACCATACTTATGCTGGCTGAAGTTTCCTCTTAATCTGTGAGGAGATTGTCCAGCATTCGCTGACATATTGCAGGACAGATATCAGGAGGACTAACCTTACATAATAGTTCAGTGCTATTTTCCTTGAGTCTAACGAAGTTTTTCCGTCTTTTAGCAAGGGAGAGCGAGAAGAAGGGACTAAGCATAAACTACAAGAAGACAAAATACATGGCCATCAGTAAAAGGATGAGCCCCAAATGCGATTTGCAGGTCGGGGACACTAAAATCAAGCATGTTCGTAAGTTTAAATATCTGGGAAGTGTTTTGACGGAGGATGGGAGGTGCGATGCTGAGATCCAAAGACGAATTGGGATGGCCAAGGACGCATTCCAAAAGCAGGATTTCTTTGGTGACAAAGAAAAGAGTACTGAGCTGCTACGTGACATCTGTCCTATATGGCAGCGAATGTTGGATGGTTCTTCAAAGATAAAGAAGAGACACGAGGCGACGGAGATGTGGTTCTACAGTAGGATCCTAAGGATAACATGGAGCAAGCGTGGGAGAAACGATGAGGTCTTGGAAAGGATGCAAACAAGGAGGAAGCTTATACTTAACATAAGGAAGAGGCAGATTTATTGAACACGTAATGAGGAAGGAGGGTCTGGAGAATCTGATACTCAGAGGTTGAATAGATGGAAAAGAGACAAGGGAAAGCAACGCATGACATTTCTGGCGGGATTAAAAAGTGGAGGGCGGAACTTGTTAGGGGGAGTTGGTAGAGGCACGATAGTTGTTGAGGGCCACAAGGGATAGGGGGAAGTGGAGAGCCATGATCGCCTACATAAAAAGAAAAGAAAATACTCTGCTTAGCTCTTCGAATACATCACTGTCTATCCCAATACCCCTTTGGATTTAGGTACAACGCTTTCTGTCCTCTGTTAAAACACTTCCCAGATATTTAAATTTTTTTACAGTGTAACCCGGATGTAAGAGACCCGGATATAAGAGAAACCCGGATATAAGAGAGATTGTCTCTGGTCCCAAATTAGAGTCATACTTACCTAAACAAAATAGTCCAAACCTGGATATAAGAGATTTCTTCTCCGGTCACGACAACTCTCTTATATCCGGTTTACACTGTACTTGTTTGATTTTCTTAGCGCCTATTTGTAATTTGTATTTTACAGTCATCCTTTCTACGGCAGGCACACAATTAACTTTTTTTCCTTGGAGTTCAGCTTCATGTGTCAGTTGTGGAGATTTATTCTACATTATTGTGCATCAAATTTGTTCTTAAATGACGCTACCATTCCTAGTTAGAATGATGTATTCGTTATTACAGTTGGATCCGCCAAAACGGAAATTATTAATGACTCAGACTAATAAAAGATATATGATTGAAAATATACTCTTGTACTTGTTTATGAAGATGTTCTTCTTATTGAAACCTTAGGGAGCCAATTAAATAAATTCCAGAAGATCATTATAACTACATTACAATCAGTTATGACGACGAGAAGCGATGAAATAAGAAATTTATATAAAGTGATATTAAAATAAAAATAAAAACGCAGACAAATTCTGTCTCCTTGGGGAAATATATAATTTAGTTCTATTATACTATTCTCAATACAGTGAAAATAATATGCAAAAAGACTTTATTTAATAATTTTATTTATTATGGCATATAATATAAAAAATAAAATGCGTAGTTCGCACCATCATAACAAATTGTCCGATAAAAACCTAAAGTACAAAATCTTTTTTACATTTTGTCACACATTTTTCACCTCAATATTGTTCCTTGATATATAAAAAATTATATATCATTATCTCATATATATATATATATATATATATATATATATATATATATATATATATATATATATATATATAATTATTTATTTAAAAAAAAAATTTATAACATAAAGATGTTATAAAATCACTACAAAAATAGCCATTTTGTTTCAATACCCTCGGTGTCTTATCAAGTGATGACGTTGAATGTAAAATAATATATATATATATATATATATATATATATATATATATATATATATATATATATATATATATATAGATAGATAGATAGATAGATAAACCTAGTGAGCCAGACAAACCTACCCAGGTTTCACCTAAGCGGATCGTCAGGGAATATATATTTTCGGCATCTGATCATAATTCCTATATATATATATATATATATATATATATATATCAAATATGTGATTATCAAATTCTCCAAGCACCTTTTCGTTATTGTTCCAGAAAATTAACTGTTTCTTCCTGATTATAAGTTTTAGTGTCCATTTGTTTTCGATTTCCGTAAAAAGTCCCCGTTAATCACATGTTCGACTAGAGTTCAATGAATAATAACAGAATCCGTCGAAATCTATATTGCTACAGAAAATAGTAATTTCATTTTCCGAAAATTATATTATGTTTTAAGAAAAAAAAATATTTAGGATATATTGATATGCGACTTGCAGAAAAAAGAAAGTAAACGTAATTACAAAATGAGAAAAATGACCTGAGGGGAGAGAGAGATAGAGAGAGAGAGAGAGAGAGAGAGAGAGACCAAGTGTGTGTGCGAGCGTGAGAGAGAGAGAGAGAGAGAGAGAGAAAAGAAAATACGAGAACCTCGTGAATGGCTGATCTGACGTATCATTTTACATTGTCAACAGAGCCCGGTCGATGTGTGTAAAATGCCGAAAGAAAATTTGTGTAAAATGCCGAAAGAAAATTTGTTATTGATGATAAAAATGTAATTTTCTAGGACATAAAGCGGAAACAGGTGTTGTGAGCATAAAAAAGCAGGGAAAATACAAATAAAGAATTAAAAGTGGGGAGGGGGTGTAAAATTATTTTTGATGAAAAAAAAAAAAAAAAGTTCTGAAAGATATTTGAATTTGTAAATAAACCGATTATCACATCTTAAAGCGCCAACGACGGACATTTCAGTTGGGTGGTTTTTAACGAATATCAACATTTCCAAAAGGAAAATTCTAGATTTTGGCAACCTATCGATAATGAATGTCAAATGTTTTACTTGGCTAATATTACCATTAACAGAGGGTACCATCTACTGCTGGAATGACGCTTTTCTGAATGCTTCTAAAGAACTCAACTTTGACGTTCTTATCTAGAGAACCGTAAGGGTAACAAAACAGGGAAAATCGTTATAAAGAAAAACGTGCTGAACACTTTTGTAATGTGAATCCTTCTGTATGTCTGTGAATGTTGACAATTTCCTCAAGGATAAAGAACACACAAAATGGAAAAGATAAGTTCATTTGTATTTAGAAAGAAACTGTTGAAATTTCGGGGACAAATTCTGAGGAAAAAAAAATGTCGTGGAGAATTTGTGGCATATTGAAAGCAAAGGAAACAATGAAATAATTTACCTGTCACTATAAGCAACGGAAGTGAGTGACAGCTCTTTAACCTAGTGTACCTGAGCGACTGAGTTCAAGGTATGTCTGCGCCAAGCGGCTTTACTCTGCCTACTTTAACTCCCTTACTTTTTAATCAGACTTCCTATATCTATGGAAATGTGTCCGAATATTTAAAAATCGGCACCTGACACAGTGGGGTAGCTAGAGTAAACGTCACCCGGGGCGGTCCTCTCAAATGTCCGCATCATTTTTTGGGTACCATTTAACTATCAATGATGTTTGAAAGTATTTTTCTTGACAAAAATGTTCTATTTACTTTTTAAGCATTTTTCGGAACATTGTAAATCAACTGCATTCTTTTAAAGGTTACCTAGAGAATTTATGCAAAGTTTATTTTTTTTTTGTTTTTCTTTATACAAGTAAAATAAATTTACATCGTATTTTGTTATGTTATTATGATTTTAGTTTTAGTGATAATTTATAAACAATAAATATTTATCATTAGTACCAGTAATGGAAAATTAAGTTAAAATTTAAAAGAATCGTTTTTGAAATCGGAAAATAGGCACAAATTTTTCCGATTCCGATACCGTTTCCGATACCTCCCAAAGTTCCGATTTTTCCGATTCCGATTAATCGTCCCAACACTGAAATTGTTGCACTTTTGGCTTCGTATTTCGCTTTGTTGTTATTAATGATGCAGAGTTAAAAACACCATATCATCCGATAAAATGTTACAACAATGTCTCTTGTTAGTAACCAAGATTGTAGCAACTGAAACACATGAAAGCTGAAAACATTGCTATTTTTCCTACTCACAAATTTCCCGACAATTTATTAGAAAATTTCTGACTAGGGGACAAAACTGGGGGGTCATAAATTATTTCTGGGGGGTCATATGCCCGCCTGCGAAACCCTGTGTCTCCACCACTGTTTTCAGACTATTTTTGGCACCTGGTTGAAAAATTTTGTTGGGGGTGACATTGTGTCACCCCTTCTGTGCTTGCACCCGGGGCGGTCCGCCCCCTCCCCCCCCTTTAGCTACGCCACTGACCTGACACTCGGGTTCTAATCTCAAGGCGGTGATTTCTTGATATTATTTTGATTTTATATGGGGAAGTAAACCAAGCGATCGGCCCAGGTGGAAAGTGTCTGACTAGCATATTCAGGACTCCCGAGTGAAATTGCGGAGACGGAACCGATCGAAGACCGAGGCTAATTATTCGACAGTGATGATTTGGCCGCGGCTTCTATAAATTGGTGATCTCAGCATATTATACGCTGCCTCCCAGAAACTATATCTAAGCTGAGATTTGCATATTTGCAATATAAACTACAACACACACTTTTCTACTTCGGGATATTTGCGATTCCTGTTCGCAGGAATCTGGCTTGATGTGCATGTCTTGATTATGAAATCATTTTTTGGCAAATCGAAATGACAAAATTTTCCAACCAGAAAAATAATTTAATGAAACGATCAATAAAAATAGCAAAAATGGAACTTTTGTTGTTTTAATGAAATTTGAATAATTGCTGCCTATATATAAAACAATAGATGCATATCCTCAAGGACACATGGCACAGTGGATAAAGGCGTTAGTTAGATCCAGTGACAGGACCCAAAGAGTGTGAGTTCAATACTCGATTAAGGCAATTGAGAACTCGGAGAGAGGAATTAACAGGAGATAACTGATAACTGACATCCATTAAACATGGCAAGTGGAACTAGAACAGTCTACCCCAGTGAGCGAAATAAAGGGTTCAGCTCGACATTCCAAGCACCTGAAGAAGGCCGGAGCGTACAAGACTATCAGATTGGATCGCCGTCCCTTTCCCCATCTCCTACTCTCTCTTTCTATATCTATATGATGTTTTAAAGTTTATATATATTATTTTTAATAAGTATTTTTTAAAATTTTTTGCAATAAATAACAAACCTGATGTATTTATTTTATCGTCTGGTTTTATCTATCTATCTGTTTATATTAACAAATTTTGTTCATCATTATCTCTGTCTGTTTGTCTGTCCTTCCGTCTGTCTGTTTGTCTGTCCTTCTGTCTGTCTGTCTGTCTGTCTCTCTCTTTCTCTCTCTCTCTCTATATATATATATATATACGAAGCAATATAGTCTTAAGGTGTGCTATATTTATGGGATAAAGTGCTCAATGAAACAGGCTGTTTCATGCTAGACGCAATCGTCAGGCCTGACGATTGCGTCTAGCATGAAAATGCCTGTCGCCTCTAAGTGTTGACTTCAATGTTCGCTTTTATATATATATATATATATATATCTCAGTCGGGTTTGTTTTGATTATTTCATATAACATATCAACCTCAATGGGTTATTTAATGCCGACAAGATTTTTATTGCTGGCATTTTTTCCCAAAAATGTATCGCTAATATTTTTTTTTCAAAAATATTGCCTGGTAATAGTTTTTACAACATATTTCTGATATTAACACCTATTTTTACACTTTCATAATGTTTTGACCCCAGTTTTGGAGGATTAACTATCTACCTATAGATGGGACCCCGAGTCAGGGTTGATCTGGGAACACCAGCAATTAAGTGGTAGTTCCACCCTCCTCAATACCTCCTGATCAGAGACCTTGCTGTTGGACGTAGTTTATCCTATTACCCAGGACGGGATTTCAGTCTGTTCGTATCTATCAGTCTTTGTTCAAATGATCAGACATTTATTTCTCTTTATATCTTAGTCCTGTTTCTATCTATCTATCTATCTATCTATCTATCTATCTATCTATCTATCTATCTATCTATCTATCTATCTATCTCACTGTTCATATCTATCTATCTATCTATCTATCTATCTATCTATCTATCTATCTCACTGTTCATATCTATCTATCTATCTATCTATCTATCTATCTCACTGTTCATATCTATCTATCTATCTATCTATCTATCTATCTATCTCACTGTTCATATCTATCTATCTATCTATCTATCTATCTATCTATCTATCTATCTCACTGTTCATATCTATCTATCTATCTATCTCACTGTTCATATCTATCTCACTGTTCATATCTATCTATCTATCTCACTGTTCATATCTATCTATCTATCTCACTGTTCATATCTATCTATCTATCTATCTATCTATCTATCTATCTATCTCACTGTTAATATCTATCTATCTATCTATCTATCTATCTATCTCACTGTTCATATCTATCTATCTATCTATCTATCTATCTATCTATCTATCTATCTCACTGTTCATATCTATCTATCTATCTATCTCACTGTTCATATCTATCTATCTATCTATCTATCTATCTATCTATCTCACTGTTCATATCTATCTATCTATCTATCTATCTATCTCACTGTTCATATCTATCTATCTATCTATCTCACTGTTCATATCTATCTCACTGTTCATATCTATCTATCTATCTCACTGTTCATATCTATCTATCTATCTCACTGTTCATATCTATCTATCTATCTATCTATCTATCTATCTATCTATCTATCTATCTCACTGTTCATATCTATCTATCTATCTATCTATCTATCTATCTCACTGTTCATATCTATCTCACTGTTCATATCTATCTATCTATCTATCTCACTGTTCATATCTATCTATCTATCTCACTGTTCATATCTATCTATCTATCTATCTATCTATCTATCTATCTATCTATCTATCTATCTATCTCACTGTTCATATCTATCTATCTATCTATCTATCTATCTATCTATCTATCTATGCAGAACATGATTTCATCCTTCGTGGAAGTGAGATCTGGCACATTTCAAATATTGCTATGAAGCAAGTCTTGGTTGATATTGAATTATGTCCATCTGATAGTCAGTATCTGCTATCGAACCTATCTTCTGACCGTTCATCTTCCTTCCGCGTTCATCAATCCGGAACTAATTCAACATTGATCATCGGCCGTAATTTTATTTAACGTTGACATCTCCTCGTCCATTGTGAGTAGATCCTGCTGTACCATCCGCTACTATGAATTGCTTCTGTGTGCAAACTACCATAAATATCTTAAGACACGTGTGGATATGACTCCAGTGGATGAGAAAATGGTAGGAATCCTTAAGAGTGAAGATTACATTTCACGTACGGGGAAGATTCACTCAATCAACATAAAATGAATTGCAGACAAGAGACAAATCCCTCTTCTTTTGCCAACTATCAGCCACCTATCAGAAACCTCGGGGTTTACATTTTGATAGAACATGGAATCATTCACTGCAGATGTTATTTAAAGCATTTTACAGCAGTAGATTCAAGTTAAGAAATAATATAGTGTCATATATATTATACAGCTATTGTTTCGGTATTAGCGCAGGTTGGTTGGTCGGTTTAATGGCATATCAAATTCTCATGGGTCATTTAATACTGAAATTTAATTTTTGGGGGACCTTTTAAGTAATAAAATATAATATATGTTATTCTGCTCCCAGAATTGAATACATGTAGATGATACTCAGCTTTTATGAATATATATATTTGTGTGGATATAATTACTAGAGGCGTTGATATATGTGTTTAATATTGTAGTTTGTTGAAATAATATTTTGGAATGCAGTTTGATTTAAGAAATTGGAGGATATTATATCAATTAATGTCATGAAAGAGTTCTTTCATGAGGTTGATTATGTTTAGTAACCTTTCAACTTCTGTTGGTTATTTAATGGCCGAATCTAAATATCTTGAACACAATTGTACGGCTCCAACTAAATATATTTTAAAAGTCATTTTACGCCTTCAACTACAGATAAAAGTTATTGTTGGTTATTTTGCTATAAAATGTATTGTTGGTAATTTTATAAAATTGTATTGCTGTTAAAATTGTATTGCTGATCATTTTACTATAGATAAATATTGTCAGACATTTTATAATATAAAAATGTATTGCCGGTAATTTTACTATAAAAATCTATTTTCATGCTTTCACAGTGTTTTGTTTTTGTTTGGGGTTTTACTATTTTCCCATAGATGGAACCCTAGCAGGTGCTGCCACATCGTGTCAGGGTGGCGTTGGGAATAACAGCAATTAAGAGGTGGTTCTACGCTCTTCAAAACCTTCAATCTCCCGACCAGAGGCCTTGCTGCTGGATGTAGTTTATCGCCGTACCCAGGACTGATGAACGCAGGTATAAACAATATATAGAGTATAGGTTGGAGGTACTAGCGTCATGTGATGAAATATATTGGTCACCTATTTACTGGAAAGAAACCATACTAGTAAGCATGGTTTGGTAACGGTTTTAGATTTAACTGATTTTTAAGGATGGGCCGGGCGATAAGGAAACTGGATATTATACGCGTTTTACAGGAAAATGCAATAGTTCTTGGTTAAGGCTTTCAGCCATATTCTATTGTTTAGCCCATAATGTTGAAAATGAACTTATGAAGCTATGCGATCGTTTATTTATTAACCCAGTTAATGGATATCTTTCATACTCAAGTTTTTCTTCATTAGCGATGTTTTCCGATGAATACGAGTTCAATGCTTTTATTGAGCATTTTTGTTGGTTTTATTATTTAAATGAAATATATGTAGAATATTTTATTTGGTGTAATTGATCATTGAAAAGGCGAATTTTGGAGATAAATCCCGATTTTTTTTAAGGGGCTTTTATTTTAAATAGTACTTCATTATCCACACCGTATAAATGAATACAATCTGATCTAAAGATGACTAATTACAATGGTTTTGTTTTGACTAGTGTTCTGATTAGTACTATCTTTCAACAATCTTAAAATACAACGGTCATCTTCTTTTTCAGGAATTATTTTCCATCGGAAAGCATTTTTTTTCTTTTTTAGCCAGTCTACTCTGATATTTGAATCATCTCTAATGCAGTGTCATGCAAACTTATTTCTTCTTCTTTTTCTTTTTCTTCTTCTTCTACTTCTTCTATGTGCCGTGTCCTTCAGGACATTGGCAATTATGGTTCTCTAACCTTTCCTGTTATTTGAGGTTTTTAATAAACTTAGGCTTTTTCATATCTCTCCTAAACCCTGTTCTACCATTAATTTAGACAAGCTCGCTAGGTAGATTAGATGTTGTTTTCCTCTGTCTCTATTTGTCTTCAATCTGCCCTGGGAGTATCAATTTTTTCAAGCTATCTTTCTTCATTAAGTGCTCTAGAAATTTCAACTGTCTCTTTCTAATGTTATGTATAAATGTCCATTTTGTTTTCATTTTTCTTAAAACTTCCTCGTTGCTCGCATGTTCAGTCCATGGAATTTACAGTACCCTTCTGTAGATCCATATTTCTGTTGCCTCGAGTTTGTTCTTCATCTGTGATGAGATTGTTCAACATTTGTTGCGATATAGGGTCATTGATGTTACATAACATTTTAGCTGTCTTTTGTTTGTTTCCAGTGAATTTTTTCTATTTCTTAATACTTTGCTTAGGTTTTGGAAGGCATCTTTCGCTATCCCAATGCACCTTCGGATTTCAGTGTCACACTTTCCATACTCTGTTAAGACACTTCCCAGATATTGAAATATTTGTACTTATTTGATTTTGTTATATCCTGTTTGGGATTTGTATGTTGGGCTTCCCCTTTTCCCAACCAACCTTGTGTTCTGCCTTCTTGCAATTTATAATTAGTCCTTTCTTCTGGCTTTCCTTCACTACCTTCTGCAGGAGTTCTTGTAGATTCATTTCTCTGTCTGCTATCAACACTGCATTATCTGCATTATCGAACGCTGTTGAGATTGTGGCTGCCAATAATGAATCCTGGTAGGACTTCAAATTCTCTTAGAATTGCCTCACTATATAAGTTGAATAAGTAGAGTGAGAAGACAATCCTTATTCTACAGTACTCTCTATAATTGTATATTTACTGATGTTAAGTATAAGTTCCCATTTTGTTTCAATTTTCTCCAAAACCTCGTCTTTGCCCACATGTTCGGTCTATGGTATCCTCAGTATGTTTCTGTAGAACCACATGTATGTTACTTCAAATCCCTTCTTTATTATTGAGGAGAATTCGCTTTCATACAGGAAACTTATATTTAACATCAGGAAGAGGCAGCTGAAATTTCTGGGGCTCGCAATGAGGAAAGAGGGCTTGGAAAATCTGATAGTCACAAGGCAGGCTAAGTGAAAGCGGGACAGAGGAAAGCAGTGCGGAAGATTCTTGATGAGCTTGATTAAACGGATGGTAAAGGGGTTGGGAGAAATAACGAAAAGGCAAAACTTATTAAAAACTACAAAGGGCAGGAAGTTGTGGAGGACCATGATCACCTACGTCCTGAAGGGACACGGCGCATAAAAGAAGATATTTACTGAATTCATTTTATATCCGGATGTAGGCGGTTTGCTGACAGTATAGGTTCGGCACTATTCTAATAATCTTCTCATATATGTCAAGGTTACCTAGCAGTTCTAACGGGTTTTTGCGACTGGCTTTATCTAGAAATTTTATGCATTTTTTTTTAAATTTTGAATAATATATTACCCAGAGCAATGTTAACAACTATCATAGCAGTGATATAACCAAAGTAAAAAGGAAGCAAAACTGGCAAATTTTTTGGATCTTACTCAGATTTTTGCCCAGATCAAAAATGCATAAATTGAGAAAAATGCCCGAAAGCCCATAGAAAAGGGTTAATATCTTAAAACGAAATGTTAGTAATTATACTCTGAAGATGGATCCGAAAAAGATGTTCCTCTATAAAACAGAGTAGCGCCGTCATTCTAGGAAGCCATATCTGGCGGATATTTGCCTTGCAGGTTATTAGATTACTTTTCTTTAATATAAATTTCTTTCTTTGATTTCTCCAACCTTGTACACTGTAATACATGCAAATGACAAACAGTCAACTGGGTTGATACTTTTGAATCAAGCTGCGAGCATATATATTATGAAATGGATGCATGTGTCTCCCAAGTCTCACAGGTGTTTTGCCAACATTTAAACACATGGAACATGTGGTAGGGCCAATTTGCTCGAGTGGTTGATGATCAGTTGCCACATGTTTCCACAAGTGGACAGCAAGGCCTACTTTACCACAGTGCCAGGTAAGACTATTACTAAGAGGAGTGGCAAAGCTGAAAATTTTCTTTAATATTTACACGCAGTTGATCCCGATGTTCAACTCATGTGGCAAAACGTGCACCAGTACAGGGTGCGCTGTTTTGTTGGAGAGAGAGTGCATTGTGCTTCACAAGCAATGACCACATCGTCCGGTTCACACTCCTCTCCGGCCTTTTGAACAGGAGTAGAGGTTTATCCTTTGTTTGCTATTTATGATTGGGATCCCGGTTACTTCTAAACTCTATGTTAAACCTATACTCCAAAAGCTTGTCTATACTTAAGCTATTACGACTTCTGACATAACTCTTTATCTTGAGTTGCTCTTGGGCCTTAGACTTAATGTACATTATTAAAAAAGAACAAAAAAGACGAATGACAAGGCAGACTGATTAAACATTTTATAATTTTTACTTACATTCGTACAAGTATTTGCATGTGTAAAATCTCTCTGCATATTAGCCATTATCAAGGATGTACTTTGTCAGTCGACTTTAATATATATATATATATATATATATAATGAGCCAAATCCGCCATATATATATATATATATATATAATGGGTTAAATCCGCCATATATATATATATATATATATATATATATATATATATATATATATATATATATATATATATGGTCTGTTTTTGTAATTAAACAGTATTAATTATATTTACCAGCTTTAATGTTCGAGAAATTTGGTAGGAATTATCTATCGTCCAATAGGAATGGAACCTGTATCCTATACGGGACCGTCATTTAACTTGACGTGTTATTGCCGTTCAGCCACAAAGGCCTTCGGGATTGGCAAATCTCGAATTATATTCAGGTCGGTAAATGTAATTAATAGTGTTTAATTAAAAAGAAAGAGCATTTACTCAAATACGTCTATACATAAAAAAAACAAATAATATATATATGTGTGTGGGTATGTGTATGTATGTGTGTGTGTGTGTGCGCGTGCGTGTATGTCGTTGAAGAAGATTGAAAAGGTACATTTTTATATTCATTTTTGTTTAAGGGTTTATTTAAGGGTTAACGTCCGCTGGATTCGAAGTTAACCTAAACTGAATGGACACACACATACATATATATATCAATCTCATATATATATATATATATATATATATATATATATATATATATATATATATATATATATATAGAGAGAGAGAGAGAGAGAGAGAGAGAGAGGGACGTTTGTGTGTAAATAGATAGATATGAACAGATTGAGATAGATGGATACATATGAACAGGTTATCATAGATATGGACACATTGTGATATATATGAGTAATAGGTATAAATAGACTGAGATAGATATAAAAAAGACCGTGACAGATGGAGAAATATAAACAGATTGTGATATATTGATAGTTATGAACAGATATAAATAGATAGATAGATATCCTTCATGTATGCCTGTCTTTTTGACACTTATTCTACGATCTTTAATGCAAATCTGCTGTTACTACAAGAACTTGTATATAGATAATTATAATTATACGTGTCTTTTTTTCTGCTGCAAAAACAACTTTATGGACCAATGGGTAAGTTAAGGAAGGTAGCAATCAATACTTGTTGCCTTGATAAGCACACAGCCCAACATTCCTCCATATATACAAAAAAAATCAAATATTAGCTTTAAATGTGAACGCATATGAAAAAATAAAATAGGAGTGCACAGTGATGCGTTCAAGCAAGCAATTCCAAATGAGTATGACTCTGTTATTTCTTGCTTGAGAACGACTCATTTTCAGAATCACAAAACGATGGAAATCGTATGTGACGTTTGAATATTTAAGTAAGGGAATAAGTTGGAAGTCTATTTAAAAAAAAGACAGAATACCAACATCGTCCTTGATCACCGAATTTGAGCAACGAAAATCGAATTCCGTTATGTGTTTTGGAAATTCCGCAAGATGAGTTCAATAACGAGAAGTAAATTTTGAGTTATTTTTTTAGCTGTTTTTTTTTCTCTAATAAACTAAAACATTTATTAATATACAGATGATAGTTTAAATATTGTTCAAGTGGTTGGACGCCGTACAAGACGTCCATATAACAATCAATATCTGACGAGATTGTTTATAAACATAATTTGATTGACTGATTTGTTTATTTAAGAACATGGATCGATTGATTGATTCATTGTTTAAGTATATGACTTGAAAGATTCGTTGTTTAAGAACATGACTTGATTAATTGATTGATTCGTTGTTTAAGAATATAATTCAATTGATTTATAGATAGATTGATTCATTTAATTGCATGATTCGATTAATTGATTCGTTGTTTAAGATATGACTGAATTGATTTATAGATTGATTGATTCGTTGTTTAAGAAAATGACTCGATTAATTGATTGATTTGTTCTTTAAGAATATAACTAAGTTGCTTCATTGATTAATTGATTCGTTGTTTAAGAACATAACTCGATTAATTGATCGATTCGTTGTTTAAGAACATGACTCGATTGATTAATTGATTTTTTATTTAAAAAGATAACTCCATTGGATTTGACTTTTTGAAAGTACGACTACGTGAACTTATTTAATCGTATGTCCATTTGAAGAGAATATGTCATAAGGCCGAGTTCAGTGTTAGATTCCAATGCATACTGACCACACTCGTATGCTATTGGGGACGCCTTAGGCAGTAGAGTTTAGAGGTACTTTGCTGGACGGGATAGTTCCCTGGAGCTAGGCATAATAATAATTCTAAACTCACAAAAAAGTGCGGCTTGATTTAACCCCTCGCCCAATCGAACGGCAGATAGCAAGGCCGAGTTTAAAGTCCCACATGTGCCACGGACAATACGTAATATTTGAACTCACTTCACTCGCCAGTGATTAACACCAACCCTATCTCATGGGACAGATACTGTGGGGGGAGACGTATAATAATAGATATCTGTTCGTACAGGGTGTGATCAAAGGCCGAGTTTAAACTGTGAATTGCACTCGCAAACAGAACTATAGAGAGGAGTATCGCTGCCCCTAGTTCTGTGGTACAGGTGAATGGGAAAGCTGTCCGACGTTTTTACGCTGTCTCGGTCGGTTCGTCGGGGTTGTCCACTGTCGCCCCTACTTTTTTTTGCCGTTGAAGCCTTTTCTTCGCTGGCTAAGGGACAGGGCGTGCAGTCCGACCCACGATGGAATCGCTGTCCCTGCCAGGGTTTCGGCGTACGCCGATGACGTATCTACTTTCGTGTCGTGCTGCAGCGATATTGAGGTGGTATTGTAGGCGCTTGATCGGTACGAAAGGGTGACAGGGTCCAGGATTAACCGCGACAAGACTTACGGCTTGCGGTTAGGTGCTTGGAAGGGGGTTAATCTTCCGGGATCCTTTGGTTGGACGGACGGCCCTTTCCGCATTCTTGGAGGGTGGTTTGGACCCGATCTCCAGCTGAAGAAAAACTGGTCAGAAGTACGTGCAAAGGTAGACGCGGCCGGTGAGACTTGGCGCCGACGGAGGTTGTCCATGAAGGGCAGGGCGAAGGCATGTGCCACTTACGCCTTTCCTCCATATTTTGGAGGGGTCGCAAGCATCAGGTCCATAGAAAAGTCTGTGCACAACGTCAGTGTCATGCGGGGCTGGGAATGCCCCATTATGCGAGTCACAAGCTCGCCTTGAGGTTGGCTTTCCTACGCCGCGCAGGGATTGTAAGAGACATCTTCCCTTGCCTGACCATTAATCCCCCCATCTCGTGGGCTGGGCGCTGACTAAAGCCGCGAGCTCAATCGAGTTTCATTCGCGAGTGTCGATACGCCATGAAGTTCATTCCTCGGCCCAGTGGCATTTCTTGGCCTAGGAGGTTCTTGTCTCGTTATCTAGTAGAGGGTGTCGCGAAGTATCCTCTACGTGAGCGGCTCGACTTGTCGGAGAAGGAGTTTCGCTCCTTCTAGTCTTGGGCGCCAGCGGCGGATTACCTCAGTAACACTAAGTTTTCGCTTACCTGGCGACTAGCTCGGAATAGGCTGCCTCTCAATGACATGGCCTTCATATGAGGCTTGGCGGATTTGCCAGACTGTAAACGAAGTGACCTTGGCCTGGTAGAAACTGCCTCACACGCCTTCTATCATTGTCCTTGGGTCTGCTCCTTATGGGACCATGTCGGCGAGCTGACGGCTCATATCGCTCTCGAAAAGCTCGTGCTCATCGATCGTGCGTACGCGTGTGACAATGTGTCGCCCCCGTATTCTGGGGGTGAAACGGATGGTATTTCTAACTCAGCTGGCCACGGACCGAATGGTGATTTGGACGACGCGACTGGGGGAAGTCTTGCGAGGCAATCATCTTTCCCACCAGGATCTAATCCAATTCTTTGAGCATCACCTCAAGATGAAGATTAGAACTGATAGAAAACGCTTACATTCGATAGCCTTTGGCGAAAGTTGGGTGACTTAGGCGAGCTTGAACGGGGCTAGTCTTGATTTTCTCTTTTAGACCAACCTATATCACATCGTGGGTGGTTCCCTGTGGAGCCCTCCCCTGGTTAGGCTACACAAGCTTTGTGTACCTAGTTAATGTAAGTGCTGTTCCTTGCCTGCTCCTGGCTACATCTTTGGTTATGATCCAAGCTGAGATTTTCAACCTCCACAGTTTGTTTTAACCCCCCGCCCTTTTCATCTCGACTGGGTCAGCTTTATATATTCCCAATGTCCGTATATATTTTCTCCTTTCCCTCTCCCTTAGCGAGAGAGCTTCTTGATTTTGTCCCATGGGCAGAATACAGCGGCCTCTCATTTTGAGGGTTGGACGGGCCCTACTAACATCAGTTATGTTTTAGTTTGCTTTGTGTTGGTATTTAGTTTGTTTTGGGGTTCATTCCCTCCCCTTTCATAATTATATGCTAAATTTTTAAATCTCGGGGTGCGTTTTGTAGGTCCCCCTGTGAGGATGCGGTATTATGGTGTATGGAGGATCGATTGGTGACGGATGAGATTTTGTGGTGAATTCATAAATTGTAACGAGTGAATGAGTCGTGAATCGGATTAGCTAGGTATAAGATAGTTAGTGAAGACAACACCTTTTCGGCCTTGTGCCATAATTGTATTTTTATACAATAATTATGCAGAACTATAGAGAGAAATTGCTCAAGCCACGTCCGGCATTTTCTACTTTGTGACACCTCAGGTGCCAGAGATTAGCCCTAGCCTCCACACAAAGGAGAAGTAATGTCTGGGTTGACGACCCCCCCGCGCCCCGAGAAGAGCGTTATAATGATAGTATAGCCATATTATACGGATCATCTCTTGGAATTGGAAGTAATAAGCTTAGAATTAAACTACGAAAATTGAAAAAGACTAAGGCAACACCCAAATTGCAATACGAGAGGCTCTTGAACGACCCGGGTTTGAAGGAAAAAAGGATTAAACATCTCAATTGAAAGAAGACAGAATGCACAAAAAGATTGTTAGCAAAAGGTTGAGACCAAAGTACGAATTGTAATTTGGAAATAACAAAATAAAAAAAGTGCAGAAATTTAAATATCTTGCAAATGTTTTAAGAAAAGATGGAAATAGTAACACTGAGATCCGAAGACGTATTGGAATATCCAAGGAAGCATTCCAAAATTTAAGCAAAGTACTAAAAAATATGAAAATATTTTCTAAAAACAAGGAAAATATCTGTCCTCATGTATGCCAGTGAATGCTGGACAATATCCTCAAAGATGAAGAAGAAACTTGAAGCAACAGAGATAAGGTTCTACAGAAGAATGATGAGGACACCGTGGATAGAACATATAGTATTGATGAAGTTTTGGAGAAAGTGGAAACAAAAGGAAACTAATATATAACATGAGAAAGAGACAGCTGAAATTTATGTGGCGTATAATGAGGAAGGAGGGCTTGGAAAATCTGATACTCATAAGACAGATAGAAGGTAAGAGGGAAACAGGAAAACAATGCATAACATAGTGAGATTTAATATATGAATGGCGGAACAGGGCTTAAGATAAATAACAGAAAGACAAAGATTATTAAGAGCTACAAGGGATAAGAAATTATGGAGAGCCATGACCGCCTACGTCCTCAGGAGACACGGTACATAAAGAAGAAGATTAAATAAGTAATAATTTTATTGTGGACTTTTATAATTCATTCATTTTATTCAGTTAGGGCATTTTACGCCACTGTGGTCACCATTCCCCACTATCTCACAATTGTTGTTTATAATGACATTCAATCGCTGTCAGGTTCCTTTTTGCAACGGGGATGTTGACGTTACCCTTGCCTCCTTTTGAAGGTTGGACTTTATTTTGAAGTTACCTTCTTCTTTGCTTAAAGAGTCAGGGCGTACAAAGCAGCAGGTACTTTGAAAGAGTTTCCTTCTCCTAGACTTGTTGCCACCCAAAGCAATAGGACACAGTCTATCCTGTTATTTTTTCCATAGCTGGGGGAAATACCTGGGGGCTATTATACTTTCGCACCCTCATTAAAAAGTAAAACACAACCAGATAAATTTATAAAATGAGAAGAAACTTATTTTTCAAAAAGTTTAACCTCATAAAATTAATTTAAAACAACAACAGTTGGTTTGGTTTGTTTTGTTTTGTTTTACGGCATGTCAACCTCAATGGGTCATTTAATGCCGACAACTTTTTTTTTCTGGTAATATTTTTGTTTTGTCAAAAATGTATTTCTGGAAATATTTTTCCCTAAAATTGTATAGCAGGTAATATTATTTTCAAAAACGTATTGCTGGTAATAGTTTTTTTTTTTTTTTTTTTTTTTTTCAAAAACGTATTATTGGCAATAGTTTTTTTTCAAAAACTTATTATTGGCAATAGTTTTTTTCAAAAACGTATTATTGGCAATAGTTTTTTTTCAAAAACGTATTATTGGCAATAGTTTTTTTTCAAAAACTTATTATTGGCAATAGTTTTTTTTCAAAAACGTATTATTGGCAAAAGTTGTTTTTCAAAACATTATTGGCAATAATTTTTTTTCAAAAACGTATTATTGGCAATAGTTTTTTTCAAAAACGTATTATTGGCAATAGTTTTTTTCGAAAACGTATTATTGGCAATAGTTTTTTTTTTCAAAAACGTATTATTGGCAGTAGTTTTTTTCAAAAACGTATTATTGGCAAAAGTTTTTTTTCAAAAACCTATTATTGGCAATAGTTTTTTTTCAAAAACGTATTATTGGCTATAGTTTTATTTTCAAAAACGTATTATTGGCAATAGTTTTTTTCAAAAACTTATTATTGGCAATAGTTTTTTTTCAAAAACGTATTATTGGCAAAAGTTTTTTTTCAAAAACGTATTATTGGCAATAGTTTTTTTCAAAAACTTATTATTGGCAATAGTTTTTTTCAAAAACGTATTATTGGCAATATTTTTTTTTTTCAAAAACGTATTATTGGCAATAGTTTTTTTTTTAAAAACGTATTATTGGCAATAGTTTTTTGCAAAAACGTATTGCTGGTAATAGTTTTTTTTTTTTCAAAAACTTATTGCTGGTAATATTCTTTTTAAGTTTATTTCTGCTAATAATTTTTACAAAGTATTTCTGGTATTAAAACTCATTTTTACACTTTTATAATGCCTTTTACCTCAGTTTCGGGGTTAACTATTTGCCCATAGCTGGGACCCTAACAAGGGTGGACCTGGGAACACCAGCAATTAAGAGGTGGTTCCACGCTCCTCAAAATCTACTGATTAGAAGCCTTGCTGTTGGACGTAGTTTTTCGCCTTACCCAGGACCCGGACGTAGTTTATCGTCATACCCAGGACGAACAACAGTTGGACTGTTGCAATTATTAATAATTAAATTTAATTTACAAACACGAGCAATGGTTTTAAAAAGCTTCTGTAAATGTGTTTCCGTTGTCAAAATCAGAAAGGTAAAGAAATGAAATGTATAATCTAAAATTAAAATTCACAAATTATGAAACAAATATTAAGAAAAAAGGGAAATCTATTCGTATTTGTTTTCAAACTAAAATAGAACTGAAAACAAACAAAAAAAAACATCGTGTGGTTGACATTGTCATGGGTGGTTCGAAAGTATAATAGCGTCAATTCATAGTGAATGTATTGAGCTCGACTGGAATACGAATTCTAAACTCCGATTCCTGAATCAGAGAGCTAACCATTATCTTACAATACTTAATTTTTGAAATAAAACAATTTTCATTCTTGAAAGTGGTAATCACCTTAGTATTTAGAACACAGCTCAAAAATATTGTACAAAGGGATGTAAGATCAAAAGTATTGTACAGAGTGACGTAAGGAATGCTGATATTTTTTAATAGTATATTTCGGCGAATTACGAAATAATATGAATTATACTATGACATGCTGTATATGAAATTAAAAAAAAATACCACGTAGTCTAAACATATCAGAGTGTTTTAATTACGATCATTTGACAATATCATTGTACGGCTACATAGATATCTTAAAGAAATAAATGACCGTATAACTCAATAGAGTAAAACTAAAGGAATATGTTCCGCGCGCAACACAGGGTAGATAGTTATCAAGCACCGCCCGATAGAAAATTTGACACATTTTGGGATGCTTTAGGCATCATGAATTAACCCTTCCTTTTTAAGGACAATCCCGCGCAACACAAATCATTGATGTCATATTCATAAGATCCAAAGAAGAATCTGCAATATTATCGGTGCTGATCGGCTTCAGTCGCTTTCCCACCGCTGGAAGGCTACTTCTCTGTGTCTTTTCTATAAATACTTTCATGGTAATTGTTCTTCGCTATGGTACCTTGACTTTTGAATTTAAACGCAGTACCAGACTGGAATCCATGTGTCATCAATTTACAATTGATTTGGCTCCATGTAATCGTAAATTCTATGCTAACACTTTTTTCTCGCACTTCTCACTTGTGGAAATCCCTCCCGGCTCCATGCTTTCCAGCCAACGTTAATCTGCGGAAATGTTATAATTTCAAGAAAATAATACGCATTTTCTTCACTGTAAATTACAGGTGATAGTAGGGGTGCATTTTGTAAATAGGTTTAAACAAAATATTTTTTGTTGTTTTCGAAGAAAAGAGGATATCAAGTTAACAATTAATTGAAATTTTAATTTTCATCATCATCACCATTTTCTATTATAGAATCAATAGCTAAATTGTCATTTAACAAATTATAATTCATAATATCTTCATCCTGTTCAAAATTATCTTCGGCATCTTCATTCTCTTGCCAAAGGCTGTCATCTTCAGAGGCATCCATGGCTGTCATGAGACAACACTTCTTGTTATATTGATCGGGAAAACTGCGATGGTAATTCTCAACATTATTTTCGTCGCTTTGTTTCGATTTTATTCTTAATGTCAAGGTCGAAAAATTTATAGATGCGTATTATACATAGGGATAGATATATTTTTTCATTGCTGGATCATTTGTTGGGGTGCGTATTATTTTCGAGAAATTACAATATATATATATATATATATATATATATATATATATATATATATATATATATATGAAGGCTGCTATTTAGATACATATTGGTTGATTCGCTTTTTACGGTTTATCAACCCTTTGCAGGTTATTTAAAGGCAGAAGATATTTTAGGATTATAAGAACCTATACCATTCCCAATGTTATTCGCGCGTAATTGAATGTAACAAACCCAAGTGGAATTGGAACACGCCTCTCAAAAATTAACAATTCATAGCTATTATCCATTACACCACCTGCACATCTAAGCTTATACCACATGGTATTGTCAAGCGGTCACCCATCTAGGTACCGAGCCTAGATCGACGTTGCTTAAAATTGGTGGTCGTCCAGGAACCGGTGTTTTAACGAGATGCAGCCGTAAGCATTATTTAAATACGTGTGTGTTCGTACGTGTGTCCTTGCAATTTGTATAAACATACATACGAAAAAGGTATAATTTTATACTTTTTATACATTAATAATGTGTATAAACATCGAATTAAGTATATATATATATATATATATATATATATATATATATATATAAACGCCCCAGCCACCATACAAATGATTGAATATCTGCGACGCACACAACAACGGAGTATAATTATACAGGGGCCTAGCCTAACATTGTATGAAGGCAAGCTAACATGCTTATTCATATCTGACAAAGTCCTTTAGCGATGCTGATTGCATGACTGCCCCTCCCTGTATATTCAGTTCTTCCTTCTATCTTCTCTTGTGCACAAAGAAAAACCTAAAAGCTTCAATTACATCCACTTCTAAACCCATAATGGCGAACCAATCAGTTTTTTTTCTCTCTCCGTGTAACGATGGAAAAAAAATAAACAAGAAAACGCTGATGACACACGGGAACGATCTCTGAGACCAGTATGAAAGGCAATCTTGCAGGTTAAATCCCAAAAGGAATCCGTCAGATATATCGGCAAAGATGCGTCAGCACGAATGTCAAGCCTGGTGATTTGTTATTATCTCGAACATTTTATGAAAGCCCCCAAATCTTTTGAAGGTCTTGGCAGGTTTTCATAGACATTCATTTTGAAAGAAAAAAAATTATTTGTTGCTTAAGAAGTGGTAATAATTCGATGACAGCCATTTTCATTTACCAACATTACAACCTGTAGTAATTGTGTTGCTTGAAAACAAATTCATTACAAGTTACAGTATGTGGTCAAATCTATTTATTGCCCGCTCGTTTGTGTTTCTAGATTTGAGAATCGTATAAAAGCTAAAGCTTCTTCTTAAGAAGAGACAAGACTCGCGCTGCTCTATCGCTATTACGAAAAAAAGTCTTCAGAAGAATTACATTCCTTAGTTGCACAAGTTCTAACCTTCACGGTTAAGACCCACCATACCAGGCACATTGTAGCAAACCTCTTTCATTCCTTTTGTATTCCATTGGTGAGATAGGTAATCCGTATGGGTAAACCTAAGGAGGATATAATCCAGAGAGCTCAATGTAAATCCACAGCAAATACTTTAAATAAAAACAGACCAATTTAAGGTTCCATGTAATAAATTATTTCACCACAGCCCTTTTAAAAGAACTGCGGATCATCAGACTTTACTTCCAAACAAAAAATGAAAAGAAAATTTACACATTTTTGATGTAAATTAACGAAGTGAGGAAGTGGGGGGAGAGAGAAGACATGAGTGAGTTAGCAGATATTGACACATTTAAACGGTTAACTTAACGGAAGTTATATATTGAAATCGAAGGGGTAGCGAAGAAAAAACTCATAGAGAAAAAAAGAGAGAAGGAAGTTAAGAGAGAAGAGAAGATGTCACTAATTTTCTTTGTAAAAAAAACTAGAAACAGACGCTGTTATTGGAGAACCTTCTGATCTCTCTATTTTCTGCCCTATCAATCTCCTACCGTTTTTCGGTAAAAGTCTTCGAGGCTTTAATCAATGCCGAAATGGTTACGCATCTTACATCCCACGATCTACTCTCTGACAAACAATATGGATTTCGTTTTGCCCTGGTCTACCGCTGACAGCCATAACTGAATATATCTATCAAGCTCTTGATAATAACAACTAAGCTCGTGCTGAGGCTCTAGACATCTCGAAGGCGTTTGACAGAGTTTAGCATGCTGGTCTTCTACGCAAGCTTTAAGGTCACAGTATTACAGGACAATTATTTGGTTTAATCCAAAGATTTCAAACCAATCGTGGAATGAAAGTTCTCCTGAACGGGTTCTCTTCCAAATCCAATTCCTTCCATACGAACGCAGGAGTTCCCCAAGGCTCTATCCTTGGCCCTACACTGTTTCTGATCTTCATCTATGATCTTCCTCATGTCATCAGTTCTCAAGTTGTCATCTATGCAGACGACATTACCATTTACTCCTGTTTCATTAATAAAAAGCAGCACTAACAACGATAACCAGGGCGCTACTCTAGAAAAGGATCTACAATGGCTTGTAAACTTTAATGCCTCCAAAACCAAACTGCCCTCATTTAACCGCCAGAGGGAAACTTCCCTGTCCGCCATTAGCATGTTTGACGCTCGACTTCGTGAGTGTGTCTCACTGCGCTTTTTTGGGCTCACATTTTCCAATTAGTTGAGGTGGAACAACTACATTGAATGCAAGGAAATTCGGTTCACTGTGCTATGCCAGAAGATTTTTATCGTCAAAGTCCATATTACACATCTAAAAATCTACCATTCGTCCATGCTTTGAATATTGTTGCCATTTCTGGTCTGGTGTCCCTGCTGTTCATCTCGAGGTTCTCAAAAAAATCTGAAGAAGAATCTGCAATGTAATCGGTCCTGACTTGACATCTCGACTTAAATTATTCTTTCTTTGATGTGATATGGCTTCCCTCTGTCTTTTCTACAAATATTTTAATGGTAACTTCTCTGACGAGCTTTTTCCCTGGTGCCCCGACGAAATGAATTTAAGCGTGCTACTAGATTGACATCTAGATCCAACCCTTTTACTGTTGAAATAGTTAAATGCAACTGCCACTTCTATTCCAACAGTTTCTTTTCTCGCGCTTCCCGACAGTGGAACTCCCTTCCTCTTACTTGCTTCCCTGATAACTACATTCTTCAAAAATCTAAATGCAACGTCAATCGACCACCTTCTGTTGTCTTCATTCCCGTTCATCTTTTATCATTTCCGAACTCCCCTTGATACAGTCTTTTCCCTCACTTTCACTCTCTGTAACCACCTGCGTGCCTGTGGCTCTCTCGCCTTACTTGGGGTGAAATTCTTAAACAAATATAATTCAGCAGATGCCTGTGAAGTTGTTGGAATCTTGTTACTGTGGTGAATAAGATTTATCTTCGACATTAAAGAGACTAGATTCTAGAGATGGCGTTTCAATTCTCTTCCGTAAAACATGTTCAAGAAAGGAACTGATAAAATTTTTCGAAAATTACGAGCTATATTTTACCCCTATAATCAATACTAAAGTGATCAATTTTCTTGATGTGACCTTGGACTTGAATAATGGTTATTAGAAACCATATACCAAAGATATATATATATATAATCATAAATACGTCAGTAAGGAATCAAACCCCTCTCATGATATTCTAGATAATTTACATAAATTAATCCTAGTTGCATTATCTACTAACTCCAGCAATAAGGAAATATTTGATAATATTAAATATATAAACCATTTAAAACGAAGCAAAATTTAGAGTATTTAGAAAAAAACAAAAAAGGTAAAAATTAAAAAAAAAAATTTAGAGTAAAAATTAAAAAAATTTTTTAGAGTATTTAGAAAAAAACAAAAAAGGTAAAAATTAAAAAAAAAATTTAGAGTATTTAGAAAAAAACAAAAAAGGTAAAAATTAGAAAAAAAATTTAGAGTATTTAGAAAAAAACAAAAAAGGTAAAAATAAACAGAAACACCGTTAGGGAAACATTATATTCACCTTTTAATCGTAATGTTCAAATAAATATTGGATTAATTTTCCTAAATTTAATTCATAACTACTTTAATTACTCACCAACACTAAAAAAAGATTTTTAACAAAAATAATATTAAAATCAGTTATAGCTGCGTTAGTGACATAGATAGATCTATATCCCAACATAACATTATATTAAACAGATACATGTCCAACAAAGTTAATTTTTTTTTTAAATACAACTGCTGAAAAAATATATGTCCTTTAAACGGCCAAGATTATTACACATTCCAGGAACGATGTCAAATTTTATTTTAATTCACTGAAAATCCTTGGAAATTTTGTTTATACCTAAAATACATAAACAGCACTGCTCTCTCAAAACATTTCTGGCAGTTAAAGAATGATGGTAATAGAGCATTATTTCGTGGAATATTGTACCAAGACCCCAATCCTATAATGGGGAAGGCGATGAATGTAATTTATGCTTTCCTAAAAAATTAGTTATCTTAAAACATTTAAATAACCCTAACTTATTAAACAAGAGAAATGAACTGATGGTTACATGTAGTCCTAAAAACAAACACCTGCTGAAATGCATTGATCCAGATTAATTCTTAACGTAAATTATGATTTGATTTTTATTTTTTTAAAGAACCAGTAATCTCCCTTTATTCTTAATATAAAAAATAATTTTCAAAGCTCTAAAGTAAACTTATTTTTTACGCATATACAGGGTACTATAGGTAAATTGCTGTCATTATTAATTTGAATTTCGCACATGCTTGTTGTTTGTTTTAGATTTTGTCAGCTGCACAGTATAGTAGGGTAAGTTGGGTATCGTCCGTAAGAAAGGGAGCACCATGGCACAATTCACTCCGCCATAAATAAAACGACATGATGTACTGCTTAGCATTCCCACCGGAAAATCCAATATAAACATTTTAGATCGTCTGGGTGTTAATCTGAGATCAATGCAGAGGATTCTGAAAGAGTTGTATGAATCCTCAGGTACGGTAGCTCAGAAAACTCACTATGATCGTTCTAAGAAGAAAAGGATTCCCGAATTTGTTGGCGAGGGCCTCAGACTCAACACAGATGCCTACATCAAGTGCCTTGAGGAGGTAGTGCTACCCTTAGGTCAAGATAGTGGCTGTTGGAAGAACTTATGCCTAGCAACAGGACTCTGCACCATGACACACATGCAGGAGAACATACAAACACATTGGTTGTTCACTGTACCAAAAGGGACCACAATATTGACATAGGTAATGCTACTTTGTTTAAAAGTGAAAATAATCCACTGAGACGAAAATGTTTGGAAAGTGTCTTGAGCACTAGTTCAGCCATAATAAATTTTCGTCCATGTTATATATATATATATATATATATATATATATATATATATAGGCCTGAATGTTTGTGAAGTTTCGTGGAAAATACGTGCTTCTACGACAGGAATCGAACCTGTAACCACCATGGGAGCCATCATTTGATCTGATATACTGTTAACCATTCATCCGCAAAGAAGCTTCTAGTTAGCCAAGTCCGTTTATAAACAACAAATCTTCGATGATCTTTCCCGGACGATCATATCTGCTCAGGAAACGTACCTTAACGTAAACATTGACAACGTATTATGAATGGATTAACTCCGACAATTATTCGATACCTGACGAAGTAACACAAATTTTCTAGGAAATTTCTCCAACATTCAGGCTGGTAAATGTAATTAATATACAGAGCATTTACTTAAATAAATTGTATCTATTTAAATAACGTATAAGGAGAATATGTGTGTATGTGTGTGCGTGTGCGTTTGTATTTTCGTGTATATATACTTACTTAATATTTAAGATTCAAACTAGGATATTTTCCAGTTTTTTTTAACTACATGTTTAGGTTTCTTGTATAATAAATTTATTTCGTGACTCAACATCGCTTTACTTTTTGAGTTGAAGAAAAAGTAAACGAAAATAGGTATATAATATCTCGGAATTACTGATCTTCTGCCTTTGGTGTTTTTATTAAATTTAAATGCGGGTAACTGAAAAATTTGAAAGAGAGGACTATTGTATCTTCTGGAGAAGAAAGAGAACACAACACAACACAACACATTTTTTTTATGCCGAAGAAGAACGAAACAGCGAACTGACATGCAATAAAAGGTCACTATCAAGAAAGCAAACGATTCTCCCGTAGCCAGATCTGAATGTGTTAAATTTGCGTTACTCATAAAAATATTATTACATGTACATGCTTTGCTCCCATGACACGGAATTTAACGCAAGAGTTAACAGCCTTGTTTTGCATATAATCTTCGAGTTGCTGATTCATTTTGTAGATGATGAGATACCGGAGTTTGTCAAAAGAGTTGCTCATTCCGAAAATCTGTTCGCCTCTTGATACTTACTATTTTCGTGCTTTATAACCATAACATATCTTCTTTTTATTTGTTGTGTCATTTCAGGACGTGTGTAATCACGTCTCTCCATATCTACCTATTCTTTGTAGCTCTAAGCAATATTTGTCCATTTACTATCCTTTGCACTCCATAATCTGACAGTCATTTACGCAAGCTCCTTATTTATGTTACAAAATTTCTCCCCCTTCTCTCTCTCACACACACACACACACATTAGGTTGGTGCAAAAATAATGACGTAATAATGTCGTTTTTTGACGTAACGTCAAAAAACGACATTATTACGTCATTATTTTTGCACCAACCTAATATATATATATATATATATATATATATATATATATATATATATTTCCATGCTTCAGTTCTAGGTACAGATTTTAGTAATTTTTATATGGCTAACCTTGAAAATAATATATTTAGTAATTTTACAAAACCTTCCATCCACGTTGAAGATATCCTCATCTTTGTAAAAAACATTGATGAGATACATGAACTACAACAAGAATTCCAGAAAAAAACTCTTTCTTAAATTCACATATCGATAATAATAAAATTACTAATAATACCTTCCCATATGAAAAAAAACCCTACAAGCATAAACTGATGCACTCTCAATAAGAGAGAATATCCTAACTACACAATATAGCAATTATACAAAATTTAATAAACCGTGCTAAGTTAACTCATCCATAAAATGATTTTTTACACAAAATTCAAAAACATTAAACACATTCTTATTAATAATGACATTTATAACTACGTTTTTGATGAACAAATAAGGCGATCTATTACAAATTTTAAATTACAGAACATCCCCAAATAACCACGAACACGTCAATCTTTTATATCTTAATCAGATACATTCTAAATAGAAACAAGATGAAAGAATCCTAAAGAGACATCATAAATATTAATATATCTCCCCATATAAATTTTAACAAACTTAAATACCTATAGAATTATCTAAGGTTTAAATGCAAGCAAGCAAAATCTGAATATAGCAGAGTTTTTGCTTTTTTGTCTGTTTTCTTTCAATCTCTGACGAAGCTTTAATAAAAGTGAAACATGATAGACTGATATACGTTTCCTATTTGTTTTTTTTTTTATTTTATCATCCGGCCGAATTCTGATCCATATTTGATCGGAATTTGATCTTTAACTTTCTCTCCTCCCTCCCCTCTCTTTCTCTCTCTTTCTCTCTCTCTCTCTCTATCTATCTATCTATCTATCTATCTATCTATATATATATATATATATATATATAATGTCATCCACAGACAGACTGTTTCGTAGTTCTTCAGTGTGGCTAGACGTCCGGTCGCCTCTAGTTAGGATCGAAACCCGACTGAAATGGCGTCAGTCGGCGCACGGCAGGGGGTGAAGGGGAATTTTCGCGTATTTATTTTTAGATAGACACACAGAGACCGGCAGGACTCAATTCGCTTTTGCCGAAGAGTATAAATTAATTAAAGAATATCAAACACTTAAAACCCCATAGATTTGATATTCTTTAATTAATAATAATTTTGCTCTGTCTCTTGACATAGAGCTCTACTTGGATCTATATCCTCCTGGAAATTCCTTACAGATTACCATATCGTATCATTACTATATATATATATATATATATATATATATATATATATATATATATATATATATATATATATATATATATATATATATATATATATATATATATATATATATAAAGCTCAAGCATTAATATTCAATGGTTATAATTTATTATATTGGAATCGTAATCACAATCCAATTTATCATATCTACAAATTCAAAAAGGCATTTTGAATTTGCATACATATATATATATATATATATATATATAGAGAGAGAGAGAGAGAGAGAGAGAGAGAAAGAGAGAGAGAGATAGATAGATAGATAGATAGAACTAGTGAGCCAGACAAACCTACCCAGGTTTCATCTAAACGGATCGTCAGGGAAAGACGGCTGGATAGGTTTGTCTAGCTCACTAAGTTTATCTATCTATCTATCTATCTATCTATCTATCTATATATATATATATATATATATATATATTCATCAGACATGCAAATTCAAAATGCCGGCTTTCCTTGACGTTCCGTTTAGGTGAAACCTGTGTAGGTTTGTCTGGCTCACTAGGTTTATCTAGGTCTGCTCTACGGTTGTATCGAGCTCTTTAGTTAGTTAGTTAGTTGTTTACTCGTATCGGGTTTTTTTTTCTTTGGCCTTCAAACCTGTATCTCTACGATTTTTTTCGACAGACTTTCATGTTTCTAGCTCTTACTTTTTTTAAAACCTTTTTTCCCTCGAGATTGATTTGATTATTGGCAAATCAAAAATTCGAAGGTTTTTTGAAACGAGTATGGTTACCTATATTTGTATTTGTATATATATATATATATATATATATATATATATATATATTATAAATATACATATTAGGTTACGTCGATTGTATGATTCTGAGTTTCATGTTAAAGACAATCTTCAGGTACATATAATGGTGATGAACTGTTCATTACGATCGTTAGAATATATATTTTAAGACCCAAAGATGGACAAAGAGACTGAGCGTGAGATATAAAATTTAATATGTGTATTATCACTGTGCAGTGATATTACTGATTTCATTATAGTCACCGCATAGTGAAAAGAACAGTCCTTTGTCATCACTGTTTGGTGATAATATTCTTTCGGTATTTTCACTGAGAATCTAAAATAGTTTATGTTAAGTTATCATTTACCGTTATTGGATATGGTATGCATTTTATGGAAAGCTGTCTGTACTTTCATCGTACAGTGACTTTCTACCTAAGTGTTCTTCCTCTGTGTTGCCTTGGCTGCCAGGAGAAGAATAGTTCTGGAACGTATCCCACAACGGTGGCTAGATGACTGGTGGTGGGGATGTTTACAGAACACACCGGCAATAATTCTGTATACTACTTTAATGGCTGTTTGAGTTATAAACAAAGATCCAGAATATTTTCCCTATATATTTCCCCTCATTGCTATCTCGGCAGTTCCGTCTAAACACTTCCGGTGATAAACAAAGTTCTTTACATCCTTCTCTCTCGTCGATGAGCTTTCAACACCTTAACCTGCCCGTACGGTAACAATAACGTTGCCTGTAATATGACTGTGCGCTGATAATTGTCGATCTCTTTAGCTAATAACCCTTTTCTAATTGATATTGATTTGATAATGTGTTAATAAGAAGGATAATCTATCTATCTATCTATCTATCTATCTATCTATCTATCTATCTATCTGCATGCGAAAGTGTACTGAAGTGTAGTATCGATCAGGAAATCCTTCGCCAAACCGAGAACTTGTCAGCACCCATATATATATATATATATATATATATATATATATATATATATATATATATATATATATATATATATATAAAATATAAAATTATTGGTAATTCGTATGTAATGTCCAAAATGATATAGATTCGTTGACTAGCTTTATATCACAGACAGAATAAAAATTATTGTATAATGAAAAACAAACTCTTAAAAAAACCACAGGTGATATTTATTTCATTGAAGTCGATAAGAAAACGGCTTCAAATCTTCAGACCTGTAAACCATATGTAAATAGAAAAATCCACTCCGGGTTTAAAAATTAAGAATAGCGATTTCATGGAGTGGATTTTCCATTTACATTTGATTTACAGGTCATTATATATATATATATATATATATATATATATATATATATATATATATATATATATATATATATGTATATATATATATATATATATATATATATATATGTGTGTGTGTGTGTGTGTGTGTGTGTGTGTGTGTTTGTGTGTGTGTTTGTGTGTGTGGGTGTGTGTGCGTGCGTGTAACCTGTTTCAAATTAATGTTTATGCGTTGAATTCCTTCAGAAATGAGTTGGTACATATAATATCGGTCAGCGAATGTAGTTTAGTCGGCGTATTAGTCGAGGTTATTTTCATGACGAAGCCGTTTCTCCGCCCAAACAAAAAACTGCAAAATATTGATAATCTCCCCGCACAACTCTTGAGGAAGAAAGAAGAATAAAAAAAAGGAAGGAAATAAAACAAATTGTAAGATTAGTGAATGCACAGGTAAAGTCCTTAAAACCTGAGTGCATTGCTACCGCTAAACACTCAACGTTCTTAAGGTTATTCCACGTTTACACAAGATGACAGGAAATGCATCCCTTCGGAGTGCATCAAACAAAATTGTGGAAAGAGAGAAATATCTGTTAATGTTCCTCAGAGGCTTGCAGATTACTACAATATGGCGGCAGAGAAAAATAAAACTGGAAAATGGCTGGCGTAAGTAAACAGTGGTTAAGAAACGGGTTTCAGGGGAAGAACTGAAGAGGAAAAGTGAGGCGTGATTATGGTTGGGAGTAAGCAAAAAAAAAAAAAAAAAAAAGAGAGAAATATAGAAAAAAACAAATGCAAAAACAAATAAAAGAAAGAAAGAAAAACAGAAAGAAAATAAAAAGAAAGAAATAAAAACACATAATTTCGTGAGAATACAAAGAGTTGCTGAAAAATACTAAATCCAACCGAGAATGTATTTCAAAATAAAACCCCGATTTTTAGTTAATTGCCCCGATTTTTGGAAGTGAGAAGAAGTGTTTCTTTTATGTGCGATGGGGGTAATCATGGCTCTCCAGAACTTACCATCCTTTGTAGCACTTAGCAGTGTTTGTCATTTTGCTATCCACCAAACGCCCTATCTCGCCACCATTCACACAAAACCTTTCGGTAGATTATTCGCTTTACCTCTCTGTCTCTTATTTTTAATATGACCCGTGAGGGTCACATTCTGCAAAACCTCTTTACTCGTTAGGCCACTGAAAAATTTCAACTGTCTTTTGGATTCTAAATATGCATCTTTATTTGTTTCCATTTTTCTGAAGACTTCGTCGTTGTTACATGAAACATTTCCTGCTATTCCCGGCAACCTTCTGTAGAACCCTATCTCAATATCCTCTTCCTCTGCGAGAAAACTGTCCAACATTCACTACCATATAGGAGGATTTATTCGGGAAGGCTATTAGAACAATCCAGAATTTAGACTTGAAAAAAACAAAAAACAAACCCGCCTACTTAGGGATAGAAATTAATTCAGTAACAACATTAAAATAGAAAGGGGCGTAAGACAAGGATGTGCCTTTTCATTGGACATTCAATCTTTACAACGAAGCGATACCGAGAGAATTAGAGATATAGAAGAGGTACAAAGGCAAACAACGATTAAAATACTTAACAAGGTTATGTAAATAGTTGGCAAATTAGAGTGGTAGAGATAGTAAAATGTCAGACATTGTTAAGAGCAACAAAATATAAGGAAGTTGTGAGAGTAATGATCTTGCGTTTCCTGAAAAGACAATATGTCAAAGAAGATGATTACATTTTCTCGTAAACGTAAATCTTATTAAATATTTAATGGTAAAATCTCCTGGAAGATATTTGTTTAATTATAACAGTATTATAGATTATGCAAAAGCGTTTGACAAGGTATGTCACAAAGAACTGTTTGAACTGCTAGGTAAGCTTGATTTATTCAGGAAGGATATTAGAACAATCTAGAACTTATACTGGGAATAAACCACCTGCTTAAGGATAGAAAATTAATTCAGTAACTACACAAAACAGAAAGGGGCGTAAGACAAGGATACGTCTTCTCACCGGACTTATTCATCTTTTACATTGAAGAGAATTAGTCCTATCAGGATTCATTATTAGCGGCCACTATCTTAACAACATTAAATATGCAGATGACACAATATTGACAGCAAACACAGAGAAAACTACACCTCTTACAGAAGGTAGTAAATGAAAGCAACAAAAGCACTTTCCCACCGCCGTAAGGTTTGCCTTCCTTTTGCCTTTTCTATAAATACTTTCAAAGTAATTGTTCGGATGAACTCTTCGCTATGGTACCTATACTCTTCTATTTTAAGCACGACTCTCGACTAGCGGCAAGGTCTCAGTAATTTACAGTTGAGCTGATGAGATGTAACTGTAATGTTATGGTAATTTACCCACGTACGCATGGACTCTTCCAACTATAAATAGGAGCAGGTACTGCATTTTGGAGAGGGAAGTTTCCATTATTTTGTTTAGTTTCTTGTAAATAATCTTGTTCCATATTGTACATACTCATTGGGGATTTTTAAAATTTTTGTTTTATTCCCCTCCCCTCACAGACAAAGTATTGTACATACGGGGATTATTTAGGATTTTCATAGAGACAATGAGGTATTATGTTGGATGTAGTAAGAAAGGTAAGTAAGAATGCGTTGTTTTGGTGTTAGGAATATTGTTTGGGTCAGTGTTTGTGGCTAGCTAAGTTTAAAGTTAAGACAGATGAGGACCGTCATTTTCCCCATAGCCCCTTTTGGCATTGTGCCACATTTTGTATCATTATACAAATAAATATCGGGAAGTTTCCAGCAGTCAGCTCTGACAGTCGGACCGAACATTCTTGCTGTAACACTCTCGCTTGTATGTTTGTATTACTGTTCATATATTTGTTTAATTCAATTCCTCTCTTGTGTCTTTATTTCTGGCCCTAAGAAAGCCACAACAAAAGTCTATATTAAAGTTTTTTTTTCTCGTTTGTGCAATTCCCTTCCGGCTTCATGCTTTCCAGAAAACATTAATGTGCAAGACTTTAAATAAAATGTCAGTCGCTATCTGCTGTCCCCTTGATTACTCTTCCTCTTTTTTCACCCCATAGCAATGTTCCTGTTTCTAACTCTTCCAAATCCAGTAACTCATTGCATCTCGGTGACTTTACTGTCTTGCTTGGGGCGAACTAGATTAAAAATGTCTAAACATCAATTGTAAAAAGACAGAATGTAGGGTTGTTAGCAAAAGTGGCAAGTCAAGCTGTGAATTACAAAATGGTGTTAACAAAACCAAGCAAATAAAAAAAAATGAAGGCAAATTGAAACAAAAAAGAAAATTATGCTTAGTATTAGAAAAAGACAGTTCAAAATCTGTCGGGCAAATAATTAGGAAAGAGGGCTTAGAAAATTTGAAGAAAGCAGCGCACCACCTGCATAACGATCTTGTGTAAATGATTAACAGAAAATGGGTTTGGGGAGATAGTAGAAAAGAGAAACTTTCCTAAGTGCTACAAAGAACAGGAAATTGTGGAGAGACATGATCGCCCACGTCCCGAAGACGTTTGAAGCCAACATTTTCCACCTTGATTTTTCTCATTTTGAAAATTGGCACAATGCAGTCTTCTAATCTGCACACATTCCAATTCTAAAAATAGCCTCGTCCATATGGCATATGCGTAACTTCATAGGTAAATATGTAGTGTAGCTGTGGCAATGTGGCCGTAGGACGCGGACAGCGTTTAACACCATTTGATCGCAGAATGAGTGTTAAGGCTAGAAAGGTGAAACACTCTATAACTAAGCTGGCAAAAATTCCAGGTTTCCAAAGGCAATATTAGTAACAATATACCACGAAAAAAAAAACTGAAGTTGTCGATAAAGCGTTCCATTGAAATATACTTGTTTGAAATAAAGCCCCCTTTAGGAGAAGCTTATTAAAAAGAATAGTCCTTACCTCAAGGTGCGTGGATATGCGTTTGGAGTGTTGGAGAGCGACTAGAAATCAAAGAGTCGGTTTCAAATTCCGGTTCGGTTCGTTACATGTACTTAGGCGCAAATGACCTTTTCATTTACCTCCAACTATAGATTAAATAGTAAGATATGTATCTGTAAAAATCATTGTTATTCTCAAAAAAACTGTTAATGCAATATTCAATCGCAAATAATAATAATAATAATAAAAAACAATTGTTTTACAAGCTAAAATATATTTCGGATTAAAATAAGTAAATTTCACATCGAAAGTAATAAGTCAGTTCTTTCTCCATTGAACTGTTAGAGTAAGAACAGAGGAAAGGCCCCTTGCAAGGCACTCGTCTTGGTTTTTGGATGAGTGTCCATAAAGAGTGGAATCATCTATTAATAATCTGAAAATGTTCGTCGATAATGGTAACAGTAATAGCCGTTTCCTTATAAGGAAACATTTAGCATTCAATAACCGAGCAGCCAGTACTGCTTTCGGTTGAAATCCATAAAATCTTAAAACAACTTTTTAGGAAAACAGTTTTCTCAAGTCCAGTAGCTGTTATTGCTCTTTCCAGTATTGATGAGAGGTTTCCTTCCTAACCTTTTATTTGAAGTAGTGTGGAATGTCAACATCTTGATTATGTCATTATTTTCTCTTCTCTGGAACAGTAGCTGTTAACACTCTTTCCAGTATTGATGGGGGTTTCCTTCCTAACCTTTTATTTGAAGTGGTGTGGAATATCAACATCTTGATTATGTCATTATTTTCTCTTCTCTGGAACAGTAGCTGTTAACACTCTTTCCAGTATTGATGAGAGGTTTCCTTCCTAACCTTTTATTTGAAGTAGTGTGGAATGTCAACATCTTGATTATGTCCTTATTTTCTCTTCTAGTTACATGCGCTATCCGTTTCAGTTGTTGCTGTTTTTGGTAGTTTCTCAAGTGATGCAGTTTCTGCAATTTCGTACAGTTCTTTGCTTTTGATTCAGTAGCGCTAGTCTACATTGTTCAAAGAAGGATACTCTTTGCCAATATTCTCGGGCTTTACTCACTCAAAGCCACTTTAACTATTAATCTGAGACAGCTGGCACTTTATATATTTCTGACTGAGTTTGGCGCCATGCATGACATCGATATGAAAGTCTCAATCTATTTAAGAACAAGACTCGAGTTTTCAGGTTGATGTTTTGATTTCGTATTATTTGCAGTAGTTAGCGAAGCTACTTCTCACACAGACTATCTTTTAACCGATTGCTTTTTCTCCTATACTTACTTTGTTATAACTGCGGTATTTGAAGTAATTAGTATTTACTAATTCGAAAGTTTGACTTTTCTGTAGATCGTTAATAAAATGCAATAAAAGAGTAGGGCAAAATAGAGAGCCTTATCATTAATCTCATTGTCTTCAGAAAACTCAGTATTCAGAATAATTCTTTGTTGGTATTAAAAAAAAGACCACGATAGAAACGGAAATTTACTTTCACAGGTGTGAGACACGCAAATCAGATGAAAGACCATTCAAACTGATTTATCAGTATCTGTCTATATTTCCGAGATGAGGTATTATGTACATTATTTACATTATTCGGACTATTGTCCTCATCTTTGTCGCCATATTTATCACGACGTTTCGGCCTTTCAGTGTCTGTCTATATTTCTGAGATGAGGTATTATGTACATTATTTACATTATTCGGACTATTGTCCTCATCTTTGTCGCCATATTTATCACAACGTTTCGGTCGTTGTACGCTCCGGCCTTCCTCAAGGACACATGGCACAGTGGATAAAGGCGTTGGCTAGATCCAGTGACAGGACCCAAAGAGTGTGAGTTCAATACCCGGTTAAGGCAGTGGAGAACTTTCAGAGAGAAATTAACAGGAGATAACTGATAACTGACATCCATTAAAAACATGGCACGTGGAACTAGAACAGTCTACCCCAGTGAGCGAAATAAAGGGTTTAGTTCGACATTCCAACCACCTGAAGAAGGCCGGAGCGTACAACGGCCGAAACGTCGTGATAAGTATGGCGACAAAGATGAGGACAATAGTCCGAATAATGTAAATACATTGATATATGTTCGCCAAATCTCCCGGTATTAATGGTTTTGTTCCAGCGAATTAATAAAGCCCCAAAATCAGGCGCAGGGGACACGGAACAGGAGACAAAAATAATTATAATGACTTCCATTGCACCACTCCGAGCTCGCAAAATTTAAACCTTATGGCCAGAATATGTTGATTCCCAGTCCCCACTTTCCGGTCTCGATAGAGTTCAAAAGCATCTTCGACTCCTTGTGGGTGACGAATTATTTTACACTCTACGGCCTCTGTCTTATAGGTGGGGTGTCGCAAGCCTCTCATTCTCTTGCTACTTTCATTTAAAGTGCTCGGACGAACTACATCCCTTGGTTCCGTCAGGTCTAACTTTCACGGCTAGAACTCGGCATGTCGCTTACATAGTAGCAAACCAACCACAGTCCCTCCGTATTCCATCAGTGAGAAGTAAATTCCACTCAAACTGTTTCTTCCTGCGAACCACTGCTCTGTAGAACAGACTCCCTAGAGGATGTTTCCCTAATCACTAAGATCTGAACCTGTTCAAGTCTAGGGTTAACTCCTATCTTCTCTTATCCGTAGAAACTGCCACTTAATGTAACACTTTAAATCGAGTGTCGACAGGGAATTTTACAAGGTGAACCTTATTGTAAAAAAAAACAAAACAAAAAAGCAAAAGCCATACGTAACAATCACAACTCGTGTATGTCCTGAAGATGGCAATGCACGGTTTACAAATATTAACAGGAAGCTGAAGAGAGCCATTATCGCGTAAGTCATAGTCACACTACACTCCTATCCCGCCTCTTGTACATGAGTATAGATTTATTCCTTGTTTCCTGTTTAGGATTAGGTTTCTGGTTCATTCTAAAATCTACTTCAACTCGATACTTCTGACGTCTCCGACTAAAACTGAACTTTTATTTACTTTGATTCACTTTTTATCTCAATATGAGTAGATAGGTTCACTTATCGTTCTGTTCATACTCCTCCACGGTCTCTAGAACAAGAGTAGAGGTTTATCCTCTGTTTCCTGTTTAGGATTGGGTTTTCGGTCCCTACTAAAGCCTTTTCTTTTTGTTTCACTTCCGATGGCCCCTTGCACTTTGGTGGCATTATCTCCTGCATTGGGATGGTGCCTCATACTCTGTAACCTTCTATCTTGATTGGCTCTTGGGTCTTTTACAAGGTGAAAATAATTGTAAAAAATCATAGCACTAGCCAGGTTAAAGATATTAAATATGATGGAAGATATGGAGGGTCGTGACTGCTTTTATTCTGATGAACATAGAGATGCATAGATTCTTCTCTGTACGGTGTACCTTTTGGAGGTAGATGATCGTGTTCTCCCTGACTTCCTATTCTTTTTAACCCTTATCAAGTGTTGTCTTTTTGGGGTCTCTTCAAATCCCTGTCCTGCCATCCATGAATCCAAACCTGTTAGGTAGGTTACTCGTTGTTTTCTATATTTCGTCCAGTCTTCAATATTTTCTGTGACTTTCAACCTCTCTCAGCTTTTCTTATAATCTGTCCTATAAATTTTAATTTTCTCTATTCTAAGCCTAAATATCCACTTTTCTTAAAACTTCCTCGTTGCTCACATGTTCAGTTCATGGGATTCTCCTCCTGTAGGACCATATTTCTGTTGCCTCGTGTCTCATTTTCATCTGTGAGGGGATTGCTCAACATTCGCTGCTACAGAGGAAGACTGATATCGCATAATAGTTTGATCTGCTCTTCTTTCTTAATTTTGAGATATTTAAATTTACGTAGTTACTAAATTTAAACATTTGTTGGTAGTCCGTATCTTGTTCATCTTGCTATTGGCCAGACATTCTGTCTTCTTACAGTTGATAGTTATTCCTTTCTTCTCGCTTTCCTTTACTACCTTCTGCAGGAGCAGTTGCAGTTTCCTTTCCGTTTCTGTGTTGTCTGCATTACAGATACGTGGGCTGAAAAGTTCCTAACATGACTATCAAAAAGTAATGCAAGAGCTGCGAAATCTTACATGGATTAATTTCGTCTCTTTTTAAAATAACTACATTGTTTTATTCCAGGTAAACTGACATCTTATTTTTCAAAGAAGACTTCAAAATTAACTCGTTGCGCTTTGTCTTGGAAATGGACAAAATTTGGCATCCTGGTGTTATCAAGTACTTGCTGAAAAAGGTTTTAGCCCCCAAGGGCATTCATGCTGAAATGGTTGCTACATAAGGAGATGCCACTCCAGTTTTATCAACAATGCAAAAGTGTGAGGCTGAATTTAGGGGTGGGGAAGGTCTTGAAGATGACCCAAGGTCCTTTTCATCACATGGTGATGGATGATAGGCGATTGACTATAAATCAAATAGACAATGCTACTAGCATATCCCGTGAGAGAGTTGAGAATATTCCGCACAATGAACTTATGTTTCTGTCCGGTGGGGCCACGTCTTCTGACACCTGATCAAAGTAAAACAGGCTTAGAGACATCACGGGAATATATGACATTTTGTGACGCAAGTAAAGCTGGTTTACTCACCCAGATGAGTGTTGGGTTCATCATTGGGAGCTAGAGACAAAGTACCAATCCACACAGTGGAAAGACCCCCACTAAACTGCTTTAAAGAAACCAAAGATCGTTTCAACTGCAGGGAAGGTGACAGGATCAATTTTGGGCGATGCAAAGGGTATTGTGTTTATTGACTATCTTCAAAAGAACCACACCATCAATGGAAATGCGATGCCAAATTGCTGAGTCAGTTACGAAAGACTATCAAGACCTAACGCCCAGGAAAACTGACTAAAAGTGTTTAGTTTCATGAAGACAATGCTCCGTAGACACAAGTCCTTGGTTTCAATGGACCCTGTGCGTGACTGTGGCTTTGAACTGGTTGATCACTCTCCCTATCACCTGTTCCGCAATATGAAAAAAAGACTTGGAATAATGGAGACTATGTTGAAAAACAAACCTAATTTGCTCCAATTCCTTGTGTTTATCTTGGTCAGACTCTGAACTTTTCAGTCGACCCTAGTAAATAAGAAGCGGTGGTGAGCTCTGATCGCTTAGCGACTGAAGAAACATGGTATTTACATTCGGAGGGAATGGGACGAAGATAAAATGATTAAATACAAAAGAGGAACAATGTCGAAGAAGAAGCGTGAATGCAATAAGAACGAGAAATTCTTTGAAGATGATTCAGCAGACCAAAATAGAAGGAAGGAAAGAAAAAAGAAAAAACAAAACTGAAGCTCAAATATTCCAAATATTGAAGAAAGATATAGAACGAAATAGAAGAAGAAGGAAAGTGAGAATAATAAGAAAATCTTGAGTTAAATGAAGAAAATTCTAAAGAGAAAGAATAGCTATCTATGGCGATGCGCAGTTATCGTCAAGGCTTTCGTGGAACCACGTTTCCTAGGAAACTTTGGAAAAAAAAACAAAAAACAAATAAAAACTGAGAAGTGGTGTCTGCGAGACACGGTCAATCAAGAAAGAAGTAGCGATTTGGTAAATAAACCGCGAAGACGACCGAATAGTTTTGACAACGATAAAATATAGGTTTGGAGCACTGGCGTGGAAAGACTTATGAGGGCTTCACGTCACGGCGGGGGGTGGGGGGCGGTGGAGAATAAGCCTTGGGCCGGACACCAGTGACCGATTGTTGCGTAGCAACAAGATATTTCAATTTGTTTGTAGCAGTCACAGCTCCGCGTCAGAATTCGGCCACACCTCCAAGACTGTAGGATTCAGATTAACACACACACACATATATTCATATATATATATATATATATATATATATATATATATATATATATATGTAAGATGATTTTTGAAAACTCGGCCTGACTCACTTCCCAAAATTTGACCAATTGACGAAACAATTTTTGGTAGGCAGAAGGACATTTTGGTTGTGCCAACATCATTTGAACACTACTTAAAGGTAAGATAGACTCCTTCATATATATAAAAAACACATTTACATTATATATATATATATATATATATATATATATATATATATATATATATATATATATATATATATATATATAGGTACCTCAAAGAATTTGCTAACATGATGGAAAGAATGCAAATCCATAATTGAAACAAAGTTTTAGCAACAAAATATTCCTGTTATTATTAAGATAAAAATCATATAATGTTTTGTTGTAAAAATTATTTTTTAATCCTTTTTAGAAGCATGGGAATTTTGGTTAAAGTCTTGTTTTGCTGGCGTCAGCGCGGGATTTGTACGGCGAAATTTGTGTCTTTTTGCCGTGCAAAAAAAATTGATTTCAAAATTCATGCTAAAATAATATAATTTTCGGATTTTAATGAAACTTTTAGGGCTTATTCAGAAATTAATGAAATTATTTTACAAATATGTATAAAATCTTTGTAATTTTTTTTTCATTTTTATTCCCACCCACTCGTTTCATTTTGAGAAATTCTATTTTGTATTGATTAATATTTATAGTAGTTATAATGGTAAGTCTCAAGAGAATTTAAATCATCAAATTATTTTGGTCAAACAGAACTCTTGTTACAGAAAATCTGACCTGAATCGTAAAATATAGAATGCAATGACAGTAAGATTTTATTAGAAATGCTTTTAATGACTTTTATGAATAAAATACATTATGGATACTATTGTCTTAAAAATATCGATGAATAATAAATTTGAACAAGAACTGTTTGCATTAAAAAACATAATTAGAATGATATATAAATTTTTAAATCTTTTCAAAATTCTATATTAATTTGTCTCAGTCAAGTGACATTGTTATTAAATAAAAACTATATTGGAACAATTGAGTGGCCACCATGATCACTAAACCTATACGGATTTTCTAAGCCCGGCTTAGATGTGGTACAAGGCCGAAAGTACGGAGCACCCTGTAATCACTACTCAGTCGTAATTGATCTAGCAAGACAAGATTTCTAACCATTACACCACGTCGAGGTTCCCGGTCACTAAACCTATAACCACCAGGCCTTTTCCTGTCCGGTGGGTAATGAAAGATCTTGTTTTACAGGCTCAAACCGAAAACAATATCTGAATTAAAGCAAGCAGTTTCTGATAAATTTACTGAAATATACTTAGAAATGTTTCAAATGGTTTGTAGAAGCGTTGCTGATATAAGAGACGTCTTCTCCGGTCACGACAACTCTCTTATACCCGGGTTATATTTAAACATATATATGTTTAAATATAAATAGACAATCTGTGTTTAAACTTTTATAAGAACAAATACATTAGCATCATAAGTTAAGATTTTTTACGGAAAAATTAACTTCTTTTAAGAAAAATATAACTTCAGAAAAATAGTAATAAGTAAATTTAAATGTTCCCAGTTGCGTGTTTCGCAGAGATTATTAAATAAGAAAATGCAAAAGAAATCCAGTAAGTGATGTCATGCAATAACGTTTGTAAGGAAAAAAGATTCAAATAATCATATGTCATACATTGATGTCTTTTTTTACATTCAATATGATTTTGATAATAAATTCAGGCTTACGTCAGCATCACGTTCAAACGCTTGTTCTCGTATGAACAACGAAGTTATACACTGTTAAGCCTGGTCAGTAGCTAGATCAGATGTGACATTTGGTTCATTGACCTTTAATTTTCGGCTCGTTGGAAATCTATTGATTAGGATTCTTTAGTTAATATAAAAGGTAAGTAAGAAAAATGTCAAGATTGATAATTATTTACTGGGTATGAATTGAGATTCTATTGGATTAAAACCTAAGTTTAATGTTAATGTGTATGTAACAAAAACGTATATGTAAATTTTGCACATGTCTTGCGGCTCCCAAACATCTGAACTTCATCGTATGTGGCTTTTACATTAAGCAAGTTTGACCAACCATGGCCTAGACAGATAACCGCTTTGTAATATCAAGTGCTGTAAACTTGGATGTGCGGGTGGTGTAATGGATAATGACTCGAAATTGTTAAAGAGAGATCCGTGTTTCAATTTCTGATGGGTTCGTTATATTTAATTATATGACTGACATTAGAAAAATGTAAATTTAGTGATTTGATATAGGAAAATAAAAGAAATAATAGTAATATAAATAAAGCCCGAAAACCAAAGCATATTGTAAATTGTTATAATTAAAATAATAATTTATGATAATAAATATTTAGGTGTTAAAGAAAACAGAGATTTTAATTTAAATTTATAATTAAAGTCTTCATTGAAATGTTTTACCTGTATATATTTTAATATTGTTTAATTGCTATTTTAGATAGAAAAGTGATATAAAACACTAATTTATTATTTTTTTTATCAGTTCACAAGTAAGGCGGTAAAGATTCAAGGGATTAATAGGAACTAATGAGAATTAAGAGTTTAGAAAGAAACGCAAGCCCAATCCTAAACAGGAAAAAAGAGTTAACTCTACTCCTGTTCAAAAAACGGAGAGTGTTGTGAACCGGGCGATAGGCGAACGTATGTAATCCTGTTTAGGAAAAAAATAGTAAATAAAATCCCACTTTAGGCGGAGACGTTAGAAGTATGAAGCCGAAGTAGACATTAGGAGAAACCGAAAATATAATCGTAAACAGCAAATAAGGTATACGCCTCTACTCCTGTTTAAAAGACCGGAGTAGAGTGTGATCCAGACGGTAGGCGAACCTACCCACATCTTTTTATGAGAAGATGAGAAAAGAAAAGAAAAAAGAATTAAATAATTAGTAAATAAAATTGGAAGTGAAAGAAAATGAAAAATACTTTAGAAGGAACCGGAAACCCAATCCTAAGTGAGAAAACACGGGATAAACCTCTACTCTTATTCAAACAACGGTGAGGTGTGTGATCCGGACGAATTGCCTACCTATCTACTCCTAATGAGGAAAAATAAATAAATAAATAGCAAATACAATTTCAGAGTTTAGGCGAAGACAATAGTAGTATTGAGTTGAAGTATACTTTAGAAGGAACCGGAAATTCAACCCTAAACAGGAAATAGGAGATAAGGCTCTACTCCTGTTCAAAAGACCGGGGTGCACTGTGAATCGGACGATAAGCGAAGCTATCTACTCTCATTTAGGAAAATTATCTTAAATAAAATTTCAGCGTTGAGAGGGGATAGTATTGTTTCGCGGTATCGTAGCTGATTCAATAATTCCTTAAAATCAATTATGATAAATAAATTTAACTATTTTTCGATTTTGTAAATCAATAAATTTATCTGAATATTGTATATTGGGGAATAAAGAATTTAATATCCCTCCGAGTTTTGATATCTCTTACGGCTTAGATACGGCTTTTTCAAAATTCATTATACGATATATACGTATATATGATAGGATAAGGAACAAATAATTAATATATATAATTTTAACAAGTTTCGCTTTTATTTAAACTTCATCATCAAAAGAAATATATTTTCTCCTCCATATTTCCTTTTCTGATGAGCGAAACATTTATAAACCTTTCCTTTTTGTTACTTATCCTTTCATTCTGTCTGCGTTATCGTAGCTTGCTTGGGTGGAAACGATTAAAAAAAATCAAACTTTCAACGATATATACAGTGTAACCCGGATATAAGAGAAACCCGGATATAAGAGAAACCCGGGTATAAGAGAGATGTTCTCTGGTCCCAAATTAGAGCCTGTGTTAATGTATATAAAATCGACCAAACCCGGATATAAGAGAAACCCCCGGATATAAGATACTTCTTCTCCGGTCCCGACAACTCTCTTATACCCGGGTTACACTGTATTTGGTTAAAAACTATGGTCAAGGATTACTTATGAAATTCTTTTTTTAACTTTTCCATATCAACTTCTTATGAGAAATGGTGTTATCTTAGTACATAAATTCCTCGACAACTCTCTTTGGTTTGTCCGCCCCCCGCCAAAAAAAAGTAAAATAAATTTAGAGTACAAAAAACAAAAACAACAAAAAAACAACAACAAAAAACAAACAGTCATTGACGAGCTATCATCTACACGGTATAAATATGATTAGGCAGGTTTCTCAAACGTCCATTTCAAAATTTGCCTTTTTTTCATACTCTCACGTTTCGATGAGCATATCACACCCACTTCAAGAGAATACACATTCAGGACTCCCTTAAAATCTTGCTTTTCGTCTAAATAACCCAGTTTCTACGATCCAAAGCAAATTTTACTTCCTAGTCGCGCTCAGTCGAACCATTTTACCCCACTCAGTTGGAAGACGTGTAGGATTGTATGCCCTTGTACATGTAGATATTATCAAATATAAGAAGTATAGGCATTATCGTAATAACGTTGTCTACGAGAATCTTGTTTATTTATTCACGGTGGGTAGTGTTAGTAAATGCAGATATTTAGGCGTACAGTTTAAATCTCAGCCAATTAAATGATCCCATGATAAATATCTTTTTTCTTTCTATGTTTTATTTTTTTGCAAAATGTTTGGGGACATTTTTAGATCAGCGTAATCGATTTTTTTCTTCTTGTTCCTTTGTAATGATTCTCTCAGCATTTGGCGCAGAAGTTAGCATTTTGGTTTAGGTTTCACCAACTCCGTTACTATAAAATCTTTAGCCGATTTCTTTCAAACCAATTTTTGTTCTTTTAACTTCTGATAGCGTATTATTACTTACCTTGCAATTAATTTAAAAGTGTTGCTCCCAGCTATATTCGGCCTTGCATCGAGAGTTTTCAGATTATCACCAAAAAGTTTTAAAATAATAATAAAAAAAAAGAGAGAAAAAGATATTTTTTCCTCTTCAAAGCGACATCTGAATGCAAGCCGTGCAAGAGTAGCCAGAAGCGGGACGTAGGAAAAAAAAATCCCGAATAAATTACAGGAGAAGCGATTAACAATTTTAGGCCCACTAGGAAAGATAGAAAAGAAAGTTGCTTTAATTTATATTTTTTAATAGAAAATCTTTTAATTCTGTTATGTCAAAGACTATATTCTTAATTCTGATTAAGTATAATATATTTTATAAGTATATAAAAGTAGCGACTATTCTGAGATTTAACATGATTCTCCATGTTTGCAACATTTTGAGGGTGTGCTCGTAATATAATTGTCATACGTTGAACGTGAAATCAGAGAACCGAGTTCAAATTCCGTCCTTGTCAGTTGCGTTTACTTCCGTACTAATGTTCTTGGAAAGAGCATATGTCCATCTCTTATCTCCCTGCAAGCTATGTTTTACATAACAGAGAAGAAATTACTCTTTAGCCTTGAGTGGCCACTAATCTACGAGAAGGAAAAACTCTGAATTCAATTTGAATAAGGCAACTGGAAATCACTTCTTTATTATTCCGAAGAAGGTTAGAATAATTTACTGATAGAGAAAAAGAAATATATGAAGCGTTATGAACAGCTATTTACAATCGATACATCGTTCGTAGCTTTGTCCTCATCTGTATTGCCATATTCACAACTATTCAGCCGTTGTAATCTCCGATATTCTTCAGGTGATTTCCGTTAGCATTTCGAAACAAACCATTTATTTAGTCCACGTGGGTTTAAATCACCAAATATTACGATAATTCATGTGGATAATGTAATTGTTAATACGTTTTCAAAAATGTTTTCATAGGGATAGCTCGACCACGGGGTCGTATTATATGCAAGGATGTAATTTATTCCCTGTTATTAGCTTCAGAATCATGGGGCCATATCATTCGCATGAATGTAATGTATTCCCTGTTTTAACATCACAATCACGGGATCGTATAATACGCAAGGATGTAATGGATTCCCATATTTTAGCATCGGAAACACGAGATCGTGTTATATTCAAGGTGGTAAATTTTCCCAGTTTTTAGCTTCAGAACCATGGAGTCGTATTATATGCAAGGATGTAAATTATTCCCTGGTTTCCTTTCAGAATCAAATATCGTTTTATACTCAAGTGTGTAATTTATTCCTTCATTTTAGCATGAGAAACACGAGGTCGTCTTATACGCAAGAATGTAATGTATTCACTGTTTGTAGCTTCAAAAACATGAAGAAGTATTATACGCAAGGATGTAATATACTCCTTGATTTTAGTTTCAGAATTATGGGATCGTTTTATACTCTACAGTGTAATTTATCTCCTGTGCTTAGGTTCAGAATGATGGGTCGTCTTATACTCTAGGATATAATTTATTGTCTGCGTTTAGCTTCACAATCACGGTGTATTATTATACTCAAGGATCTAATGTATTCCCTGTTTTTATCTTCCGAATCGTGGAATCATGTTACATGTAAGAATGTAATTTATTTCCTGTTTGTAGCTTTAGAATCACGGTGTGCTTTAATACGCAAGGTTTAATTTATTGCCTGTTTTTAGCATAAGAAATGCGGGATTTTATAATACACATGGATGTAAAGAATTCCATGCATTTAGCTTCAGAATCAAACAGTCGTATTATATTAAGGTTGTAATGGATTCACTGTTTTCAGCTTCAGAATCACGGGATCGTATTTTATTCTAGTGTATAATCTATTCCTTGTTTTAACTTCAGAATCACGGGCTTATATTATACGCAAGGAGTTAATTTATTTCGTTTTCAGCATCAGAATCACTAGATCTTATTATATTCATGGGTGTAAATTATCCCCTGCATTTAGTTTTAGTATCAATAAAATGTATTATACTCATTTATGTAATTTATTTCCTATTCTTAGCTTCAGAATAACGGCGTCCTATAATAAGTAAGTAATAAATTCTGTGTATTTAGCTTGATAAACAAGTGGTCGTGTTATACACAAAGATGTAAATTATTCACTGTTTTTAGCATCAGAATCATGATGTATTATATTCAAGGGTGCAAATTATTCCCTGTTTTTAGGTTCAGAAACAAGGCAAATTATTCCCCGTTTTTAGGTTCGGAAACAAAGTTGTAATTTATTCCTTGTTTTATCTTTGGAAACACGGGTACGTATTATACTTAAGGATGTAAATTTATTCACGGTTTTTAGCTTAAGAATCACGGAGTCGTATTATACGCAAGGGTGTAAATTATTTCCTGTTTTAGCTTCATAATCACGGCGTCTTTCAATATGCAAGGGGTAAATCATTCCTTTTTTTAACTTGTGCCATATTATACTAAAGAATGTAATTTACTCCGTCTTTTTGGCTTCAGAATCCCGGCGTCGTATTATACGCAAGGATGTAATTTACTCCCTGTTTTTAGTTTCAGAATCTGGCGATCGTATTATACTAAAGGATGGAAATTCCTTCCTTTTAGCTTCACAATCACGGTGTCGATTTATACACAAAGATGTAATATATACCCTGTTTTTATCTTCAGAATCATGGAGTCGTATTATACGCAATGATGCATAATTTGACCCCCTTTTTAGGTTGAGAATAACGGGATCGTATTAGGCTCAAAAGCGTAATTCATTCCCTGATTTTATCTTCAAAAATCCGGAGTCGTATTATACTCAAAGATGTAATTTATTCCTTGTTTTTATCTTCAGAATTACGGTGTTGTATTACACTGAAGTATGTAATTTATTCCCTGTTTTAAACTTTCGAATCATAGTGTTGTATTATAGTCACGGACGTCATTTATTACCTGTTTTTCTTTCAGAAACACGGGGTCGAATTTTACTAAAGGATATAATTCATTCCTTGTTTTTATTTTCAGGATGATGGGGTTGTACTATACTCATTGATGTAATTCATTCATTTTTTTAGCTTAAGAGACACAGGATCGTACTATACTAATTCTTATTATACAAAGAAAAGAACGCATGTGTTAAATTCATCGCTGTGTCTATTTTTATTAATATTTCCCAAACACATATATATATACATTAATATAGATGTTTATTAATTCTATATTAATTTAGACTTTAAAAATTATTGTTTATCTTTTCACTTTCTATACCTCTCTCCTTATAACCCTATATTTTTATAACTTTAACGTTTTAATTAATACTATTATTATGATTTATAAATCTCCATATTCACCTCTCTACACACTTATTTACATACTAAGACACAGTGTAAAAGTTGTATTCAGCTATATACTTTTTTACGTCCCGTATAATCGGCGTTTTTGACTGGAGCAAGTGACATATCAGTGTGGGGAACAGAATTGGGAAGAGTCAATAAGAAATCTTTATCAGGTGCCACGATGAAAGGATTGGTGAATGATGCTTTGAGGTCATTAAGGTCCGCTGGATTTGGAAATTAGCCCAATTAAAATAATTTTCCATATAAAGCACTTTCTCGAACATAAAAAATAAAGTAAAAAAAAAAAAATTAACAATGTTTGTTTGTCGTTGTTAATAAAATGTGTTTTAAAAAAGTATTCATCCTTTGTGGCTCTTAATTGTTTTTCTACTTTTGCTAGGACCGCCCCCATTCGGCCACTCATTTACAAAAGCTTGTCAGGTGGTAGTTCGTGGGCTTCTACAATCACTCTTGCCCTCGATCGCGGGCTTCCACTATCAATTTCGCCCTCGATCGCGGGCTTCCACTATCACTCTTGCCCTCGATCGCGGGACTCCACTATCACTCTTGCCCTCGATCGTGGGCTTCCACTATCACTCTTGCGCTCGATCGTGGGCCTCCACTATCACTCTTGCCCTCGATCGCGGGCCTCCACTATCACTCTTGCCCTCGATCGCGGGACTCCACTATCATTCTTGCGCTCGATCGTGGGCTTCCACTATCACGCTTGCGCTCGATCGCGGGCTTCCACTATCACTCTTGCCCTCGATCGCGGGCTTCCACTATCACTCTTGCCCTCGATCGCGGGCTTCCACTATCACTCTTGCCCTCGATCGCGGGCTTCCACTATCACTCTTGCCCTCGATCGCGGGCTTCCACTATCAATTTCGCCCTCGATCGCGGGCTTCCACTATCACTCTTGCCCTCGATCGCGGGACTCCACTATCACTCTTGCCCTCGATCGTGGGCTTCCACTATCACTCTTGCGCTCGATCGTGGGCCTCCACTATCACTCTTGCCCTCGATCGCGGGCCTCCACTATCACTCTTGCCCTCGATCGCGGGACTCCACTATCATTCTTGCGCTCGATCGTGGGCTTCCACTATCACGCTTGCGCTCGATCGCGGGCTTCCACTATCACTCTTGCCCTCGATCGCGGGCTTCCACTATCACTCTTGCCCTCGATCGCGGGCTTCCACTATCACTCTTGCCCTCGATCGCGGGCTTCCACTATCACTCTTGCCCTCGATCGCGGGCTTCCACTATCAATTTCGCCCTCGATCGCGGGCTTCCACTATCACTCTTGCCCTCGATCGCGGGACTCCACTATCACTCTTGCCCTCGATCGTGGGCTTCCACTATCACTCTTGCGCTCGATCGTGGGCCTCCACTATCACTCTTGCCCTCGATCGCGGGCCTCCACTATCACTCTTGCCCTCGATCGCGGGACTCCACTATCATTCTTGCGCTCGATCGTGGGCTTCCACTATCACGCTTGCGCTCGATCGCGGGCTTCCACTATCACTCTTGCCCTCGATCGCGGGCTTCCACTATCACTCTTGCCCTCGATCGCGGGCTTCCACTATCACTCTTGCCCTCGATCGCGGGCTTCCACTATCACTCTTGCGCTCGATCGTGGGCCTCCACTATCACTCTTGCCCTCGATCGCGGGCCTCCACTATCACTCTTGCCCTCGATCGCGGGACTCCACTATCATTCTTGCGCTCGATCGTGGGCTTCCACTATCACGCTTGCGCTCGATCGCGGGCTTCCACTATCACTCTTGCCCTCGATCGCGGGCTTCCACTATCACTCTTGCCCTCGATCGCGGGCTTCCACTATCACTCTTGCCCTCGATCGCGGGCTTCCACTATCACTCTTGCGCTCGATCGTGGGCCTCCACTATCACTCTTGCCCTCGATCGCGGGCCTCCACTATCACTCTTGCCCTCGATCGCGGGACTCCACTATCATTCTTGCGCTCGATCGTGGGCTTCCACTATCACGCTTGCGCTCGATCGCAGGCCTCCACTATCACTCTTGCCCTCGATCGCAGGCTTCCACTATCACTCTTGCCCTCGATCGCGGGCTTCCACTATCACTCTTGCGCTCGATCGTGGGCCTCCACTATCACTCTTGCCCTCGATCGCGGGCTTTCACTATCACTCTTGCGCTCGATCGTGGGCCTCCACTATCACTCTTGCCCTCGATCGTGGGCTTCCACTATCACTCTTGCGCTCGATCGTGGGCCTCCACTATCACTCTTGCCCTCGATCGCGGGCCTCCACTATCACTCTTGCCCTCGATCGCGGGACTCCACTATCATTCTTGCGCTCGATCGTGGGCTTCCACTATCACGCTTGCGCTCGATCGCAGGCCTCCACTATCACTCTTGCCCTCGATCGCAGGCTTCCACTATCACTCTTGTCCTCGATCGCAGGCTTCCACTATCACTCTTGCCCTCGATATGCCCTGTGCAATTTAAGTTTTCCAAGCCCTTCTTCCTCATTATGTGTCCAAGTAATTTCAACTGCTTTTTTCCAGATTCTGAAGGTGTTATTTCTGTTGCTATTTTCTTTAAAACTTTCTCGTTGCTTACTCGCCCCGTCCATGAAATTTTGTAAAACCACATTTCTGTTGCTCTCATTTTTTTCACCTATGAGGAGACTGTCCAGCATTCACTGTCATCAGCGCATATTCTAGACTATAAGGATTCCCTTAGTAGGCCTAGCATAGAAATAAATACAATCTGGGAGCCGTTAATAAAGAAAGAAAGACAAATGACAGTAAGTCTTCATCATCATTAGCATCATTCAAAACATGACAGAGAGTCAGCAACAGCAGCAGTTTCAACCTAATCACTATCTAGATCAGGTTTAATGCTTTAAGTTCACTACAGCAAATTATTCCTACAGACAATGACCAAGTGAATAAAAGAGTTGGTTTGAAGAATTTGGTGACAGAGTTGTGAGTTCAATCTCTGGGATGAGAAGTGTGTACGAGCACTCAGGAAACGGGCGAGCAATAACTGAACAGTACTAAATAAAAATAAGATATCCTGAGACATAAGCTGTGGAATGAGAACAGTCTAACCCCACCGTCGTTCAAATAAAGGATCCAGTTTTAATTTTCATGTAGGTACCCAGGTCAATATACACCTGAGGAAGGCCGGAGTGCACAACGAGCGAAATGTAGTGATGGCAACAACAACGATGAGGACAATCGTCCGAATATAAATAGTGTAAATAATGATGACAACTCATCCCAGAAATTCAGACACAAAAAATCAATGATTATGTTGAAACTATATATAAGATAAAAACAGTGAAAATATAGCAAATGGCGTCGGAATTTTGTACATGAGGAATCTCAAAGAAATACATTACTTTTCTTATTTAACATATATAAGTTTGAAATTTACATTTGTAACCGCAAGTATACGTTTAAAGGACATAACTGTTTTGGAATTCTTCAAGAGTTTTGGCTTAGAGAATGGCCGAAAGAAAAACGGTAAAAACAAAAGATTTTGACAAGGTGGAATTGGCTGTGGGTCAAAATAACTGTCAGTTGTTGGCAAGAGAATGTCGTTGAATTAGAGACAAATCAAAACAATGTGTTTCCAACTCAATTAACAATATTCGTTTCTTAAATCCTTTTCTTTTTGATAAGTATCTCATTAATGAACAGTAAATTTGGACTTTTCTTTCACAACAGAAACTGGTTCAATAAAATGACCTCCATTTTATCAATAACGACTACATGATTTTCTTACTAGTGGCAAACCATTTTTAAGTTTCCAATGCATTTTTACAGTAAGTGTTTATCCACCAATGCATTTTTACAGTAAGTGTTTATCCACTAGATATATCATTTTATGGAGGCACTTTGGATAGTAATGGATAGCGCTTCGGATTGAGAACCGAGTTCGAATTCCAGTCGAGTTCATAACATTCCCTTACTTTCGGAAAGGTATGACACCACCTTTTCGCCCAGCAATTATAGGTAAATAGCAGAATATACGGTGGCTATCGGTCTAGGAGAAGGACCATTATGAATTCCTGTGCTTGGCGACTAAGCCGGCTTCCCCACCAGAACAGGACCTGGTGAAGAGGTTAAATGCAACATCAACAGCATAAGAAACACGAACTTATAAAAGACGGATGACCTCCTCAGGGTCATCGATTATTTACTCCAACTATGTTTAAATAGCCTTACCAGCTTGCAATTGCCCAAGTGTGGTTATTAATGTTACACCTCTGAAAACATGGTTAAAAAGAGAGGTGTTCCTTCAACAGGAGTGAGAATGTCCTGGATTTGAATTTGTAGATAATAATCTTATTCGGTCAGGAACGCTTACAATAATTTATAGCCACTGATAATTTAGGTCCCCTGATAATTTAGGTCCCCTGATAATTTAGGTCCCCTGATAATTTAGGTCCCCTTATAATTCTGCAGACAATAAAAAATGTAGTATATAATTTGCATCATTATTTTAAAGTGCATTTTCTTAATTTTCTTCTCTTTTTTTTTACAGTAAGGTTCTTCCTTTACAAGGCCCGAGGGCCACTCGAGGTAGAGAGTTACGTTATTTATGCGGATAGGAGTGGAAGATAACGGTTAACTCTAGCACTGAACAGGTTAAGATTGTAGTGTTCTTGGAAGTCGGTTCTACAGAGCAGTGGTTCGTGAGAAGAAGCTGCTCGAGTGGATCTTCTCACCGGTGGAACATGGAGGGAGTGAGGTTGGTTTGCTAGTGACATGACGTGTCCTTGTTGTGAAGGATAGAAGTGGAGGGACCGGGGAATGTATTAGGTTTGTGCAAAAATAATGACGTAACAATGTCGTTTTTTGACGTATTTTTTAAAGTCAAAAAACGACATCATTACGTCATTATTTTTGCACCAACCTAATAGTTCGTCTGAGCACTTTCCGTGGGAATAGCGTTAGAACAGCGAGAGGCTTGTCACATACCTCAATGGGAGAGAGGTAGGAGGGTGAGGAATAATCCATTACCCACAAGGACTCAGGGACGCTTTTGAACTCTATCAAGTTTGGGGAGTGAGTCTGGGCGTTTCCTGTCCATATATGACAACAGTGCTCCATTTTTGGACTGACCTGACTCTTGTAAAGATAGAGGATAGCAGGAAGAGTCAAATATCAAACTTATTCGTAAAAAAAATAACAATTACTTTTTAATCAGTTATTTACTTACCATTATTTGCAATGACTTGCTGATGCATTTTGCATAAAATTCCTCAGATTTTAATGTGAAAAACGTTTTCGACAATCAACCGAGTTCCAAAAATTTTTACTGTCTTAATCTTGATTAGCAGTAGAGCCCGGCGTTGCCCGGGGATGTAACAGTAAGAGATAGATCAAGTATCGACCATCATAAAGACAGAAAAATTAAATTGACAAAGTTTATTGTTTAAGGTTGACGGACACGCATGTCTTAATTATTTTTTTTTTTTTTACGAATTGGTCAAAGCCAAACTCAAAAAAAAAACATTGTTTTCAATCTTTATGAGTCTACCGATTGAATATAATTTTATTATAAACAATTGTCTTGTAAATGGAATTTTTAAAGCATTCTGAATGTAAAAATAAAGAAAAAAGGTGTGCAAGAAGTGAAGTTTTGGTGAAACCGGTTGAAAAATGTAGGAAATCCAGTCCCATATATAAACACACACACACAACCTGGGTTTTATAAGTATAACTCTATATGAGTTGTCCCCCTTTCATTCTCGCGCCAGTGATGTCTCTTAATCGTGTTTTCAAATTGATTTAATGCAAAAACAATTGTGTTTTTCCAATTTTTGGCACTGTCAGAAACACCACAAGATAATTTTACGTAGTCCTGTGAAGTTTTGTTGAAATCAGTTGAAAAATGTAGGAAATCCGATCCAATATCTAAACAGATACAAACACACACACAACCTGGGTTTTATAATAAGTATGATGTATGTGACCTTGTGCTGATATCAAGAACAACAACAATCTTCCTATTGAGAAGTGCAGGGCTGCCTTTGTTTAGCGGTGTGACGTCGTCCCCTGGTCGCAGCGCTAACCGTGTCGTTCTATCCCAGTCTACTACGGCACCAACTGTGACGTCCTACTTTGATTCCCAGTCTGCCTACCCACGCTGTGAATTGATCTAGGCAGAGGAAATCAATCAGTCATCGGGGCCGTACTGCAAACCGAGTCCAACGGGGGTGATACCACAAAAATACGCATAAAAGGCAATAAAATGAAAACTCAAAAGTTCAAAGTATCAAAGAAAAAGGTAACAAACTTTATGTCTAGTTGTTCGATACATAGGACTGCATCTATCTCCCGACCCGTTCTATGGATTGTGACACGTCGTTTTCCGCTAGGCAAGTTTTAACACTTCAAGTTGTCTGCTCTCTAAGAAATTGGTATTTCGGTGGGTCTTTGGACGAAAGTCAAAAGAAAAACTTATTTCGGTGATCTGGATCTAAGTCGCTCTTCAAAATAATTGTTCTTGGTTTGAAGATGTGGGTCCGGAAAATGTGCGTGAATCCTGGTCAGCTATCTGCGAGGCTTGCCTCAACCGGAGACTGACTCTGGGAACTGCTGGGTCTCGACTCATTTCTGCTCGTTGTGGCTTCGTTTATATGGGCGCCGACCAAAACCGGGGTGAGTTTGTCGGCGCCGGGGGGTTCCTCGATAATTCTAAATACATATCCACCTCTCTGGTTAGGAATTTCCACCTTTTTCCATTTTTGGGAACCTTTCCTCACTCCCACCTTCTCATCATACTTCAGAGGGGCGTGAACTGCCCTCCCCACATCTTCGTGGCAACCTCTCTTACTCATCCTCCAGATGAGCGGCAACAGCCTCCATCGTGCATCACGTGTTTGCCACTCGACCAATGATGTCTTAGTCGGGCGTGGACGAATCTGCGGCTTTGTTTCAGGAAGAGAAAAAAATATCTTGCTTAAAAAAAAATTATCTCTTCCCTTTTCTTCCGCTTAATGGTTTATCATTTCTCCAGCCGCGAACGGGACAATATGACAATGGCGGTCATAACTCTTGTTCTACACGTGGGTTACGTCAGGTATTTTATCGCTAATTATCAGAATGTGTGGTCTTCTCGACACGGTCTCAAAAAAAAAAAACATCTCCAAAGTTCCAGTCGGTCTGTCGCCTCGAAGAAAGAAATAAAAAAACACATTCATTTTCTTCGGCACAAATTCCCGATAACAAAATTTTATTATCGCAGGCCAAGGATGCTCGTGGGTGGTTTTTAATTTTTCATATCTGTCCAAGTCCTTTTAGTTGTCTGTTTTTCGTCACTTAACGAAATAACATTTTCATTTGAATTTTCCTTTCTCTCTCTTTGGCCAGCCGGCCTGTAGTTGATAATAAGATGTCTTCCCGTACCAATAGTTTGTTTTCATATCTTTAGATAACACAGCCGATGCCAAAACATATCTGATTCCTTCCTTATTTTCCTTTCTTTTTACTCAGAATTTCCCTGTCATTGTAATGACACTCTTTCGCCATTTGTTACTTATCAAAATATCCTTTTATCCATTGTCTCTTAGCTGTGTGTGTGTTCTTGCTTATCACTCACGATTCGGTTCTTAGCCTCTCCTTTCCTTCTTTCCTTTCTTTTCCCTTTCTGCCTCGTTAAATGGTGCCACAGCGGTATATGAACACTTCTATGGGTTATTTAATGCCGAAATTTAAATAGTTGGAACACAGTTTTATGGCTTCAACTAAAAATATTTGGGACCCAATTGTATACTTACAAATACACATAAAATATATTATTAGTTATTTTGCTTTATAATGTTTTGTTGGATATTTTAGTATAAATATGTATTGTTATTCCTTTTTTAAATAAAAATGCATTTCTGTTATTTTTACTGCAAATATGTATTTTTATACTTTCATAGTAATTTGTTTTTGCTTGGGGGTTTGACTATTTACCCATAGCTGGGACCCTAACAGAGATCAGTAGCAATTAAAAGGTGGTTCCACTCTCCTCAAAACTTCCAATCACGGGGCTTACTGCCGGATGGAGTTTATTGTCTTACCCAGGACGAGAAGCGCATGGATATTTTCCACTAAACTTTTATCGATACGTTGCAGCTGCTGAATGTATAATTGTGCGTTTTACTTTCGTTGCATTTTAAGAACCGTAAAAGAATAAAACCATACTCACCACACGTACAACATTATCTTTCCTCTTTGGAGATCAGCTTTTGGGGTCGGTTGTAGAGATTCATCATTTTCAATCCACTACCCTTTGCGCTGAAAGGCTTACGGCCATATCCCGTTGAAACACCCGTTCCTGTACGATTACCGAAGTTAAGCAAAGTCGAACCTGGTTAGTAACAAGATGAGTGACCGCTTTGTGTAAACTTGGATGTGTGGGTAGTGTAATGGATAATGGTGGCTCGGAATTGTTTTACTCGAGAACTGTTTCACTTAAGCGAATATAACCGTGGGAATGGTATGAATCCACCTCTTTCCCCCTAGCTATGGGTTAATTAGTAAGACATGTATCACTAAATCACTATTATCTAAAAAAAATTCTTGCAATCTAAAAATATTTTCTGGCTTTAGATAACCTACATAAGCCTTAAAAAAGAATCAAATATTTAATTCTGCGTTGACCATTGTCATATGTTACTGGACTCTAAATCTATTCTTGTTACGATTTGTAGTTAGGGTTATACATTCGTTATTACAATTGGTTACCAAAACACAAATTATTTATAGCTCAGTCTCGTTCTTTAAATAGATATTCTGCTAGTTGAGACGGTTTCCTGTGCAATGTCATACAAAAAAAAAAAAAATTCTTAAAACATCTACATGAATCTTAGAAAAAATTATATTAAATCTACCAACGATCATGATCTTACTATAAAAATAACTTATTTACAAAATCTAACATCACTTGATTGATTTTACAGCAAAAACGGTGACGAAAGCTTTTATAGAATTTACTCCGTTTTCTTTAACCTATTCTTAACTATACACAGATGGACCAAACATTTTCTTACTGATATATACGAAATTCTCGTTTCAACCAAGAAGTAATAAAATGATTTTTTGTCTATTTGATCAGATTTTGGGAAGTAGGGGAGGGCTGCGAATCTTTCAGTATCAACTTATAAATATCCATATAAACTGTGTAATATTTTCTGTATTAACTTATTTTGGCGCAGGATCCAAAGTATGGAGCTTCTCGTGAGAATTGAATTCGCTACTCAGATGTGGTGAAATAGTTGTGTTAGCTGTTGGCATAAATTTTCCATAAAATGCTATTTCAATTTTACTCATGTTTAACTGCCCGCCAGTGAACTCTTTAACATCACCTGATCTGAAATATCGTTATACCTGTATTTTTATGCATCTGGATCTAATTAAACCCATTTCTATGAGCTGGTACCTTTGCATGTTAAATTAGATGTGCCCGACGTTGTTTTTTTTTGTAGCTCTGCGGATAGGTCATCGAACAAACTAATAGTGATCCTGGAGAGTTTCTTCCGCCTTTGAAATCGTTTATGTTAATACTAACGTTCTATATCTGGCCGTGTGCGACGCATCTCGATAACGTCCATACATCAAAAAGCAATAAACCGTTGATTTGTGCGTAGAATACAATAATGAAGACTTCAGAAAGCACCATTATAACTCACACACTCACAGGCACACACATTCACAGACACACATGCACACCGAAATTGATATATCCGTATTACCCAAGAAAAAGATGCTCTTTTGTCATTAGGAGTCAATTCTGCATTTCTTAAATTCTCCCGTGCAATGCCATCACATACATTCAGCGACAGGCATCGACGGTCTATAACCTATCCTAAATAGTCGCAAAAGAGTTCGATCAAAATAGATTTTGATCATTTTATTGTCTCTGAAGATGGATGAATCCAATCATTGACCAACAGAGCGGATCTTGAGTAGCGAAGTGGAAAGCTACCACAACTGATTAGGGACGGCGATGATGGCGACATTCGAAACTTGTTTATCATTACAGCCATTGTCGGACAGAAGAAGAAGCCATTATTGTCCGTTGCAGTAGCCAAAATGTCTGAATTTGATTGAAGCAAAGCTTGAATATTATTTATTCCACTCATTTCTCGTTTACCTTTGTTGTCATTTGTGTCTGTACTGTTTACATTTATTGGCACACTGCAACCCTTTGTTATACCATTCTGTCTGTTATTTTCTCATCATTTCACCCTGAGAAGGCGATAAAAGCCACTAAGACTTAAGGGGTTACTAAGAATGAAAGAAACTGAAAGAAAAAAAATTATTAAGTAGAGAAGCGAATAAAAGATAGGATTTAAGGAAACACCTGACGATTGACGTTGCATTTTAATTTTTGAAGATCATTTTTGCCAGGAAAGCGGGCAGACGTAAGAGAGTTTCACGGAGGAGAAGTGCGAGAAAAAAACAAAAAACAAAAAACAAACTATTAGCTGTTGCTTTTAGCAATTTCAGCAGTAAAATTATGAGATTTAGTTAACAATCTACAGGGTAACCAGTAAAAAAAAAAGCGGTAAATTCAAAAATAAATTTATCATGATTCATGGACAAACTGAGCAATCATCGTAAATGCTTGAAATGTTTGCTTGAATGTTCAGCTCAAAGGTGTAAGCGTGGTAATCAGGAGGGCAGTAGCTTTGAGGATAGGGACAACGGAAATATCATTCCATGGTTAAGTTAAGTTCCACTTCAATGAATCAATATCGACGCTGTCCTGACGACAAGGGATTTAGAAGTATACTCCAGATACAGTAATCCATAACACTCAGATCTGGAATTTTAGAGAGCCACCGAGATGGACTGATTAGAGAGGATGTATTTTCTTGTTTTCCGCTTTTTACTGGGAACCCTGTAGTACTGCTGATAAATTCGTGAAAAAAGCTCAAATATATTAATAGAAAAGACTCAGGCAAACTAAGTTAAGACAGTAGGAAAGTCACTAAACACAACATGCCAGGTCAAGCAGGACAAATATATGTTTTTATCAAGGGACATATATTTGTTTGTCATTATTGTAGCTATTCGATTTACTGTTCTTGTTGACCCGTTTCAGGCGACACGTTACAAATAAATTGCATCTCGGGATCGGTTTTCTGAGGTAGACCGTCTCCATTGAGCTTACTGGGTAAAATATGGAGTCTATCCTAGAACCCGTGGTAAGGAATTGTGGAGCTGGTTAATTTGTCTCTATACTCACACGCATACCTGAGCGAAGTCTCATATTAAACACGACGTTGTGTCATATTGGGAACACTTGTTTCGTTACCATAATGTCATTTATTACTTGTGAACATTTGAACTAACCCTGATGTGAACAATGGTCATCCTGACCTTACTCTAAATCATTTTGAATTATTCTGAAAGCGAGAGCTGAAATTGCAAATCGTGTCGTGAACTTAAAAGTCGAGTTCATTGCAATTCTGGCATTAGCTGCTTGATTTTCAGGCTTTTAAATCATTTATAAATTCGTGATGGTTTTTCGCTGCAGCAAATTACATTAATTAGTGGCTCTCGACTAAAATTTTCTTTAATGAAAAAATCCATTTCTCTCTCTAAATCAGTTACCTTTTTGTTTTAGTGTTAATTCCTGCATGAAGTTCTAAAAATAGTCCCGTGCCTTTTTTTTTTTCAATGTTTTCGATTGCATTGTGTAGAATTGTTACAGGTGATAAACTTCGTTCCTCTGACTGCATTCAACTCACCGAAAGTTTAACTGAAGCAGGTTCCAAATACAAAGTCTTCTCTCTCCTGTTGGAGGATCTCCTCCCTGATTGACCATGTCTTGCCTCACCACGCATGGCCGGTTGCTATTTAAAGTGGGTTTTTTTTTAATTCAGAGTTATCTTCTTCTGAGTCAGGTTGCCACCCTAGACTAGACTACAAAACCTACTCTGTCCTGCTACTTACTCATATCTGGGGTGAATAAGATGAATGTAATGAAATTCGACTGGAATTTGAACTCGGTATTTCAATTCTTCAATCCGAACCGCTATCCATTACTCCACCGTGCGTCTAGAGTTTATATTGAAAAACGAAACAAAACAAAACACGTTTCCTCATATATTACAGACATGTTCTATATTCATACACATATTGATATACAAAATGGTCAATGATTTATTCAATTTCTTTCGCGAAAAACTGTTTTAGTGCAGCTAATTAAAGCATTAATCTCAAATTGTACAGACAGTGATTGCCATTGTAACTATGTTCAAAATGAATACTATTAACGGGTTGTTTCTTATTTATTTATATAATAATCAATTTTAAAAGCCTTTTGAAGTGAGAAGTAATCTCTATAAATACCGATTCTAGTACGATCATCGAAGTTAAGAATCGAGACTGGTCAGTATCTAGATGGGTGACCACCTGGGAATACCAACTGCAGTAAGCTTGGATGTGTGGGTGATGTAATGGATACGGATTCGGGACTGGAAATCGTAGAGCCGAGTTCCGATCCAAGGCAAGATCGTTATGGTCACTTGTGCACAAATATCTTTGAGAAATGTATGAATCCACCTATTTTCTCCAAGCTATGGATTAATTAGTATTAAATCATTATTATTCCCCCTCCAATTCTTACAATCTAAAAAATATTTTCTGGCTTTAAATAACCAGCCAAGTGTTGATAGCTGTAGAAAACGAAACAACCAATCAATTACTGGTGGTACTTTTTTGTATAGAAACGTTGTGAATGAATTGTTATTGGATTCTGCGAGTCAAGAAAAGTAAATTTTAAAACATTTTTTAATTTCAAATGGGGTTTTAAGGGCTATTTCTGTTAGCTAAAATGAAAATACACATTAATTATGAATATAGGGACAAAGTACTGTTTCTGTGTTTTTACTGCGGTAATAACCGTTACAAATGACGTCACTGTAGACTATTTCAAACTTCTAATTCCCCCCCCCCCAAATTCCAGGATATAGACAAAGAAATTCTGTCTACCACACAGACACCAAACTGGTTCTTGAAAATGACGGTTAAAAGTATTTGCACAAAACGATAATACAACATTTCGGGCAAAATTATCCATAATTCTGAACACAATACACAACACCTTATTCAGGAATTGAAAATATATAATGAAAAACTAGAGAGATTTGTCGATTCTTTTTAGCCAAACTTATTTGAATGAATACTTACTTCCAATATATATATATATATATATATATATATATATATATATATATATAATTAATAAGATCCAAACAATTTACCTCATACAGATGCTCATTTTGTACATGTATTTATTAATGCAAATATATTTATTAAAATGAATAACAACCCACGTTTCTTCACAGGAAAGAAGGAAAAAATAAAAAGGAAAGAATGAAAGGAGAGGGAGTAAAAATTGGCCTATGATAAAGGGAGGGAGGTATATAGATATAAAGGATTAATGTATCCTTTATAATAAAAATTATATTGAGCTCTCCTTTGTTGATCAGTTTTAATATTTTATATTAATAGAATCTACTTGGATTACTTACCCACAGATTCTTTGCCTATATATATATATATATATGTATATATAGGCAAAAAATGACAATTGGAAAAATTCTTAGTTTTTGCCGACGCGTTCCGCTTTCTGACTTTATCAAGGCAAGCAATGAAAGCGAAATGTTTTGTAGCCATAGTTACATCAAATTCTAAACCAATTTGTCTTATCTTTAGAATTATTCTGGGAAATATAACTATAATGTCAACATAGAAAACAAAAACGTACTCTCATTAAAAAAGAAGTTACCAATACTAATATTGAGAAAGAGGCTTACGCAGGAGCATCACTTTTAAAAATTTGGGATTTGATGTAACTATGGCTACAAAACATTTCGCTTTCATTGCTTTCTTTGATAAAATTGGAAGACGAAACGCGTCGGCAAGAACTATGATTTTTTTCCAATTATCAATTATTCTTAGAAATTTAATTATATATATATATATATATATATATATATATATATATATATATATATATATATATATATATATGTATATATACCGGGTATCCATGTGGTGTAAAAGCAAAATTGTCCATTTGGTAGATTAAGCTTAGAACCGTTGTATCTTAAAAATGATTAAAGATATCTTACTGGAATTCTCCGAATTTTTTTATAACATTACTGGTCTCTACTTTGTGCAATAAGACTACATAATTAATCTCCAAGATTAACAGAATAATCGTCATGAAATCGACCATAAACGAAAATGATATGTTCATTATTGATTATGATTTGGAAGCTCATAAAGGATTGAAATTAAGTTCATATATATATATATATATATATATATATATATATATATATATATATATCATTCCAGGATCATTCCCCAACTTATTCAAGATGATCTTTGCCCTCTCTAACCTTCTAACTTTCTGTCCTGGAGTAGCAAGTTACCTCAAATTCTTTGTACTACTACAGCTGAAACTCCTGTCTCACGAGCCAAACGACATATGGATTGAGTTGGATCTTTTCTAGTTGATCTTTTTAGCTCTAAGTTGAAATAATGATCCCTCTTCCTGTTGTTACATCCTGATCCAGTTTTCCTCTTTACTGTTCCCACTTTTTTAAACTTATTCACCGTTCTCTTTACGCTTCTTGAATGTACTTTGAAGATGGAAGCCTAAGTATGAATGTTGGTAATTTTACTGAAGGCCTGATGATCTTTTTCTTCTCACCAATGCTGATTTGGAAAGACATTGGGGCTGACACAAAATAATTTTAACCTGTCCTCTTTCTAGCTGAATAACTGAAAGCGTTTGTCAGTGATTCTTACGTCAAATGGTGTCAAGATGGCGAAACGTCTTATCTGAAAAACTGGGAAAGAGAAACTTAGTTTAGTGTATGTTTTTAGATATTAAACATTTTGTGGGATAGAATATTATGCTGTTACATCTGGCATATATATATATATATATATATATATATATATATATATATATATATATATATATATATATGGCGGACTCTCCCGTCATAGTTAACGTATTAGGGGCAAGCAGCTTAGTTCCTAGGAACTGACAGCCAGACACTAGTACATATGATTTGATTACATTGAAGGCTTTGTGCAGAACCATCCACACTTTTGAAGGGAAGAATACAGAGACCTGGCGCACTATGTGCCACAAGGTCCCCAACGACCATCCGTAAGTTTTCAATTCCGAGTTTTCCTTCTTCTACATCAGTTTCTATCCAAGGCTACAGAACCCAGTCTGTCCTGCTATTTACCGATAGCTGGAAGGAGGATTCATACCTTCCCAAGGGTATTAAGCACGTAAGTGAATGTAATGGATTCAAGTGGAATTCTAACTCGGCTCCCGATTCATCATTCCGAGCCACTATCGACTACTCTACCGTGCCTCCTCATACATATATATATATATATATATATATATGTGTGTGTGTGTGTGTGTGGTTGGATTGATGTGAGTTTGTGACCCTGGTTTCACGCTTTTGCGATCGTCAGGCAAGTTTGCCTGACGATCGCAAAAGCGTGAAATCCAGGGTCACAAACTCACATCAATCCAACCAATTATGTTAGCTCTATCTCTGATATTGAGCGCTTTCTAATAAGTACCGCGCATATAATATATAAATAATTATATATATATATATATATATATATATATATATATATATATATATATGTGAGTATATGGAATTGGAAATGATGGTATCTACTCTGAATGCATTATAAAATTTAACGATGTGCAATTAGTAATCATAAATCACTTCAACTACCTCGGTGTATGCATCCGTTATAGCAAATTTATTATACCAGGTAAAGAAATTGAACATAGAATAGCCTGTCCTAGCAATAGTTTCGCTTAAGTCTGTAAATAGTCATTTTCTTAGCCTCATCAGTCGATATTTTCATATGAATGTCACGTATAGGGCCAAATCCTTTGGGAAATATCTAAACTCTCGATTCTATAGAAACGTTTTCTCAGATCAATGTTTAATAATGACTGAACGAAGTCTGTAGATCCTAGTAAAACGCATTCTTCTTCGAAACTTGTGAACTGGCACTACAGGACCATTAACAAAGTCAGTCAGTTAAGTGTCATACGTAATATACTACTAGGCTAACACACACACACACACACACACACATACATACATACATACATACATACATACACACACACTTGAGGACTTTCAACAGCAAAACCAAATGACCAAACATTAGAATTTATTTTTAGAAAGGCTTCTTGATCGGACCAAGAACTTTTCAGTATACGCTCGTATTGCGATTTGCTAATTGTAGCTTAGATATGTCATAAGGCCGAAAGTATGGAGTACCTAGCTTACTATTCATTTTAATTGATCTAGCGAAACAAGCATGCCAACCATTACACCACGTATCAGTGGCCGAGCACCTTCCTCTGTAAACTGATTCTATCTATTCCCGATTAATGAAACTTCATATGCGCCATGCGTGATACACGCTTAGGCGATCATGTATCTTTCGATACATGACTGACGAGGCAAATTTTTTTTTTCCAGCAGTAGGTTACCATTTCTTTCTGCGGTAGCCAACTAAGGTTAAAGCACCCAGTCCCACCTGCTATTCAACCGATGTTTGAGAAGAGATGGATTAATAACTTTTCCAAGTGTATTTGTGCGAAAGTTAATCTAACGAGCTCGACTGGAATTCGAACTCTGCTCGCTCTCTCTCGCTTCAACAGAAATTAGAACTCTCTGCTCGTACAATGAACGCCGAATGTCCCCTTAAATATTTCATGGCAATATTAGCCATTTCCTTTTAAGTTAAAAGGAAATGGCTAATATTACCATTAACATTACAATTAGGTATATTAATTTAGTACCGAGTTGGACCACATTTTCCATTTAGAGCAGCTTCTCTTAGCATATTTTCGACAATCTTCTGGAATTTGGGTACACGCTGTTATTAAGGCATCCTGCAAGAATACATTAGTCAGACGCGTAAAACAGATGCCCAGTCCAGATGCACATACCAGATGCCCAATGCAGATGCAGGGATAAAGAAAGTTCAGCAGATTAGAAAGCCAGAGACACTTTTTGCGTTATAGGTGTGAAAGTATGTGAAGCTAAAATGGCATGAATGAGTATTCGTAATATTTCAATTTTCCTTTCACTAGTCTTTTCCTACAGAATAGCAGAAACGGGCGAGCATTGACTCATATTCACTCATATTTACGTACACACACACACACACACACACACATACTTGCACGTACTCATGAACGCACGCATGCGCACTCGCTGGATCCCGTTATCACGCGTTATGTAAATATCCAAACTTGCTGATTCTTCTGTCAATACTTTGTCGCTTCGACGCATCAATTGGCAACAGTGGAAATTCGATAGATCGCGACTAAATTTGGTTAAGCAATTTTCCATATCTTTACCCGAATCCTTTCCCTGTTTCCAAGATATTCCCTTAAGGCACCACAGACAAGAGACGTAACATGGCGTGAATAAGCGACAGACGATATAACCATTTTGATGAAACTGTCAAAAGGGCATCACAATATTTACAGATTTTTCCTCAATTTCATGCGAAGGAAGGTATATATTAATTGGGTACATATTTTTAAATTATTTCACACCGTTATTTTATAACCTAGTATATATATATATATATATATATATATATATATATATATCAATTAATCAATCCCTATTTCACTGAAGCTTTTCTAACTTTTTGATCATGACCTTGTATGTCTCATGGGACTATCCATCCATATCTATTTATGTCTTCTATCTATCTATCTATCTATCTATCTATCTATCTATCTATCTATCTAATCATGTTCATATCTATCTATCTATCTGCTTAAAAAAGAAAGTAATGCTCCAAGGATAGTTGGGCAAATGGAATTTCAATAATTAGAAAAATTATAATAGAATATCTCTAATGTATACCCACGTTCATAACATATGCGGCGTCCGGCCTTTATATTTTTAACAATAGTTTTAACAAACTGTAAGCTGGCCCTTTGAGAGTTCGACTTTCTTTTGTTAGATTCTTGCTTTGGGCTGCACAAGAGCTTTTTAATTAGAAAAGAAAAGGTTATTCTTTTGATGTACTTTCAATAGATTTTGCATTTTTTTCCAATCTTTTCTCTATTCCATTATTATCTGTCTTTTCTTTTTCGCTGCCTGTTTTGGTTCACTTTCCTTATTTTGCTCACTGTTCTTCTTTTATTTCCTCACTTTCTTATTTTTGTGATGTTTTTTTCTTTCTTTTTTCTTTCTTTCTTATTAAAATTATTTTCTTCTTTATGTCCTCATTTTCTTTCTAATATATTGTCTTCGACATTTATACGTCTTTGTTTATATTTTCTTTTCAAGCTTTGATTTATTTCACGTGTTACTTTTTTCTTTCTTTCTTTCTTTCTTTCTTTCTTTCTTTCTTTCTTTTTTATATAAAATTACTTTCTCTTTCATTTTTTTCCTTAATTTTTTTTAATATATTGTCCTGGACATTTACAATTTCTTTCTTACCTTCGTTCTTTCTTTTCAATTTCTTTCGTTCTTTCTTTTCAATTTTCGATTTCTTTCACTTTTTACTTTTAATTTTCTTTCTTTCTTTCTTTCTTTCTTTCTTTTTTTCTTTCTTTCTTTTTGTCTTTTTTCTTTCTTTCTTTGCAAACTTTTATTTCTTTCATTCTTTTTTTCTTATTTAAAATTAGTTTCTTCTTCCTTATTTCTTCAATTTCTTTCTAATATATTGTCTTGGTCGTTTACACCTTTTTCCTTTATTTGTTTTTTTCTTTGATTTCTTTCACTTGTTACTTTTTCTTTCTTTCTTTCTTTCTTTCTTTCTTTCTTTCTTTCTTTCTTTCTTTCTTTCTATTATACCCCCCCACCCCAAATTCCCAATCCACTTTTCCAGTCATTGTAGTCTGGTTAAGTAATCCTTGTCACAGCAATGACAGTTATCGATCTATTCAAAATACTCAGGTTGAGTACATCGGTGAGACTACTTAATGGAATTTAAACCGCTCTAATTATTAAAATGCCGTAGGAGAAGTGAAAAGAAGGATTCACACAAGACGACAGATAAGTAAATTAATGATTGAGATCATTCATTAATGACTACACTCGTTCACGCGCGTGCACACACACACGCTCATACACGAACTCACACACACACACACAATCACACACACACACATGTATATATACACATACGTGCGCACAAACACTTACATTCACTCTCTCTCTCACATACACACGCGCATACATATATATGTATGTACGTATATATATATATATATATGTGTGTGTGTGTGTGTGTGTAATTTTTTAGCTGAATGGTTGTTTTTGACTTTAATTAGAACGCACTTTACCAGTAAAGGCCGGAAAACACAAAAAGACTGTCTCCAAAATGAATTTGGCGCTAAATTTACATTATGATGAATGTTTAATGATTTCCCGAGGGTTAATGACCTCTGTTAACGAAGAGGATGTTACCAAAATAATCACTTCCGGGTTGTGAGAAGTAACTGATTTTCATTTATTTCATTATGAGACAATAACATCTGTGGTTTGACTGCTTCAATTCAGGCATTTTATTAAACGCGAGACGGGAATTTGAAATGGAATCCGCTTGTGAAAGTGACTTAATGATTATATGAATCAAGACGCACGATTATAGTGATTAGCTAGGTACCTCCACGAAAATGCTAAAAAAATTAGCATACAGTGATGAAAACATGCTCCAAACGTAATGAAGACATAGATTTATCGTCAAAATCGTTGTTATTATTACGAGGAAGAATCAAAATATTTTTTGATTATTTGATTAATTTTTTGACACTTTTTCTTTTAGAACATTCGAAATTTTGATTAACATTTAACATAGAAAATTGTTGTATTAGGTTGGTGCAAAAATAATGACGTAATAATGTCGTTTTTTGATGTTAAAAAATACGTCAAAAAACGACATTATTACGTCATTATTTTTGCACCAACCTTATATTAACATTTAACATAGAAAATTTTGATCTCTTTTTTTTTTTCGGTGACAGACATCAATTTAGAAATTCTTGCAAAAATCAAATAATTGTAGAATGTTAATGACATTTTCAGGACTTATTCACATGAATGAAATTATTTTTCAAATTTTTTTATTAGAAAATCTTGGTAAAAAATATTTTTACATGAGTTTCAGCCCCTTTATTTTTATGAAAACTTGAGAAATTAAACGAGATAATTTTAGTGACTATATTAGTTAAAACAGAATTACTTGAAGAATCTAAATCACCGAATATCTTTTGCAAAATTTAAGTCGAAAAATAAAAAAAAACGCAATAAACTAAGACATTATTTAGTTAGATAAGCTTATATATATAATATAATATATATATATATAAAGATAATATTGCCTGAAGAAAAAAAAATCGTCGAAAAATGATTTATTACAAGATTCGTTTCCATATTCTTCAATTTTAAATTGATTAATTTATACAGTTTTAAAATCTTTTAAAATTCCTTTTCAATGTGATAAATCTTAGAAAATATTGTTAAGTAAAATTATATTTACTAATTATATACTGTAAAGCTTATTACAACCCAACGGCCCCGAATATTTTTAAAAGAATTTCGATTTGCTTTTGTATGTTGTGTGATTACGTGCAGAATTTCTGAAGTATGGATGTACAAATCAATAAATCCACCATTAAAAGGTCAGGTATTTTTAAGGGTTGTCCCCACTTTAAATCGATTAAAACGTTATAAAAACAAGACCTCGTAGTTAAGAAATGCTTGTATGCAACAATTTATACTATAAGTACCTAATATTTGTTTCAAATTAGATTAATTTAGCTTTAAATTTGTTAATTTTACTCAAATAACGTTTCAGAAATATATATTTTTGCAAAATTTTCAAAACCGAGAATTAATTTCTTTACAAAGGTGTCAAAATAGCCGTTTTGATCGAATTTGCTGAAAAAAAAAAGATTCCGTTCAATATAATTTCTGTTTGAAATGCACCACAGAGTATTTTGCTTATTGGGAATAGTAAATTTAATTCTTTAGATTTCAATTAAGACTAACAGGAAAGATTCAAGAAAGTTTTTCATTTTTAAAAATTCATTTTGAAACTTACGTATACCGAATTAGTGAAGGTATCTACATAAAACGCATCGGAATCACGTTATAAAAATGGCAAGCATAAATGTTTATCAGTTAGTCACTGAGGACTGCAAACGGCATTTAAATAACAAACAGGGCATAGTTGGATACACCGAATGAACTCTAGGATTTTGCTGGTAGTATGACGGTTGTCGGTAAGATAAGTGTAAACAACCAGATCGAGTTCAAATTCTTCCTAAGTCAATTTCGCAGTGATACAAGAGGCATCAAGTCCTTCAACTACGGGATAAATAGCAAGGAGAGACTGGGTTCTCTAGATTTGGTGGTGTATCCATCTTAGGCGAATGAAGATCCTGACGTTAAAACGGGAAGCGTGAAAAAGTCTTTTTTTGTTTCGAATCTTGGTCTGTCAATTCATTGTAATGTATCCTCTAGCTAGATCTGGGCGGGGAAGATGCATGGGGTAGTTCTGGACCTGCAAATGCATTCTTACCCTATAATCAACAAACTCTCTCAACGCCATGTAATCAACCGTAATCAAGTAATCACTATACTTTAAGAGGCTTTCAAACTAAGCCGTTGGGAGAAACCTGCTTCCTTAACATGAAAATGTAAGATATTTAAAACAGTTTTGTATATACAGAAAACGAAAGATCATATTCATATTTTTAAAAAAAAGTAATATCTATCTGAACGGGGGGCAAGCTTATCAAGTCTTCGCTGCTGTTAAGATAAACTATCTAATAGTAAAAAGAATATCTTCCTACTGTTGGTGGGAGAATACAATTATTTGTAAAAGATTCTTTGTATCTGCAGGTGAGAGAAAATATCTGTTTGTAAAAGATTCCTTTCCTATCTGCTGATGGGAGAAATATTTGTTTGTAAAAGATTTCCTTCCTATCTGCTGGTGAGCGGAAGTATCTGTAAAAAGATTCTCTTCCTATCTGCTGGTGAGCGTAAGTATCTGTAAAAAGATTCCCTTCCTATCTACTGATGGGAGAAAGAGGGCCTTACATCTTTTTTCGTTGTTTCAAAAAGGCACTCGTTAACAGTATTTGGTTAGACGCCACATATGATCAGGCAAAGTGCGACACACCTTGATAATATGTTTTCAAAGTGGGGTGTTGAATCTTATTTCAACGCTGTGAAAATGTGAGAGCCTTACAGAATGTTCTCAATTAATATATCAGTCAAAATAAGAAAGAATGATTATTTAAAGACAATGTGTCATTGTCTATCGTAAATAATAATAATCATTTTTTTCTGGACTGCGTGCATCTAAACAGTATGTGAGGCAGAATATTATTTACATTAGGCAAATAACTCTCAATTTTGACCTTTATCGCGACGAAGATGATTTCAAAAGGTGTGCAACGTGATATTTGCATTATCAGCACTATTAAATTGACAAAAATATATGTAAAGACCATTGGGAATGGATGTGGATATAGAATTTGTGCCAAATTTTAATTATTTATAGTAGCCATATAAGTTTACTTTCTAAATTGATAAAAACAGTGGCCATAACAATTACAATAACAAATAAAAGTAATAAAGGAAATTGCCCACACAAGTGATTACAATAAAAAGGAAAATACCAATAAAATGTTGTGTATTACTGGTTGAAACTGGAACACAGACTATTATCTCTATTAACTATAATTCTGAAATGCTGCATTTATATGCCTTTGAAGTAGTCATTTTGTTGAGCTAATAGAAAATATATGACAAACGACTGATATACATTGAAACAACTACAAAGAAAGGAAACACCGTGAAAAGACCTGATGTAAATAGATGTCAATGATGGTTTCAGTCGCGTGTCCAATGGAATATTTTTGCTTCATAATTAATGAAAAATAGTAAAATAATGTCAAGAGCACTTAACAATATCAAGGCATGGGTCCGATATCAAAGAAGATAATTGGATTTTTTACCATAAATAGAGGACAGAAAATAATCATTTTAGAAGCTTGTCCCAACAGAGCGATGATTTTTGCTTAGGTATGGTTCATCTTTCTTCTGTCTGCCTGTTTGCCTATCTATCTATCTATCTATCTATCTATCTATCTATCTATCTATCTATCTATCTATCTTCAGTCTTTGTTTCTCCCCCCCCTCTCTCTCTCCCTCCCTCTCTCTCTGTCTATGTTTCAAATGTCTCTCTCTCTCTGTCTCTCTCTCTCTCTCTATATATATATATATATATATATATACATCTCAGTCTGTTTCCTATATCTATCTAATATCTCTGCCGGTCTTCTATCTATCTATCTATCTATCTATCTATCTATCTATCTATTTATTTCCAGTCTTTGTTTCCCCCCTCTCTCTGAATTCCTCTCTCTCTCCCTCTCTCTCTGTCTATGTTTCAAATGTCTCTATCTCGCTCTCTCTCTCTCTCTCTCTCTCTATATATATATATATATATATATATATATATATATATATATATATATATATATATCAGTCTGTTTCCTATATCTGTCTAATATCTCTGCCGGTCATCTATCTATCTATCTATCTATCTATCTATCTATCTATCTATCTATGTCTGCTTCGAATGTCTCTGTCTCTATCTCAGTCTCTTTCATATATCTTTGCCCGTTTTCTATCTATCTATCTATCTATCTATCTATCTATCTATCTATCTATCTATCTATGTCTGCTTCGAATGTCTCTGTCTCTATCTCAGTCTCTTTCATATATCTTTGCCCGTTTTCTATCTATCTATCTATCTATCTATCTATCTATCTATCTATCTATCTATCTATGTCTGCTTCGAATGTCTCTGTCTCTATCTCAGTCTCTTTCATATATCTTTGCCCGTTTTCTATCTATCTATCTATCTATCTATCTATCTATCTATCTATCTATCTATCTATCTATCTATCTATCTATCTATCTATCTATCTATCTATTTCCAGTCTCTCTCTTAGTCTTTGTTTCTCCCCCGTCTCTCTGCATTCCTTTCTCTCTCTATCTGTCTATGTTTCAAATGTCTCTCTCTCTCTCTCTCTCTCTCTATATATATATATATATATATATATATATATATATATATATATATATATATATATATATATATCAGTCTGTTTCATATATCTAATATCTCTGCGGTCTTCTATCTATCTATCTATCTATCTATCTATCTATCTATCTATCTATCTATCTATCTATCTATCTATCTTTGTGAATGGTACTTAAAAGGTGCCAGACAAATTTAACATTATAATCTTTGCAGTCCATATTTATCTAAAAGACAAGAAAACAATATAAAACTGACAGAAGAGAATAATGCTTAAGAATAGTATTAAGATGCCTTCAATTTTTTTTCTTATTGAATTTACTTTCTGAATGTAATCTTTCTATTAAAGACGATATTTTAATGTAATTAATTTAATAACTAGAAAAAAAAATCCGTTTTTCTGCCAGGTTGCTAATCCATTATGCAGTGGAATGTAAACACGTCATTAACACAGTTCAAATCAATTACAGACGCGGGAAGATAAAATTTGTAGCAATCTTCTTTTACAAATGTAATTCATCATTGAAAGAAAAAAAAATAAGAAGGAATTCTCAAAGAAATTCATAAAGATATAGAAAAACACGGAGATTGGATAAAAGAAAATTGTATACGCGTTTGACACTGCGTGCTCGTTGCATAGGGTATACGATTGGCTGTGTGATTCACTAGCTGTGTGAATCACCGAATAATAATAAAAA
>OZ010573.1:98106933-98109433 GCA_963932145.1 Acanthosepion lycidas | reverse complement strand
GTAAACGATGAAAGAGCAGAGATAAGGAGAGATAGTAAATAATCAAGCGTTACTGAACGCTACAGGGTAAAAAAGGCTGTGGAGAGCAACGGTCGACCACGTACTGAAAGGTCACGGCATATAACAAATAATATTGAAACGTTTGACGACACTGTTACTATTTGTATTTAGCATGTTAAAGATTTATCTTTATGTTGGGACACTTCCATTGTTTAATTTTTTTGTCTGAAAGAAATGATAGGAAATTCGATGCGTTACTGAGCATGTTCACTTAAACCTTTCTACTTTCTTTTTATTTCTAAATAAAAAGCTCTTTCAATCAAAATGCTCACGACAATCTTCAATCTTTTAAGTACTCCGTACTTTCTATCATCTGAGTGTGTTTTACTTTATTATACATGAGTGTGTTCTCAGACTCCGGCTGCTCATTTGACTCGTACGTGTATGTATATGTATATATATATATATATATATATATATATATATATATATATATATATATATATATATATATATATATATAAGGTGTTTGTGTGGATTTGTCTGTGAGGGCTTGTGTGCATGTGAGTGCGAGCATGTATCTTTGTGAGTTGTGACGCGTGACAAGCAATTGGCAAGACCCAATAATCACTTTACACTGTCTGAAGTGCTCTTTCTAAACCACTTATGGAACTGGTAAATGGGAGGGGAAGAAAATAAAGACGTCGGTGTTTCCTCACCCCCAATCCAACCTCATACACATACCCACGTCATATTCCCCTACCCAGCTTCCTTCACGCGTCAATGGGAAAAGATTAGGATGGAATGCCTATGGATGCTTCCGAGTCTAAATTGATAACACATTTTGGGAGACGGCGTGTGAGTGCAGTTTTGAAGAGATTCAGTTTAGGAACGATTCTATTGGGTTGCGTCATAAATAATTTCCGTTTTGGTTCATAAAATGAAATTATATTTTATTACATTATACATATTCACTATTATTTCCAGTGGCTTGTTTTCGCTTATCAGGTAGGTCTTCGATAACTTTTGGGTATAATTATACAATGTTTGATGCAAAAAAAAGTTTCTGACGAACACTTGAATCTGGATTCAATTAGAGAACGGTTTCTTAATCAAAGAGTTTTGTATCGACCGAAAAAAGATTATAATCAGTTGATGTAAATTCAGGTGAATATGACGAGTTTTGTAGACCAACCCTGTTCCCAAGAGAGTAACTCTTTTTTTCTCACTGATGAGCGGAGGGTGATTTGGGGCAAAATTGTACGGACTGGTTGCAGCTGCTGGAAGTATAAATGTGCGTAAAGTGTTTCATTGCATTTTAAGGACCCTAAATGAATAACACCGACCATCCCATCACACGCACAACATAAAGTTTCTTTCCATACTTAATCGTAATTAAATTATTCAGAAAGCACTGGGTGGCCGTTTCGTCTTATTTTGGGACTCATCAGTAGTGCGCATCCACTACCGAGAATCGAACCCAGACCGTTACGATATGACGCAAGCGGATTACCATGACGAATAGTTAAGGACTAGACTCGATATAGCGCCTGCTGTTCACAAACGGCTGTCCAGTGCTTTCTGCATTCGGTTGAGGATTCTTCTAGACTCGATGAATTAATTATGATTCACACACACACACACACACACACACACACACACACACACACACACACACACACACACACACATACATATATATATGTGTGTGTGAATACGAGGTCTGATCAAAAAATATCGGGACCGATGCTATAAAAAGAAAACTACAACATGTATCAATTCGGCTTTTAATCTCCTTCGAAGTAGTCTCCAGCATCGTTACCATTGATGGAAGAAGCCATTTCCTTGGATTTCTTCGCCATCTTGAGATATAGTTTCTTTCAAGTTCGATATGATTTTTCGTCGCGAAAAAATGTCACATATGGCGATGTTTGGGGGATATGGTGGTTTTACGAAATGTTGTGGTGAGCTAAAATCAGATGCAGAAGTCATGGACACTGATGGAATTTCTGTGGTGTGATGAGACGACGACACTTTATACAGTCTTCTTGCAAGCACTTCTATAAACAACGGAAGTGAGCAAAAACAATATAACTTAGAGTGTATACGCGACATAGTGTAAGGTTAATCTGTGCCAAGCGTCTTCACTTGGCTTACTTTAGCTCCTTCATCATAGCAACAGAGCAGACAATTTTTGATCTGGCATCGTTATATATATATATATATATATATATATATATATATATATATATATATATATATATATATTAGGTTGGTGCAAAAATAATGACGTAATAATGTCGTTTTTTGACGTATTTTTGAACGTCATTATTTTTGCACCAACCTAATATATATATATATATATATATATATATATATAGAGAGAGAGAGAGAGAGAGAGAGTATTTAAGAAAAATGATATTTCTTAACTCAAAAACATGAACAATTCTCGTTCAAATGATCAAAGTTTTAAGAGCGTAAGTAGAAGCAACTCGAGTAT
>OZ010573.1:98034433-98104433 GCA_963932145.1 Acanthosepion lycidas | reverse complement strand
CAGAAACACTAATATTGAAGCTGTTTAATGCAAATTTCAACAAAATGGCTTCTTTCATCTACAAGATTCCTTATTACATTGCAAGCTGGAAACTCTTACAGAAACTTAATGTTTTCTATTGAGGTTTTCAGTTGCATAGTTGCGTTGGAATTATTTTCTTTCTTTTTTGAAAGCCAAGCTGGATCATTACATTTTTTCTTGTAATGTTTGATGTCATATCGAGCGCGTTTCAGTATTCTCTTCAGATCCAGATGTATTCCAGTTCTCAAATTATTCATCAATAAGTAAACAGTATTTAAATTAACTGTAATTCAAGCAGACGTAATTCTGTACGATATGCAATGGCTTATATTGTTTGGTTGTTTATAAGGAACATCATAAAACAATAAATCTCCTGAAGTGGCATGATTTGAAAGGCCTACTTAAAAATGGTATATATAACGGCTTCACCTTTCATGACTCTTAAAGTAGTTTAGTACACTTTTATTTATACCTACATAATTAACATATTTCTGATGTAATAGTCTAAAGTATACCCGTGGTTGTTATAGGTAAGAGTACTTTATATCTAGGGTACAAATTAAGCTAGGAAAATTTATAAACTGAACAAACCTGTTTATATTAGGTTGGTGCAAAAATAATGACGTAATAATGTCGTTTTTTGACGTTAAAAATACGTCAAAAAACGACATTATTACGTCATTGTTTTTGCACCAACCTAATATATATAATTTTGTAAACAGGGATCATATCATTCATATACAGGTTCGGGTTGATGTATCTTATTTATATTGTTTGCGACGATGTATTCGCGCCATTTAAATCATTAACCTCTATATTTGTTTTTTCTATGAATGATTCATAAATGTATATATATATATATATATATATATATATATATATATATATATATATATATATTGATTCATTGATTTGTTTGTTTGCCGGCATATCAACTACTCATGAGTCATTTAATGCCGAAATTTAATGTTCTTGCGAGCTTTGAAGTCTTAGACATATGCTATATGTTATTCTGCTTTCACAATTGGATACATGGTAGATGATACTCAGCTTTTTATACATGTTTGTGTGGACATGATTACTGGAGGTGGTGACATCTGTGTTTTATGTTGTAGCTTTGTTGATGTTATATGTTGGAAAACAATTTGATTACTTTAGGAAACTGTAATATATTATATGGCTTTATGTCATAAAAGAGTTCTTTCATGTTGGTTGGTAGTATTTTAAATCTATTTGTGTGAAGTCGCTACAGTTTGTTAGCATATGTTTCACTGCGTCTAGTTCTTGGCATGCTGTACAGCTTGGAGGTGGCTCTTGTTTTAGAATATAAGAATGTGTTATATGAAGTCTGGACATTATTACGTAATCATTCTGTGTTTTTAGTCTTTGATGACATTCTTCTATAGTAGTGCCAGAGTTTCAGTCATTCTTCTTTGATAAATGTGTTGACGCTTGATTTGAGGTATGTGTACTGGATCTTGGTGTTAGAACTATCTAATAAATCTGTGGGGGTTGTTGCTTTTTGGCTGCTGAACCGACCCTATCATTGCTCTTGATGCCGATATGCTTAGCTGTCCAGTAGAAAATGATATGTTGGCAAATATTCTATTCTATTTATAAGTTTTATAATTAATGTGTTTATCATTTTTTGAGTGTTGTGAGTCCTGACATAGTCTGAATATATAATTTTTGTTTGCTAGCAGTTGTGATGTCAAGAGCAAAATCTATGGTCATCATTTCCGCGCTGAGTATAGAGCTACTGTTGTGAAATCACTATGTAACATTTATTTTGGTGTGTATAGATGAGCATACCATTTTAAGACCACTTTTTATCCATTAGTCTAGATAGGAAGATGGTTTGGGTAACTTAGTAATAGCATGTATTCTTTCGTGGAAGATGATTGGATTGGTTGTTTCTGGGGGTGATTTCCTTCAGGCCCAGGAGTATTTTCGGTTGCTTTATTAACCAGGGTGTTTAATTCCTTGTATAAATTTGGACCAATCATTTGGACCCAGTTGCATCAATTCTTTTTTATCAGAGTTTCGTGTTTACCTCATCATATTTACCGCACACGGTTTTCCATGGCAGGCATCCTCGTGAAGACCAAACTTTTGACAGTTATAACATCAGAGGGGGGTCTGGAATATAATGTTCGTCCTTCTCGATGTAATAGTCTATTTTATCTTCTTTAACCCCTGTAGGCATATCAGCAATTAATACATACATGATTGTTTGTATTAGTGCTGCCCATTTTTTCTTACATTGATTTTTTTAATTTATTTTTTCTTTTTTCAATGGAACAGTGGGACAGTTCTTTGCGTTTTATCACTTCCCTGAAGGGGGTCAATATTTCGCGGGCGTAGGTCTTGATTTTTATTTCATGCAATTTTTTCATCTTCAGAAATGTGTCAGCTACTTTTTTTCTTTCCACTTCAACAAGTATTACTTCATTTTTTAGGTTTTTAACATTGTTTAGCATTAGCCTGGAAGATATTATTTTTTTTAATAAAAAATGCTGAAAGTTTCATGAATGAATTCAAAGATTATGAGTCTTGTGATTCTATTTCTGTGCACAGTCGCTTGGGAGTCTTTTGGAATTAGCGATATAAATATTATTATTGTCAGTTCATTGACCGTAGCCCCTACCCGCCATAGAAAACCAAACAGGGATACGCGAAGAAGAAAACCATTCGCCTAGGCCTATCATGATTACCCAGTCAGTATATTCACCCTAGAGAAAGGACCATTTTTTTTAGATTACAAAGGTTTGGTACCAAGGATTACTATTATCCCGGGGACTTTAAGTTATCATCTTTACCTCTTCGGCATGAATGAGCTTACGGCCATCGTCTTCTGATTCGGGAGAAAACATTTGTTTTGACATGACCAGCTGATTGAGCCACTCCGACGGCTTGTCTAGTTCAAACAAGGGCCAAAGTGGCGTGTTGGGAATCAGAAGTGTCTAAATCTGACTCTTGAAGCCCTCAACTACTAGAATCCCGTCCCCAGACAGCAAACAGCTCGCCTCATTGGCGAAGTTTTACCCCTCTGCAGAGGTGCTGTCGGCCTACTTTGAAGCCGCAGCCGATATGACTGTGTTTATATATAACCAGGTTATAATATGAGCTAGGTTAGAATATATCATCTTTTTTCTCGTGTAATAAAATATATATTCTTGTATCCGTAGATGATAGCAGGGGATATTGTAGATTTATCGTCACAGAGGTTTACTGGAGAAATGGCAGGTTGCTATATGTGGATTTTTCTGATGTTCCCCATGTTATGCACAACAAGCTATCCATTTCTGTGATGGTTTCAGGTGTGGTGAGTATTGAAAGATATGTCATGCCACCCCACTTTCAACGGAGTCTTCGGATGAATATTGCTGGTTAATGTCAAGGGCAGGAAACAATTGTAAATCCTTGTATAGATTTTGTATTAGGTGGAAGGCCGTACATATTTCCTAGGTCTCTGCAACGGCTCCCAAAGATGCGGTGTCCTATGATAGATGGCGGGCAATCTGTCCAACCAAATAACACCATACATGTGTCACCTAACTCGCCAGACTTAAAAATCCTCCTGGCTGTGTGGCGTTATTGATCGGGGTACTAATCAACGTCCCCACGGTCGAACTCAATCCCTACAAACCGCATTATCTGAGTAATATCCAAATTTAATACAGACGCTATGATGGTAATAGAGACCTCAATACGCGACCAGAATCGTTGACATGTACCTGTCAACGATTCTGGTCTCGTATTGAGGTCTCTATTAAGGCTGAAGGCGGTTACACGGGAAAAACATGTAATCCAACCATTACTGCATCTGTGTACCAAGGTTTGTATCAATAGATTTTGTTGTTTGTAAGATGTGCTTAGATTTTTTACAGGCTTCAATATATCTTCAAATACCATAAGTAACCTGTAGATTCTTAGACGCTAGGGAATATTTTATGTAAAATAAGTATAGTTTAGTTTGTTGTGTGTGCATGAATAACATCATTGTATTAAACTTTATATTTTGAAATATAGTATCTATCTCTCTCCCGTCCTGGGATAATACGATGAACTACATCCGCGTCCTGAGTAAGACGAAAAACTACGTCCAACAGCAAGGCCTCTGATCAGGAGGTTTTCAGGAGCGTGGAACCACCTTTTAATTGTTGATATTCCAAGATCCACCTAGACCCGGGGTGGTAGCATCTGTTAGGGTTCCAGCTAAAATGAGGTCAAACCACTATGAAAGTGTAAAAATAGGTTTTAATATCAGAAATACTTTGTAAAAAATATTAACAGTAATACATTTTTGAGGTGGAATTATTACCAGCAATGCATTTTTGAAGAGGAAAGTATTGCCAGCGATAGAAAGCTTGTTGGTATTAAATAGCCCATTGAGGTTGATATGACGTAAAAGAAACCAAACCAAACCAATTCAAACCAAACCTCAATCTCTCTCATTTTTCATATACGCACATGAATATTACATGTAATCATAAAAATGGTACTACATCAGAAAGTCCGTGGCCTAATGACTATAAAAGCATTTATTTCACGCACACAAACACACACACTTAAAAAATCATCCTCTTCTTGCAAATATATTTAATTTGAGAAACTGATTGGACATTATACAGAGAACATTTCAGATTAAAAGATACGTTTTGCATTTTGCACTTACTGCATCCTCTCGTGATGTACCTTTTCATGTAGGCCTATGAAAATGCACTCGCTTGGATATAAAATAATTTGACGTTAAAGTTGTGATTTCTTTTTTGCAGGCATAGAAATTCTTTTTTTTCTCTCAAAGGAAAAAGAAGCAATCTTATAGAAGTCAAATAATATCCGATTTTAGAAAGGGTAAATATGTTGTAAAATTAAATTTAAGAAGTTGTTATACCCTTGTTTAGTGCACATTGAAATCTTTGATAATCTGATTGAATTTGGCTAAAATATCCTAAAGACAGTATATTTATCATGAAACGAAGATAAAAGCCAGGCAAAATCAAAACGGAATTCACTTAAAAATAATAAAGTTACAAGGGATGAATAATGTTGCTGCCATTCTAAATACTTACGAAAAGAAAAAAATTGTCATTAAAAGAGGAAAAACTAAGAAGAATTATTTTCATCATTGAAATATTTTTTAAGCTGGGATCTTTATTTTTGTTGTTAAGTAAATGACTTCTGATCTTCCATATGTGTATGAAAAGGAAATGATAAAGAGATATCTATCTATCTATCTATCTATCTATCTATCTATCTATCTATCTATCTATCTATCTATCTAGTACTTTTCATATTTATCTATCCATCTAGCACTTTTCATATTTATCTATCCATCTAGCACTTTTCATCTCTATCTATCTGTCTAGTTCTTCTCATATCTATCTATCTATCTATCTATCTATCTATCTATCTATCTATCTATCTATCTATCTATGCTACAGGCTATCTATCTATCTATCTATCTATCTATCTATCTATCTATCTATGTCTGTTTCGAATGTCTCTGTCTCTATCTTAGTCTCTTTCATATATCTGTTCTTGTTGTTATAGTTACATTAAAAAAAATCCAAATTTAAAAAGATAGACGCTTCTGGGAATTTAACTATATTGTTGACATGGAAAAAAAATCTCTTACTATAAAGGTAATTTACATTAACCAGAAAAAAAAAAGGCTTAGACAGAAGCGTCTATCTTTTTAAATTTGGATTTTTTTTTTAATGTAACTATAACAACAAGAACACATTTCGATTTCATTTTTGCCTTGAAAAAGTCGGAAGACGAAACGCGTCGGCAAAATCTTTTTTCCAATTGTCATTTTATTTATACCAATCTGTCTTGTCCGCAGAATTGATCTGGGAATTTAACTAATATATATATATATATATATATATATATATATATATATATATATATATATATATTATAAGAGATTAAAAAATATGTTAAAAATAGCTACGCCAGTGCAATCATGTTTCGATGCTACAAAGGTGTATCCTCGGCCGATGATATATATATAACACATTGACTGCTGATGTTAATAAAACATTACTCGATATGACGTAATAGAGCTATAACTTGTATATTAAATATATTATTATCATATTATAAAAATATTATATAATATAGCTAAATATTATTATACATAATAATAATAATATATTCTATGTATAAATATTGCTTTTGTTTCACCAGTAATTTATCATCGGCCGAGGATACACATTTGTAGTGTCGAAACATGATTGCAATTGCGTAGCTATTTTTAACATATTTTTTAATCTTTTATAATATATATATATATATATATATAATAAAATTACAGTGTTATATTTATGGGTACTTTTACCCATAAATATAGCACTGCAATTATATATATATATATATATATATATATATATATATATATATATATATATATATATATATATATATATATATATAGTATAGTATCAGAGATAGTGCGTAATGAGAAACTCTGAGTTTGGAATACACTGCTTATAGATCTCTCTGCCTTCCGGCTGGAAGGAACCCAGTCGAGCCTATGCTGACGTTACACCGGCCTTGTGTCACATCTCGCTCTGTGGGGGTCTCTGAAAAATACCGAGATTGTGCGTATGTAAATATAATAGTGAACCCTGAGGTCAACACCAAGAGGCGACGGTCTATTTCAGGATTGAACGCTATCTTGAAGATTGCGTTCAGATGTCATAGCAATATTCAATGCGTAGGCGACTGCTAGACTTATAAATGTGTAAGATAGATTTTGTCGAGAAAATTAACATGTACATCTAGAAACATACTTAAATTCTACGACACCTCTCAAATCTAATCTTATATATATATTAAAAAACCTACTGTATGCATTCATAAGTGAAATCCTCTTTTGAGCTTACAATTGGACGTTATCTTCAGACTTGAAGATTGTGTCCAAGTGTTAATCAGACTGTTGTCGCTTGGTGTTGACGTCAGAGTCCACCTTTATATATATATATATAATTATTTATTTAAAAATATGATTCCAACACGCTACATAAGAGGTCTCATGTTTCAAAACAAGAGCCGAAAACTTCAAAATAATATTTGAATTAACTTGAGTTAAAGTAGGCTCTGTTCCATCTTCAAGCGGAATTTTTTGGGAATGACTTATTTCTGAAATTTACGAGTTTTAATAGTATGGTCAGAATTGAAATCAAAAATTTCCATGGTAACATCAAGAGCGGATTGTTTAGAATCGGCAGGGGTGGTGTGTTAATAATTTGTATCAGTATAGAGTTACTTTCATAGATGCCGGGTCACGGTAAGGTAGGGGTGGCTAAATTTACGACGGAGGAAGTTTTCGCATAGTCTGGCTTGAGCGTCTACGGAGATTTATTTATTTATTTTTATTTTATTCTTTTATTATATCTCTTTATGAAAGGGATTTGTGTATATGAAAAGGCCGTAACGTTTGTTATTTGACGACTTCATAAAGGGTTATCAATTTTTGTAGGTTATTAAAACTATGTATATGGGCTATGGATTTTAAAATTTATTTTTTTGTATGCGTGTTTTAGCTAGGTGTTCGGTTGTGTCGGCAGAAAACCGTTAATTCTTGCCGGTTGTTTAATAGGTTTTTATTGTTTAGAAGCTTAATAATGTGTAGTTTCTCATGGAGGCACAAAGGGGATGGGTCATCCCAAGTTTTGCAAGTTCTAGTCCTGTTAATGATTTTCCATTTTACTTTAGGTGTCCTATTTTTTTCTTTCAGGTGCCAAAAATATTTAGATAGAGAGGTCTGATGTCTAAAGTTTATGTTGTTGAAGGAGCATTTATGCTGCCTCCATCTGGTTTTAAAGGCATTTTTCGTGGACCCAATGTATATCATATTATTGTTAGGGTTCTCCGTGGATGATATAGTGCATTGGTATACCATATATATATATATATATATATATATATATATATATATATATATATATATATATATATATATATATATAGCTTTGTGATAGTTAATATCCTTCTTTTCTTTTTCGCGTCATTGACCTGAAAGTATTTTTAAACAGAATTGCGTATTAGTGAGATCGTCGTTATTAAAGCATTTCGGCAGGTTTAATGATTTTGGTTGTCGCTCCTTTTCTATAATGTTGGCATACAGGCGTCGTGATACAATAATGTAACGCTATGTAAGTCTTACCCTCTTAAGCGACACCAGTGACCTTGTTATGGATGCCACGAAGAGTCCAAAGAAAAAAAAAATGACAGATAAACCACGTCATGGATTTAGGAATTAGGTAAGGTAAAAATCAAAATAAATTTACACAGGAATACGTTACAGAGTGTGGAAAATTTGTAAAATATTTGTAGAGGAAAAAGCGTATAACTTTATCTTCTATTTCTAGAATAGTTTCGAATGAGTATTAATTGAGATAAATAGTTTCGAATGAGTATTAATTGAGATAAATAGTTTCGAATGAGTATTGACTCAAATGAATAGTCACGAATGACTATTTATTGTGATGAGTAGTCTTAAATGAGTATTGAGGTGAATAGTCTTAAATAATATTGAGATAAGTACTCTTGAATGAGTATTGAGATGAAGTTTCGAATGCGTATTATGGTGAGATGAGTAATTTTGAATAAATATTGAGGTGAGTAGTTTAAATGAGTATTCGTGAATGAGTATCAATTGAGCTGAGTAGCTTCGAATAAGAATTGAGATAAGTACTAGTGACTGAGTCTTAATTGGGTCGAGTAATCTCCAATAGGTATTAAGGTGAGTACTCTCGAATGAATAATAACTGAGATGAGTATTCTCGAATAAGTATCAGTTAAGATGAATAGTCATGAATAAGTATTATTTGAGATTAGTCTTGAATGAGTACTGAGCTGGGTAGACTCGTTGGAAATACGAAAATCAAACAAGCGCAAAAATATCTAGGAAGTCCTTTAACAGAGGACGAGAAGTGCGACATTGAAATCCTAAGACGCATTGGGATAACAAAAGACGCCTTTCAAAAGCTAAGCAAACTATTAAGAAACAGAAAATATTCGTTAGAAAGAAAGAAAAGTGTATTGTACTGTTATACAATATCTTTTCTCCTATATTTGCTTGTTGGAAAATCTTCTCAGAGAAGAGACTTGAAGCAACAAAAGTGTAGCTCTACAGAAGGAAGCCGAGGATACCACAAACCGAACTTTAGTTTTAGAGAAAATGGAAACAAAAAGGAGACTTATAATTGACAGCCGAAAGAGAGAGTTGAAATTTCTAGAGCACATAAGGACAGAGGGGTTGGAAAATTTGATACTCATAGGACAGATTCGGGGAAAGAGAGACGAAAGAAAACCACACAAAACCCCAGCGAACCTGTGCGAATGAATTGTATATCTGAGGTTAGGAGATATAGCAGAAAGAGACAGTTTATTAAGAGCTACAAACGGCATAAAATTGTGGAGAGACATGATCGCCAACGTCTTGAAGAGATACTGCACAAGCGTATGTACGACATATTTTTGGTCGAGAAAATCCATTTGTCGTCTTTATTTATTATTTTAAATAGGCTCACAAAGGTATTTTTTTGGCCGAGAAAAACTACTGCATTGATTGGTTCTAAATTGCTATTTGAAATTTTGTATTGAGTGAAACAATTCTAGGCACCGTGAGCTAATCTATTTTTTAGAGCTGACAAAATAAACCTTGCTCCAGTCAGTGGTTAAATAGCTTGTAAATTTGAACGCTTCCAAACAAAATTCATTTCACTTAACCATCATAGAGAACCTTGTCAACCATCTGCATGGCTGACGCTTGACTACTGGAGATCAATACATTGCGCCTTCTTGACCTCCCATATTCAACTGGCTTGAAGTGGAGCGAACATGTCGAATCAATAGCTGCATCTATTGCAAGGACTGTAGTGCCATAAACCTTGCTACAATCAATGGTTAACTGGACAAGAAATAGCTTGTAAATTTGAATGTCTCCAAAACGAAACTCCTTCCATTTAATCACAACGTTTTTGTGTTTGCCGTCAGCATGGCCGACGCTCGACTCCTGGAGAGCAACAAATTGCGCCTTCTTGGCCTCACATTTTGAACTAGCTTAAAATGGAGCGACTAAATCGAATCAATAGCTACATCTCTCGTGCCAGAAAATTTTTCTCGTCAGAATCCATCTTTGACATTTACAAATCTAACATTCGTCCAATACTGCTGCCATATATAGTATGGTGCTCCTGGTATTCAGCTACTAGATTGGCACTTAGGTCCCACCCGTTTGCTTTTGGAATAGCTTAATGCATCCGCCACTTCTACCCCAACAGTTTTTTTCTTGCACTTCCAGCCTGTGAAACTACCTTCCGTTTACTTGTTTTTACTGATATCTACAATCTTCAAAAATTTAAAAGCAACGTCATTCCCCATCTTCTGTCTTCTTGAATACCTTTCATCTGTTGTTGTTTCATCAATCCTCCTTATACTTAGTCTTATCTATCACTTTAACTCCATGTAACCCCCTTCGTACCAGTGGCATTTTCGTCTTGCTTGAGGTGAAATGATTAAAAAAAATAACAAAGGCGCCTGTTTATTATTTGACAACTGAAATTTTGAAGTACGTACTTCAATCAAATGATTGCGGTTTCGAGTTCCATTGAGGGAGAAAATGGTTAGAAGAACGAAGTTAGAAATGCCCCTATACTGCTTTCCGTTCTTAAATATAGGGGAACTATTTTCCTTTTGTTATGCCCCCAAAATATCCCATTTGTTTTTAATGATAAATTGTTCCATTTTCTTCAAGTCAACGAAATTAAGCTTAAAATCAATTCATTCTTAAACAAAAGAAACTGAGCATTTCATCAGGTTTTATAACATATTTCAGAAACCTCCCCCCCGCCCCAAAAAAGAAAGTCACTTTTTGCGTTGTCCTCCTATCATATAGTAAATTTCCAAGCGTAGATTTGACGTGGAATAAGGTCGAAAGTAAGAGCCATCCACTGAAGATCGAACTCATTACTAAGTCGTAATTGTTGTAGCGAGACAAGCTTGCTAACCATTACACCACCTCGAGGTGATCGTATCCGCCCATGATATATCTTGAGAAAATCGTCTTATTAGTTAACCATGAAAGAATTTACTGAAAAGAAATTTTATTCAACTGCACATTCATAACTATATTACCACATTTTTTAATATCATGTCACCCCAAGCAAGACAATAAAGCCACTACGACGTAAAGGGTTATTGTGTGAGAGGATATAAGAACAATATTATTAAGAGAGAACAATAAAATAACAAGAATTAAGAAGACAAGCGATAACGATTAACATTGAATTTAAACTTTTACCTTACAATAAAAGCAAAACTGTTACCCTTATTATCAACCTCGACAGGATTAATCATATTTCTTATTTGTATTTTTATTTTATTTCCATGATTGCCACTTGCGGTTGTAAGATATAACGTCTGCCTGTTATTGATAAGACATGGTATTTTAAATAGCTATTTTCCCCTAGAAGGTCAGATTTTAAAGTTGTTTATATTCGGATAAAGTTGCTGTTTTCTTTCAAGAAGAAAACAAGATGTTAAGGAACCCGGTTGATTAGTTTTTAGTTTTGGATATTCTAAAAACAGATATTTGTTGGATAGTGACCATTTTGGCGCGATTCCATATTCTTGAAGAACGTCACGAAATTCACTTTGTGAGACTAATCTGGTCTTCGAAGCTAAGAAATATGACACAATAAATAATCCAAATATCTGAAGAAAGAATTCAAATTACTTTCTAATGATCAACATCACTTTTAAAATATAAAGAGGAAAACACTAAACATCTAAGACATTGCCGTTTTGTCGGCTACAATATCACACCATATAATAATTAACAATGTGTATTTATTTATAGATTTCCTATCCCAACTGAGTGACTAACAAGCATTGATTTAATATATTGTTATAGTGGAACACACCTATTCTATAGTTAATAGACTCTCCCACCTATAATAAGTAGGAGTAGTAGTAGCAGTAGGGCAGTGAGTTGCCCAGTCAGTCGACTGGCTGATCGGTTGAACTCTCTGCCTTCAGGCGGGGAGGAACCCGAGAGAGGTTACGCCGAAGGGCGGATTCTCTTTCGGGGAAGTAAACCGACCCTGAATACGAGTACAATGGGCATATTTTTGCCCGAGCCCACGGGCTCGGAGATCCCACGTTAAACCGGCCTTGTGCCACATGATGCCCTCGTGGTGGGGGGATGACTAAATATCGCGAGTTGCTCAGTCAGTCGATGTCGGACGACCGTTAGTCGGATATTAAAGTATCAGCCACCCCAACTAGATTACTGCGTCATTATCTATTATATCAAGTTCCTAACGTTTTGTACGTCGAACCTATTTTAGGACCGACTTAGTACAAATACAAGCCTCCACTGTGAAACCACTACATAACATATATTAATATTTTTTATTTAATATTTACAAGTAACAATTACTTTCAGACGAATATATAACTTTTTTTTATTAACGTTGCCACAAGGATTGCATCAATCACTATGTATTTTATCTGAATTTTAGAATGCTAGATTCGACATACTTTTACCCTCTAAATATATATATATATATATATATATATATATATATATATATATATATATATATATATATATATAATTGAATAACTGTTCAGAGATTAATTTAATATTAATATTAATAGGTGTAACTAAAATTTCTTTTATTAGGTTGGTGCAAAAATAATGACGTAATAATGTCGTTTTTTGATGTATTTTTAACGTCAAAAACGGCATTATTATGTCATTATTTTTGCACCAACCTAATATTATTTTGTAATAACACATTGTTGCAGTGTATATTATGCATTTGTGAATTTATTTCTTATGTAAATAGATGTTAACAGTGCAGTAACAGGTTTTATTCTATAACAGTTCTCCCCATTGTGGATTATGTCCCCTTCTTGTGTTTCTCGCAATCTGATTCGTTTTCAACAGAAATTTAATTTTCAAATCAAATGTTATTGTCTGCATTTTATAAGTTTCTGTAGAATTACTCTATATAGTAGTTAAAACGCATATGATAAATTACTGTATGCAACAAACAAAATATGTGTATTGAACAATTTTTCTACCATACATTACGAGGTTATGATAACAAAAAGAAAAAGAAAAAAACAAAAACCCGTCATTTTTGACGGCAGGAGCACACTAGTTATTTATAAAACCTTTTGATACATATTTCAATTAATCTTGAAACTTTTGAAAGCTCTTTCCCAAAACAATGTCCCAGTTCTTGAAATAAGGACGACGGATCGCACTTTAAATTTAAAATGCAAGTTATGTATTCCTACTAAGAGATGCAGTTATGGTTGCCAGCTGGGCTATATCCGAATAATTTGATCTATCTCCCTAACTACGAATATTCACTTTAATGATCATGGTAATAATAGACGTTTCCCGATAAGGAAACATTCACCATTCATTGCTCGAACAGCCACTGCTGATTTCGGTTGAAATACAGTGTAACGCGGATATAATAGACCCGTATATAAGAGAAACCCGTATATAAGAGAGATTTTATCTGGTCCCAAATTAGAGCCATACTTACCTAAACAAAATAGACCAAACCCGGATATAAGAGAAACCCGGATATAAGAGACTTCGTCTCCGGTCCCGACAATTCTCTTATATCTGGGTTACACTGTATATAAAATCTTACTGTTAAAACAATTTTTTAGAAAACAAATGTTACTCAAGCCGAGTAAATGTTGGGTCTATTTCCAATACTGAATATATAAAAAGTTTCCTCTCTAACACTGAAGCAATATGGAATGTCACCGTCTTGATTATGTCATTATATCATTATACTTTCTCCAAGTTAGATGTGTTATCCATTTTAGTTATTACTGTTGCTGAAAGTCCTCAAGTGATGTGGTTTCTGTTATCTAGAACAGTTCTTGTTTTGGGATTATGTAGCGCTTACATGTTTCCTTCGCTGGAAGCCATTTTTAACCTTGGATTCGAGAAAGCGGCTGTTTACGGTTGGCAGTTTAAATATTTTGGAAAGAGTTTGGTACTAAGCATGACATTCATATAGAAATCTTGATACGTAAAGGAATAGCAATCAGTTTCGCTCCAGATAGGACCACTATATTCTTGTTTCGTACTGGGTGTACTGAAAATGGGCCATATTCATGCATTACAAAATATTTTGATTTAGAGAGTGTTACAAAAAGAAAAGAATTCTAACGCTCGGTTTGACTTTTTTTTTTATCTTATTCAAACCAAATCTAAGCTATTTTTTGTTTCTGAAATTAATTTTTATCACGCGACTACTTAGACCGGTCTTTTGGCCGGGATTGAACGTATAGCTTGAATTAGATTTCAAGAGAGATTTTAAAGTTCCGTCGAGTGAATTGTGGAATTCAAAGCTATTTCTTTAAAATTATCATTGCTGTTTTCTAAGCAGGATTAGAGGTCCTTTTAGTTTTGAATCGGAGGCTCGATTAGCCCTCAGCATCAGCTAGCTTAAAAGTCCACAAGAGTTTCACTTTTAAGCTACTTACAAATAAATTAGTGGCCGTGGATCAGATGACTTATATTTTAAATCATGTACCCACCCTGTCTCTTTAGAGCCACATTTATAAAATATATCGTCACTCCATGTGATAAATGTTCAAAGAAACGATTTAGCTGTATTAGATTTTGATGGATACCTTTGTAACTCATTCAGTTATATTTATATATATTTTTGGTAAATATTCTTGGTTTTTGACAGGTGTTAATCATACGAGCTTTAACAACGGCCACGTATAACAGGGAATAGCGACCTTTTGTTTTGTTTTTTTGTTTTTAAAGAAATACAATAAGCGGAAGGAAATGAATAATGCATTTTGATTTTTGATAAATATGGTAGGAATATTTTTTCGCCATCTTTTACGATAAAACAGAATGATAAATGAAGTGGTCGACTTCGATTTTCAACGGAAATTACTTGTCAGAAATGTTGATTGATAAATTTACTAGACGGCTTCAAAACGTATAGCTTCTCGTCTCCAGCAGCCTGTTAAAAGTGTAATTATCTCTGAAATTACGCGATTACAGATATGATAAGATTTTTGCCAGGAAGCATATAAAGAATGTGAATTTGCCGCCATATCGAACAGACAATCAAATAAGATAATAAGATATGGACACTGATCACTTAAGCAGTCCACATCGCCAACGAATCTACTAATAGAAAATATTGACTTTGACTTCTCTCTAAAAGCCAATGTATTGGGGATGAGGAGTGCCATGTTGATAATATAAGTATATATAACGAGGATCTTGAATAAAAACATCAACATTCTCTCCCAAGTGTTCTAAGAAAAAGAACTCATGATAAATTAAAAAAAGAAGCAGAAATTATGATCTTGAAATGGAATGAAAGCATTGATGGTACAATACTGTGAACCAAACCTAAGAAAAAGATACAGGGCCTGGCATTAGTAAATACTAAACACTTCAAATATTAGGTTGGTGCAAAAATAATGTCGTTTTCTCACATATGCTACTATGTGAGAAAACGACATTGTTTTTGCACCAACCTAATACTTCAATGCATGGATCAGTTATAACACATTTAGTATAGAAAATAAATAAATTGAACAATGTTGGAAGTAGTCTCGCCCAACACTGCCAACTACTAAAAAACAAAAACATTAACCTAGGAACCTGAAACTTGTTCTTAAAAAGCCGGATCTAGATGTTGAGATATTAGGTTGGTGCAAAAATAATGACGTAATAATGTCGTTTTTTGACGTTAAAAAACACGTCAAAAAACGACATTATTACGTCATTATTTTTGCACCAACTTAATAGCTGTCAGCCATATCACCATTATCTGACAGCCATATTTATTTTAAAAAAAAGACATTATCCGGACTATTGTCCTCATCTTTGTCGCCATATTTATTACAACGTTTCCGACCTTCAGGTGGTCGGAATGTCGAAATGAACCCTTTATTTCACTCACTGGGGTAGACTGTTCTAGTTCCACGTGCCATGTTTAATGGACGTCAGTTATCAGTTATCTCCTGTTAATTTCCCCCTGAAAGTTCTCCACTGCCTTAACCAGGTATTGAACTCACACTCTTTGGGTCCTGTCACTGGATCTAACCAACGCCTTTATCCACTGTGCCATGTGTCCTTGAGCAAAAATAGTCCGAATAATGTAAATAATGTACATAATACCTCATCTCAGGCATACAGACAGATAAAAAGAACACATTCAAACTTTCAGCTGGATATCGCCGTTTTAAGATCAATGGATAATTTAGCGTCAAACTAGTGAAGTATGAAGGTTCTTTCTTTGAACAGTGTTGACTGCCGTTACGCAATCAGTGTAATTAAAACTAAAATGGATATAGCATGTATCTCGAAGGGAGAATAATGACATCATGAAGATATTGACTTTCACACTACTTCAAAATAAAGTCATTAATACCAGAAAAAAGCGATAACTATTAATAGGCTTGAGAAACCTGTTCTCCTGAAAAAAAAATTAATACAAAGATTTTATGAATTTCAACCGCGAATGTTTCTTTATAAGTAAACGGCTAATATTGCCATTACCATTAGCATAATCATTTTGTAAAAAGAGGTGACTTCATGGTAATGTAATGAAACGGTCGTGCCGTCAAAATGATAACATGAATCGGGTCAATGAACAACATGAGATTTGAATCTTACATTGCATTGATTTCAATCCAATATTTCGTCAGTTACTCTCGGTAGGTCTGCGGTTTGTGTTGCTCTGTGCCCTCATGTTAAAAGTGATCCTTACATTATCACACGCAATGCATGAAAGCGTGCTTTGGCACGCTTCTTTATATAGCCGTTCTGTAGCCCTGCAAACGTGCGTAGGCGTGCCCACTGAAGTTCACCGGTCGAAGTCGCCACTGACAAAAGGTGAATCCGTGATCTGTCATATTCTCAGCTGAGGTCATGTCAGGTTATCTTATCTCCTGGTTTCTATCGACAATCTCGTGTGAAATTGAGGCCTAGCGTTATTAGGCATAATGCCATTATGATATCGGTCTGGGGTTTGGTTTGGTTTGGTTTGTTTTACGGCATATCAATGGTTATTTAATGCCGACAACATTTTTATTGTTGGTATTATTTTTTTGTTCAAAAATCTATTTCTGGTAATATTTTTCCTTCAAATATATATCGGCGGTAATATTTTTTTTCTCAAAAATGTATCGCTGGTAATATTTCTTTTTTTTCAAAAATGTATTGCTGGTATTAAAACCTATTTTCATACTTTCATTGTTTGGGGTTAACTGAGACCCTAACAGGCGCTGCCACCCCGGATCAGGGTGGGCCTGAGAACACCAGCAATTAAGAGGTGTTTTCACGCTCCTCAAAACCTCTTGATCAGAGGCCTTGCTGTTGGACGTAAATTATCGTCTTACCCAGGACGCGGATGTAGTTTACCGTCATACCCAGGACGATCGGTCTAGGGTGGGGGGAACGATCTCAGGTTTGGAAAGTGATAGAAAACCATATCGTCTGTTCAATTAAGTGTTGCGACTCAAAACGGCTAGACAAAAGTGTTTGAAATTCGTCGATGATGACACTAGAACGAATGTCTGATAGTCAACTTCTTGAGAGCAACTCTTCGCGTCAGCTCGGTCTCACGCTGACTGCTGACCCGAGATGGAACAAATACATTGAGTCAATTGCTTCGTCCACCGCGAGGAAAGTTGGCTCTCTGTGCCGCGCCAGGAAATTTTTCTCCTCGGAATCGATACTTCAAATATACAAATCAACCCTTCGCCCTTGCATGGAGTATTGCTGCCATATATGGTCTGGGGTACCTTCTGTTTACCTCAGAGTTCTTGACAAGATCCAGAGACGGATATGTAATATAATTGGCCCTGATCTGGGATCTCGTCTACAGTCGCTCTCTCACAGACGCGCCGTTGCCTCTCTCTGTCTTTTCTACAAATACTTTCATGGTAATTGCTCCGCTGAGCTGCATTCGCTGGTTCTCAGACTTCATGAATTCAAGCGCCCTATGAGGCTGGCATACCGCTCTCACCCTTACACTGTAGAAACTTTTAAATGTAGCCGTCTCTTCTACTCCAATAGCTTCATACCTCGCACCTCTCGCCTGTGGAACATCCTTCTCTATTACTGTTTCCCTGAGAGCTATAATCTCCAACTATTCAAATGTGATGTCAATCGACATCTTTAGTTGCCTTGATCTATCCACTATCCTTCTCCTCATCCTTTCTTCTATCACTCCTATCTGCTCTCGCTCCAAGTCTTCTGCAACCCGCTGCATCCTAGGGGCTTCACGCCTTGCTCGGGGCGTAATGCTTAAAAAAGAAGAAGTCATAAATCAATCGCAACAAACGGCTTGAACGTGGTGAACTAGTGAGGGCGTCTTATGTGCTCTCTCGTCAAGAAACTCTTAAGTAACGTCCGCTCAGCAGAAATGTTGTAGAAATCAGAGCTTGTCCCTGTCGCTGTTGAAGAAAGTCAAATCTGAAAAAAGTGATTAGCTAGCTATCCCAGCTGGTCGGCAAACTTGAGAAATAGCCAGCCGTTATATCAGTAAATATAGTCTCGAAGTGTTGATATTCAGTTGGATATTAAAACAGGGGAGATAATCGCCAAGTTATTTTATGTATTAAATGCCAACATTGAAAAGTTTACCAGAGATGTTATCGTCATTTAGACAAAACTGATATAAAGGGCAGAGAAAACTCTTTATAGTATAATATTCTGTATAACTAATTGTATAGCATTTATAAATCATATACATAGAATGAGTAAAGGGTGTTTCATTAAGGTGTATTATATATAAAGGTGTTTCCTTAAGACGGATCAAAGTCAGCAGTAAATAAATCAGTGTTATTGGTGAAAATTTATTTAATCTATTGGATCGTGTTATTTAAGTCATAGAAATTATATGTGAAAAATAATATCGCCCAAATGTCCATCAAACCTGAAAGAAAAAGAAAAAAATCATTCGACGATTAAACTTAATTCCGATTGAAAATCGGTGCAAGTTATTGGAACACCCGTTATATATGATAACTACATTTATACGCCGAGTGATTTCAGTACTTGCTTGATCATGGGTCGCCACATGTTCCTTTCCCTTGAAGCTCTAAGCAACGCTCCTTTCTTTACTATCCAAATTTCTCCTCGGGATAATGAATAGAGTCACGGAATGAGAAATCAGAGGACTGAGTTCGAAATCCAGTCGGGTTCGTTATATTCATTTTGGAAAAGGTATGAATTCATCTCCTCCTTCCAGATATGGGTTGCTTATTAGGGTTTGTATCGGGAAAAAATCTTTGTTATTCTCAAAGAATAGGTAATGGAATATTTTCTCGCAAAATATAATTATTCTTGCAATCCAAATGTTTCAGCTTTAAATAATTCAGATAGGATTGATAAACCATAAAAAAAAAAACAAGTCAGTTAATCATCAACTGTTTCCCCGCTGTACCATCAGGAAAAATCCGTATTATTTTCAAAAATCGATAATGGTATATTAACTCGTAACATATAATTATTCTTGCAATCCAAATTTTTCAGCTTTAAATAATTTGCAGAGGGGTTGATAAACCATAAAAAAAAAACAAGTCAGTCAATCATAAACTCTTTTCCCCCGCTCTACCATCAGGAATATCCTTGTTATTCTCAAAGAATAGGTGATGGAATAAAAAAATATTAAAAAAAAAAACATATTAGGTTGGTGCAAAAATAATGACGTAATAATGTCGTTTTTTGACGTATTTTTTAACTTCAAAAAACGACATTATTACGTCATTATTTTTGCACCAACCTAATATTTATTTCCCTTCCAGGTATGAGGTAAACAGTAGGACTTTTATCCGTAGAAGTTGTTATCTCAAAAAAAGATTTTAATGAAATATTTCCTCGCATAAAAGGAATTATTCATACAAGCGATAAATATGGTTCCGTTTCAGATAAGCTAAATAAATAAAAATGATTGTAAAAAAATATCAATCTACAATTATTTCTGCTTTCTACATCACTTCTCACCTGTTTCTTCCTTTTTATTTCTATTAGGTTGGTGCAAAAATAATGACGTAATAATGTCGTTTTTTGACGTAACGTCAAAAAACGACATTATTACGTCATTATTTTTGCACCAACCTAATAATTATTCTTTAATCCAAATCTTTCAGCTTTAAATAATTCACAGAGGGTTGATAATCCATAAAAACAAATCAGTCAATTAAAAACTCTTTTTTACCCCCGCTTTACCATTTATTTCCGCAAATTCCTTTAGTAGGTTACTCACAGTTTCTCTCTGACCCTCCTGCATACAATAAATAATGTAAGTTTTAAAATATCGAACCCTCTTTCGTTGTCATGTGTTCCAGAAATATCAACTATTTCTTTTTTGAGTATGAGTATTTTTACTAATGAACAGAAATTCCTTTTTTTCTGTATGTTTATTAGTTTCTCTTCCGAGTTTTAGATGCATGAAATTAACAAGTAGTTCCAGCGTTCGCACTGAAAGTAAGCAGTCTTTTTACATTATGCCAACATTCTGATGTTGTGTAATACCTGTATAAGTATACTGTAAATAGTTAGGTAGAGCGCACAAATTCTGTAGTGATCATATATATTTATCTACCCTCCTCACTATATACGGTTCCAAGACGTGGATCATTTTCGCTTTCACGGGCGGTTCAAGTACGCGTGCTTATCGACGAAGAAGCAAACCCAGTTTCCCGCGACCACTGCTAACCAGTTGCCAGGTTACTTTGGTCCGCTATACTTAGTACACCGGGGAAGGTGCTACCGTAGATTTAGTACCCTAGTGACCAGACCTCTCTCATTGCTTTGCGTTTAACTACCCGAAGACAGGAACTCAGTACTAGAGTTTTGCATGGGACCATCGCTGAAGTAAAGAAGCATTGCATGGTAAATGTTCAGAAGAGTTCCATTCATTGATTCGACAGAGTTCACAACCTTAGAGCCAGGACTTTCCTTGCATCTTCCACGCTCTTTGAATCACCATCATTTCTCCGTTTTTCAAATGTAAGAAATAAATTCTACATAGCCTTTTCGGGAGAACAGCCACTTTTGGGGAAATAGCTCTTAAAATCAAGGGTTATATATTAAAAGTGATTCAGCATTACTATTTTGTTATGGGAATCACTTCACCTCGAGTCTTCTACTAAGTGAAACTTACCATTAAAAAATGATACTTTGATTCCAGCCAGAAGTCCGAAGAAATGGCGCATGACTTTAAAATGCACACATACTCTGATTCTAGGCAGAAGTGCCAATCTATACGTAAATAATCTCATTGATTTTGATGGATACTATGATAGTTATTAAATAATAATATAGTTATATGAAAAACTTGAACCTATTGGCTGGTATCTATGCATAGGATAATACATTTAAGGGTTTGTTTGTTTGTTTTGTTTTGTTTTGTTTTACAGCATATCAACTTCAATGGATTATTTAATGCCGACAATTTTTTTTTTATTGCTGTTGATATTTTTTCCAAAAATGTATTGCTGGTAATATTTTTTTTTCCAAAAATGTATTGCTGGTAATATTTTTTCAAAAATGTATTGCTGATAATAATGTATTTTTGGTAATAATTTTTTACAAAATTATTTCTGATATTAAAACTTATTTTTAACCTTTCAGAGTTTTCACTCCAGTTTAGGGGTTAACTATTTGTCCATAGATGGGAACCTAACAGGTGCTACCACCCAGAGTTAGAGTGGACCTGTATACACCAGCAATTAAGAGGTGGTTCTACGCTCCTCAAAACCTCCTGATCAGAGGCATTGCTGTTGGACGTAGTTTATCGTCTTACCCAGACGCGGATGTATTTTATCGTCACACTCAGTACAGTTTAAGAGCCTTAGTTTGTTCATTTATATGTTTAATATGCAATGAATACAGGGAAAAAACACAAAAACTTTAACCCATACTTTTCCGACAATGAAAAAAATGGGAAAAATCAGTCGCATATATTTATCCGATTAAAGAGCATAGAATCCGAGAAAAATCTATAACATCTACTTGTTCAATCGGGGATACCAGAATATACTGACGGCTTCTACTGCAGCATGCTAAGATGCAGCTAAATTTACTACATATGGGGTGGAGGTTTAAACACACGGTTATGGACAAGTTTTTACCTATAGATTCATGCATAAATCCTATCAATATTTCCCTAGAGTCTCAAGTATAAACATAAACAATATTTAGCTACGAACTCTAGTATAAACACGACAAATCTATATCTATAATTCTCAAAATGTGTCTGTGTGCATGTATGTGTGTGTGTGATCAGATGTTGTTTATACTTTTCCACAGTTTTCATCCGATTTCGATTAAATTCTTTTTGTTTGATCGATAATTCTTCAGTGCCGGTTTTGAGTCTAAATTGGCTGGAAAATATTACAACCTTGAAGATGAAAAATCGAAAAAAAAAACTGATGTTTTACACTTTGCGCAAAAATCAAAGTTAAAATCTAATGTCAGTAAAAAAACAGCGTAAAATCAATTTAGAGAGTTGAAATCTAAGGTAAACGATTTTTAGAATTATAAAAAAGTTATATTATAAATAAAAAAAAATATCGTATATTATTATTATGACGGTCCATGGAAGAGTTTCCTTCCTTGTAAGATTGAGAACGCAAAAACAGTCCTTTTCAGAGCCACCCTCCATTCAAATTGTTTATCCCCCCCCATTTGGGGATGTGCCTTAGTTGCATCTGATTGTTGTTACTAATATTGATTTTCGGGTGGGCTGACTTTAAACTTAAATTGCTCTAAATGAACAGCAAAAATTCTCAGTAATGAAACTCCCGGTCGAAGGCAGGTTATATTGCTAGTATTTACCTATACTAGGAAGTATAAATGTAACTAATCTTTAACTATAGACTCAAGTAGAAACAAAATCTTTACCTATAGACTTAAGTATTAAGAAAACCAATGTCTAGCTACGGATTCGACCAAAGTTTACCTAACCACTCAAATATGAACACGAACAATATTTATAGACAGGTTCAAGTGTAAACGGGACAATTTTTATCTAGAGATTTAGGTATTATTTCGACATGAAATAATTCAACTGGGGTTGATATATCATAACATTCAGAAATCCAGCCTACAAAATACAATCAGAGTAAATATTAAGAAATCAATTAAACTAAAAATATATTTACAGTTTTTTAAACGTAGATAAAAAAACTAAACAAAAATCTTTATTAGTTCTTAAAAATAGTACCATAATTTTTTTATAATGATGTTCCTAGAAGTTTTATTGGTTACAGGAACGTCCTTACAAGTTGTACGTATTTTATCAGATGATCAGATTCCAGAGTTAAGCTCGATATTAATAACGACCTCTCAACTTATTTTTTTTGGTAAAAATGTTCCAATGTTTTATTCAGGAAATGGCAACATGGAGGCTTTGGTATATTTTGGTTAATTTTCTCAGTGCTGGAATGGAAAGCTCTTATATTTACTATTTCCGTTGGATTCAAGAAAGTGCCTTTCTTGAGGGCTGATTATTTTGAGTCACCATAACAGAGCAAAACGTAAAGAAAATTTCATTACAATAACAATCTATTCTTTTTAAGTCCTTCAGGATTTTGTTATTTGCATTTATTCCATCCATTCTATTTCTTACAAGGAAAACACAACGAGAAATTTCTTTTCCTATTTTAATCTTCCTTCCTTACGTATTTTAAAATATTATGCATGTTTTTTTTCTCTCGATGTTCTATATTTTAAAAAAATTTCTTCTTCATATAAACTTGTTCTTTCTTTCTTTTTTTCTTTTGAATTCATTTTTATTGAGTTTATTTTTTAATTGTATGTTACTTTGTTTCTATCTTTTTTTGTAATTGCTTTCATATAACCATCGTATTGCAATTCAAAAGAAGACTTGGAGAATATAACACTCACAGGAGATAATGAACGCAGGAGAAACAGTGAAAAAGGTCCGTGTGAATGGATGGCAACGGAAGTACAAAGATGGTAAAAATCAAAAGTTACTTAATTTAGTAAAAGAGGGGGAGATCATCCACGTCCTGAAAGGATATGGAATACGAAAAAGGAAGGGTTTTTTATTCGACTATTCTACAAGACTCGTTTCCGGAAGATTGTTGCTGTTGTTTAACGGCGCATATCAACTCCTCATGGGTCATTTAACGCGGAAATGAGAGTTCTTTCGGTAGCTGATGCAAAATGTGGGACGCCAACCATACATCCCGGGCGAGACTTATTCCTTTGAAGTTAAAGCAGAAGTTCTACAAGGTGACAATCTTTCTGTTTATAGTTGTTCTGGACCACGTTCTGCGTATTTATCTCGAGAAAATCGAGGAAAAAGAACTCTTTTTGAAACCTCGCCAGAGTAATGGTACCCTCCACAACTGACTGACCTTGACTTGATGATCTTGCATTAATTTCTCAATGTATCAAGCAGCGAACTAGGTAGGTCTCTATTGCAACGTGGGTAAGACAGAATGTATATCAAAACAAACTGAACCATCCAATTGAATTCACTGAATAATACATCCATCATAAGTGTTGAGGACTAAATATTAGGTCGGTGCAAAAATAATGACGTAATAATGTCGTTTTTTGACGTATTTTTTAACGTCAAAAAACGACATTATTACGTCATTATTTTTGCACCAACCTAATATCTTGGATCTCACATAATAGATTCCCAAAAAGACTTCAAAGCTCTTGCATGGGATGAGTGTAACAAAATTTTTGAGATTTGGTGCTCGAACCTTCCATCCTCCTTAAAAGTCCAAACCTTTCGAAAATTGATTGAACCAGTCCTACCTTATGGACCAGGAACTTGGTGATTATCTACTCGTCTTGAAAGTCGACTGGATGGGACATATACAAATCTACTTAGAAAAATCCAGAAATTAGTTGGATATCTCATGCAACGCTTAACACAATTTATGGGTAATTGAAATCAATCTCTCTTAAGCACAAAAAAAAAAAAAAAAAAAACGATTACAGTTTGCCGGCCACTGCCATCGAGAGGACAGGGAAATTGTCTCATCCTTACTCCTATGGCATCCTTCTTGTAGTGTCTTCTCACGAAAACTGACTTTCCCAGAAAAATAGCACAGGGCTTAAGGTTTGATATTGTGGATCTAGGGACAATAATGCAGAACTGAACAATTTGGAAAGGGATTTCCAATAGAGTTCCGGTCAGCAGTAGGGAGGTCAACAGATAATGATAATAAATTCTGGAATTTAATTTTCTAAGGAGTTTTCAAGTAAAGAAAAATGTTATTCTCCTTTCACAATTGAATACATGGTAGCTTTTGTTCATATACATGTCTGTGTAGTTTTGTTGAAATTGTATTTTCTAATAGTTTGATTTAAGAAATTGTAGGATATTAGATGGTTTACTGTTATGAAAGAGTTAATTCATGTTGTTTAGTTAAATGATTTTGTTTAGCGACAAACCAACCTCCGTGGGTCGTTAAATACCGATATTGTAAATAATTTGAACAATTCTATTTTACTAGATATATTTTGAACAGAGTTGTATGTCTTCAGCAACAGATAAAATTTATTGCTGATCATGTTGCTTTAATAAATGTATTTTTTAGTAATTTTACGATAAATAGGTATCATTGCTAATTTTTCTTTTTACTTAAAAATGTATTGCTGGTATTTTTATTATAAAAATGTATTTTTATACTTTTATAGTGTTTTCTTTGGAGTTTCAATACTTACACGGAGCTGGGACATTAACAGGTGCTGCCACTCCGAGTCAGGGTAGCCGCGGGAACAACGGCAATTAAAAGGTGTTTCCATGTTCCTCAAAATCTCCAATTTTCCGATCAGAGTCCTTGTTGCTGGATGTAGTTTGTCGTCATAGACAGGACCATGAATGAAGGACAAAGAGAGATGACAAATACTAACAATAATATAGATGGCCATGATTGCTATATACTGAATGTACATGGCACATAAAAAAGAATAAACGAGGCAAGACGTATTTGAGTAATAAAAGATGTCGCGGAGAGCCATGATCAACTTTGTCGTAAAAGGACAAGACGCATAAAAGAATATAACTTCCGCACCAAATTTTTAAAGATATATTTAATTTGATTTTTACTAGACTTTACTTTGAGAAATATTCTGACTTTGTTGTATTTTTCTTCTTAGCTATATCTTCAGACATTGTTGGTTAGTTAGTGTCGTCTTCGGAGAGATAAAAGTAGACGGTAGTCCGAAAGTCTTATCACCCGGGACCAAAACGTAATGAGCAACAAGTAATAAAGTAATACAAAGCATATGCACTGGATTCAGTTTATTCATTTTCATTGACTTTATCAGCAATGGAGAAGGTCTGTATAAACACCATCATTTTTGTAGCACAAAATGATGCTACGCCATGTCCTGTGAATATTTTACGAAGTTGTGCTTTGTTGATTACTGCAAAGGCTCTCCTAACGGTACCCTTCAACTGATATTTATTCCAGTATCGTTCATGTGAAACTCTATCCCTGGTAATACCGCACAGAGCGTGTAAATAGAAAATTATATTATGTAGGGGTGGCAAGACTTTGGATCTAACCAACGCCTTTGACACATGACACAGTGGATAAAGGCGTTGGTTAGATCCAGTGACAGGACCCAAAGAGTGTGAGTTCAATACCCGGTTAAGGCAGTGGAGAACTTTCAGAGGGAAAATTAGCAGGAGATAACTGATAACAGACATCCATCAAACATCGCACGTGGAACTAGAACAGTCTACCCCAGTGATCGACATAAAGGGTTCAGTTCGAAATTCCAACCACCTGAAGAAGGCCGGAGCGTACAACAGCCGAAACGTTGTAATAAATATGGCGACAAAGATGAGGACAATAGTCCTACTAATGTAAATACTGTACATAATACCTCATCCCAGAAATATAGACAGACTCTTAATTGATTTTGTTTAGCGACAAGTCAACCTCCATGGTCGTTCAATACTATTGACAATATTCGATATTGTAAACAATTTGAACAATTCCATGGTTTCAACTAAATATATTTTGAACACAGATGTATGCCTTCAACAACAGATAAAATTAATTGCTAATTAATTTATTATTCTTTTAGATTTCTTCATGCGCGATTGGATTTGGGATTACCACAGACATTTATATAAACAAGAACTGCGTATCATCTACCATGTATTCAGTTGTGAAAGCAGAATAATATTTTACTTCCCAACCTGTTAAGTGATTGGTTGTTTCGTTTTCTACCGTTTATCAACAAATTGCACGTTATTTAAATATTTTTTAGGTTGTAACAATTTTGGGGGAAATACTAACAGTTTAGTGATACAAATATTGCTAATTAACCCATAGCTGGGGGAGAATAGGTGCATTGATACATTTCCCAAAGGTCAGTGAACATAATGAATCCAACCGGAATTGAAACTCGGTTCTCCGATTAAAAATTCCGAGCCATTTTTCATTACACCACCCACACATCAAAGCTTACTAGCCCTGGTATTCCCAAGCAGTCACGCATCTAGGTACTCGCCAGGCTCGACGTTGCTTAACTTCAGTGATCTTACGGGAACCGGTGTTTCGACGTGATGTGACCGTAAGCCTTCCCACCAGTGTAATTGACGGATGATAATCACTCGCATATTGCGTAATTTACGACGTCCTGTAAATTTATTTTAAGTATAATAGGAATAAATAGGTTTGCCTATTGCCCGGTTCACACTCCTTCCTCGTCTTTTGAACAGGAATAGAGGTTTATTCCTTGTTTCCTATTTTTGGTTGGGTTTCTGATTCTTCCTATATTGTTCTCATTCGCTTTCACTTCCATTAAGCCCTCTTGCGTCTTAGGGGCATTTTCGTCTTGCTTTGGATTGAACGATTAAAGAAGAAGTAAGAAAAAGTAATTTATTTTAACATACCTTTTCTCGTCTCGTTTCATTTTAACATTTTTTCTTTTCTCTGTCGGAAAGTATAATGCCCTACCGCAAGAATGGTTGGTTCTCTGTGTCGCGCCAGAAGGTTTTTTTCTCGCTTGAGTCTATCCTTCAAATCTACAAATCAGCCATTCGTCTTTGCATGGAATACTGCTGCCATATATGGTCTGGTACCCACTCTGTTCATCGCGAGGTCCTCGACAAAATCCAGAGACGGATATGCAACGTGGTTGGTTCTGATCTGTCATTCCGTTTGCAGTGGTTATCTCACAGACATGCTGTGGCTTCCCTCTGTCTTTTCTACAAGTAATTTCATGGCAACTGCTCCGACGAGTTACTTTAACTGGTTCCCAATCTGCCTGAATTTAAGCGTGCTATACGATTGGCATCTCGGTCCCACCTTTTCACTATCGAAACAGTTAAATGTAGCCATCTTTTCTACTCAAACAGCTTCATATCTCGCACCTCCCGCCAGTGGAACTCCCTTCCTATCACTTGCTTCCCTGATAGATATAATCTTCAAATATTCAAATGTAATGTCAATTGACATCTTCTGGTGCCTTGACCTTGATCCTCGTCCTTCACTTTATCCTTTTCCCAAACACTCCCCCTCTTTACTCTTAATCTCTGTAACCCCTTGCGTTCTAGTAGCACTCCCACCTTGCTTGGTGTAATTTTCTTAAAAAAAACAAACCTGTTTGGATTGTTTACATCAAGAAATTCTGAACAAGCGTATATTTCTTCACTTCCGCAAAAGGTTTTAATCTTTTCCAGGTTACTCTATGAGTGTTACCAGTTCCAGGGATCTTTCCTATTAATTCACCCCAAATATTGTAAAGTTATTAATCGCAAATAATAACTCACCACAAAAATTATGAATTTTAAATCAAAGTTCATTTAGGGATTTGCGGATGATATTCGAGGTACTTACAAGAATTTTTTGCAATTTAAAGAAAGAAAAAAAAAACAATTGTTTTTGCTTGCTTATCTAGGTGAGCGCGAACATAGACCCAAGCATTTCGAAATATCGCATCCGGGTCGGCCACATTTGGGGCGATCGCAAAGGTCAACCCAACCGGAGTACAATGGAAAGGCCTAGGTCTGGAAGAATTTAGTGTGTATTTTAGTAAATATAACTTATTTAATTTTGGGATAAATTAAAAATTTGTAGTGAATTAACAGAAAAGATCCTAATACTCTACTATCTGCCCCATTGTCTGTCATCGGGGGTTAACCTTGTTCACCCACTAGGCTTTTCTGGTGAGGAGGGTGGCATGTTCCCCATAGGGATGTAAAAACGGCTGGTCAAAGGGTGCATGAACCATCTTGATTTGGTCAGTTGCTATCTGCTAGACTAGATTTCATAGCTATACATGCGGCCAGTACGGTGATGATACGTTCTTCCTAGACAACATTCAGGATGTATTTTTACTCCAGAATGCTATCAGCAGCCTCGTGTTAATGACCAAGACGAGCCTTTGAGTTGGAGGACATCGGCTGTGGTGTAATCTGGCGATATACGGGCTTCGACGGATCGAATTGCCTAACACGATACGCGTAATTATGTAATATATTTTTTTTTTGTTGGAATAAAAGAAAAAATTCCTAAGATCAAATTCGAGAGAAGCAGAAAAATAATAATAAAAAAAACATTGACATAAAAAATTTAATAAAGCAGGATCGGCTTTAAAAAAAAAAGCCAAAAAACAAACCCGGTGATATTCTAATCTGCGACCTTCAACCATTCACCTAAGCTTGTGACCCATTAGCCTTTCCGCCACTCATTGGTCCTGAGTAAAACATTCGTATTAGATCGAAGTGAAACAACAAACATAAAACCCAATAAATAATAAAAAGCTTACCAAAATATTTTACTGAACTGTCATTTCTAATGTAAAATGTACAAATATATCTCTGAGCAATTTCTTTAATATTTACAAGAAATGAAATAATTCCATACACTTCTGTTCTAGGTGAAAAAAAGCCAAGTCTATGTGGTAATGGCCGTTTTACAAGATGTACAATCTTACAAAGTATGTTAAATGTCTTTCTTTAATTTTAAATTTATTAATTCATATTTTTATTAAACAGGCATAAATGTGTAATAAAGCTATACTTTGTTTTAAATTTGAATCTCTTAAAATCAGTTTTGAATGATAGAGTGCGAAACGATGTGATAGATTGCATACTAAAATAGAAATATTGTAGTAGCTAAAATAGAACCATTGTTAAGGCGGAATATTGCAATAGAAACATTGTGGTCGACTGCTTATTGCAATAGAAACATTGTTGAAGACAGTGAGCTACAACAGAATCGTTGTTATAGACGGCATATTGCAAAAGAAACATTGTGGTCGAATGCATATTACAATTGAAACATTCTTGTAGACCGCGAGCTACAATAGAATCACTGTTATAGCCGCTATATTGCAATAGAAACACTGTAGTCGACTTCATTTAACAATAGAAACATTGTTGTTGACTACAAGCTACAATAAAATCATTTATTTAACCAACGTTGTCATAAAATAAGCACACCGTATTTCCCCTCTCGGTTGTAGCTATTAACAAAAATATAACGTTTTTTAGCGCTAAAGCTGACTTGCTCTAATAAAACTTGATAAGCTTCGACTTATTTGTTATTATATTACAGCCGACATCTCATAATAGCTACGTTTTTGTAAACTGCGAGCTACAATAGAATCATTGTGGTAGACAGTATACTACAGTAGAAACAATATTTCAGACTGCATATTATAATCGCACAACAATAACAACAAAACGAAAAAGAAATGCAAGAATGAATTCAAAACTTCACTAATGGCAATAAAATGATAACTCTTGTCATCAGCTCAATCGGAATAAAAGAAAACAATGCAGAAAAAAAAAAAAAAAGCAGAACAAAATATTCACAAAAGAAAAATCTCAAGATCCGAAATTTATAACAAAAAAATTTCGAACCATCGGCAGGAGTTATTCATAGAGATAAAACAATAACAACATAACTGAAAAATTGCATTTTTAATCTCACAATGAGTCATATTAATTTTTTTGTTGAGCTTTTCATTCCGTTTTGTTGCCAATTTGGACGCGTTTTTATGTTTGTTTTTGTTGTTCTCTAAAAGTTTTTTTTTCTCTCTCATTCGTTTATTTATTTTATTCTTTCTGCATTCGTTTTTTAATTATTTTATTCTTGTTCGCATCATTACGCCGCTACCATTGTTATTGTCTCCCTTTCAATTCATAGTATTTTCTTATAAAGAAGGCCCTCGTAATAAAATGGCCGCCATAAATAAAATAGCGATCAATTAAAATGTCTTGGCCGAGTTATACGTCTTCTTTATCTGCATTGATTTTTATTTTTGCTGGCGAAACTGTCGATGTGGCCGAACAGTGAAATATTCGTTGAAATGCTTTTGATTTAAATCCAGTTCTTGATTTATTTCTACTTTTTTTACTTCTTTGATTAAAATAAAATGTAATTTAAATGAGACCGAAGATAATTCCTCTTGCTTTAACCTGTTATACAGCGCATATCAAATGACATACAAAAAATACTTTCTCTTTTCAAAGCTGCAGAGAATTCAGCTGACAGAGCACTTATATATTACTTATATCAGTAATATATATATATATATATATATATATATATATATATATATATATAAATATAAAAATGAACATAGAAGTCAACACTTAGAGGCGACAGTCTGTTTCATGCTATATGCAATCGTCAGGCCACATATGCTGTTATTTTTCTCGGCTATTTATATATATACGGGTTAGTGGTGCATTGTGGGTATTCTATTATGCCGGTTATTTTACCGGAAGTCGTTTGTTTATTTATTTGGGTCAAATTATATTGCTTGTTTTTATTTTTTATTTTTTTGTTTCTTATTTTATTTATTTATTTATTTATTAACGTAGTAAAAATTTGTTTATATCACTTACTTAACAGTTTTGTTTTGGTTTGAGAATTTGATTAAAGCTATTTGTTCAATTTTGGGGTTGATTGTTGTAGTTCATTCTAAGTATTATTTTGACGGGAACATTTTTTAATTGATTATCTTTATTTGGGATTGGTTTGTTTATTTATTTACTAGGATGAATTTAGGTCAATTTATTTTACTTGTATATTTTCTCTTTTCGGTTTTCGATTTTTAAGTAACATAGTATTTATTTATGTTTTATTTCTATTTTTTTTTTATTTTGTTTATTAGTATATTTATTTGTTTTTATTTTATTTTTCCCGTTTTTCATTTTTTAGGTTACGTAGTAAAACTTTATTTTCATGTCTGCATTTTGAGATGAGCTCGGGTCTTTTGTTTAATAATTTATTTTGGTCGGGGAAAGCAATGGTAGCTATTTTTTGCAAGGTTGTTGTAGGCTGATGATTTTTTCCTTTTCTTCCAAGATATTTTTGGTGTGATGTGCGTTTTGTTTTTAATTTCCCAGATATACTTAGAAAGCATTGTACTGTTCGCATATTTACTATTTGTGAAAGATGTTTCGTGTGTATAATTTATACATTATACACACAAAACATCTCGTATATATATAAATAGCCGAGAAAAATAAACCCGTATATATATAAATAGCCGAGAAAAATAACAGCATATGTGGCCTGACGATTGCATATAGCATGAAACAGACTGTCGCCTCTAAGTGTTGACTTCTATGTTCACTTTTATATTTACACCCGCTCTATCTCTGATATTGAGCACTTTATTTCATAAATATAGCAGACCTTAAGACTATATTCCTTTATATATATATATATATATATATATATATATATATATATATATATATATATATATATATATATATATTACATTTTAAAGGGGGAGCGAGTAACGTAACTTTTATTAGCGTGATATAGGGAAAGCGGCATTCGGAGTTCAAATTCTGCCCTAGTCTGTTGTGTCCACTTTCGCACTATTAGACTTAGAAAAGGCAGGAATCAATCTTTTCTACACTGAGCTTTGGGCTTTATACTAGAAAGAAAACACTTTAGTGCGCACATTGAATATTTAATAAAAGTTTCAAGATACCATATATATGCAGACGAAGTGAACATAAGAGCGGAGTAGTACTCATATTTGACCAAAATATGAAGGAATGAATTCTGGAATCCAGTCAAATATCTCATAGAATTCTTGTAGTTAAACTAAAAAGGAAGTCCATTAACATACCTATCGTAGGTATGTGTTTGTATCGACAGCACAAAGTATGGAAGAAGAGATCGGTACGTTTTACTCTACGTTAGACAACGCTAAGGCTCAATGCAAATTGCAGGGCATTACAATCGTTGGATGCCAATGTAGGGGGTAAGAGAGATGGCGAAAAGTAGGCAAATTCGGACTTGAAATCGAAACGAAGATGAGTGAAATGAGTCCAATGGTGCACTGCGTACGATCAGGAGCCAACATGTTTTAAGAACACCGAAATGAAGTATGGACATAGAGAAGAACAACAGGTGAACCAAAGAATCAAATCGACCACAAAAAATGCTTTTTTACCCTCTAAAACATACTCAAGCATCGACTGAAGTAGCGATCAACTTCCACATATATGTAAGCTTAGAATGAAACTACAGAGATTTATGAGGGCCATGTCAGCAAGCAAATTGAAATACGACTGAATTCTGAAGTATAGAGTTAGATACAATGAAGTACCTGGGAATTTTAATTCGAGGTGATAAGCATTAAAAGAGGATTTACTAACATCCGCAAACGAGATCGTCTCAAAGGAGACTATAAAAAAAAAAAAACAAAAAAAAAACAAAAGAATGGATGACAGATTAAATTCTTGACTTGATGAAAAGGAGATACCAAACAACGGCAGAGAATATTGGAAATTGTAAAAAGAAATTAGAAACAAATTCAGGTAGGAAACTGTGGAATTGTTTTAACGAAAGACATAAAAAATAGAATGGATGGGTATTGCGGATAAATCAGATGTGGATAAAGGAATAAGAGAAGGAATTAGTTGTAAGCGTTTGAAGGCTTTCACAATATTGATATGACAGTTAAAATTTGCATAATTTTAAATCTTAAATTTATTAATGCATATTTTTAGTAAATAGGAATAAATGTGTAATAAAGCTATACATTGTACAAAATTTGAATCCTTTAAATCAGTTTTGAATAACAGAGTGCACATTGCATAAGAAACGATATGATAGACTGCATACTACAATAGAAACATTGTGGTAGACCGCGAGCTATAACAGAATAATTGTTATAGCCGGCATATTATAATAGAAATAATGTGGTAGATTGCATACCACAAGAGAAACATAGTGGTAGACCTTGGGATATAATTGAATCATTGTTATGGCCGGCATATTACAACAGAAATATTGTTGCATATTACATACTACAAGAGAAACATGGTAGTAAATTTCGATTAGAAACAAACGCAGGCCAGAAAATGTGGGATTGTTTCAACGAAAAACGAGCAAAACTAGTATCGACGTGTATTACAGCTATAGCAGATATACCTAGAGGAATAACTGAAGATATTGTTTGTAAGCATTTGAGATTTAACAGAATTGATGGTCCAGTTAAAATTGTCATCATTTTAAATCTTTTTTTCACAAAGTCAGTCGCAACCGATTTTATGCCTGCGTGAAGAGTTAGGTTCATTTCTTGAAAAATAGAAATTCAGTAGAATTTATTTGGAGCGTATGCCTTAAATTCTAAAGGCCCTCCTTTGAAATAACTATTCACATAGCAGGTTTATTGATACGTCCAAACAAAAATTATCTGTTAACACATTCGCATGCGCACACTCGGACATGACACACACAGATTCATAAAAAAAAAAACGGTAAGTTTCCAGATCTGATTTCATATCTATATTATTTCAATCTATTTGCCATTTCACTCAATTCAAGATAGAAAAGCGGACATGGAAATGGTGATTCAGTTGATTTTACTTTCAATTGCCAATGCGAAAAAAACAAAAAACAAAAACGAAAAGTGTGTGTTATTTTCTCTGACTGGCATTACTACACATTTCTAGTTAAAAAAAAAGAAACGTTTGTACACACATGTACACAATCATATATAAGTGTGCAAATAGAAGACTTAATTCAAATGCATAGAAGCTCATTGATAAGCGTTTGCATAATATACTTATATTTCGTAAATACTTATATAGAAACCGCCAAAACATGTATATACCATTCAGGAGAGAAAAAATTATATAGATATTGTATAGGAACCTCCACTGAATTTTCGATACTTTAATTTTTAAAAATGAAAAAGCACTCTTGAAACTTTTATTTTAGCTTTAATTGAAAGCTAAATGATTCAATTTACTATTTCCATTAAGTAAAATACATTGGTGTATTTCAGTAAGAAATTATATTGATTGGAATCTTAGCTTTTTGGTCGGTTTCATAATAACGGCCTTTTTTTTTTTTACTCATTTTGACACATTTGTAAACGAAAGTTAATTCTCGGTTTTAAAAATCTTCCAAAAATAAAATATCCATTTCTGAAACTTTATTTGAGGAACTTTATCTGATTTAAAGTGTAATTAATCTCATTTGGAAAAAAAATTAATTTAAGCTTAAAATATCCCGAGAAATGAATTTTTGAATCGGACAATATCGGTGATTACGCGCTTATCGTAGATCACTTAAGAAATGACGATAAAATCTGTCAACAACTTTACTGTTGTTCTACAGTGATTTATCTCTTAAAACATACTTGAAGAAAATGACGAGTGAGTTCTTGCTTTATATAATTTTTAAATACTCAGTAATCTTCAAATGTTGGAAATAGTCACCGTAACCTAATTTTACCCTTTTAAATGTTGAATTTAAATTTACTATAGTCATCGATCTTATTTTCTGGTTATGTCGTCTATGGTCGGCCGTACTTTCAAACAGGGCCATATTACGTAATATATTATTTTAAAGCATTTCACCCCAAGCAACGCGGGAGTGCCACTAGCACGCAAGGGTGTTACAGAAGATTGAGAACAAGAGTGAAGAGGCATGTTTGAGAAAAGGATACAGAGAAAAAGACAGAGGGAAGCTACGGCACGTCTTTGGTCTACGTGAGGAATATTCGTTCCATATCACGTAACGTCCGCATCTCGCGACGGACGCTACTTGTAAACAAACAGTCATTTCTGAAGAAAGATTGAGGCCAATCTGAAATATCAAATATATATACAAATAAATAAATACTTTCATAAAAGAACATTATTATTTTTTTAATTTGCAACTTTTTCTATATATACATATTAAGAAAGTATACGTGGTTCTTATTATGCTATACATATATATATATATATATATATATATATATATATATATATATATATATATATATATATAGGCAGAAACACACTATGAGGTGTGTAGGAGGCATTTGCTCAATCAATGATTGTAACAACGAATACATCCAGAAATTTAAATAAAATCAGATAATTTATGCAGACAAAAAGTATTTTTATAAAGCAACACACTCTCTACCTTAGTTTCTCACTGTAATCAATCTGAATATAATTTCGATTTTAAAAGGTGCATTTTTAATTAAAATCAGGAGCAATTTACGAAGATGAATGTATATAGAAAGTGGTTTAATCGCTAGATTCTTCAGTGAAAAATTGCGTTTAGGCTCTTACATTTCGCCTTTATTGGCAGATGTTATCTTATATATATATATATATATATATATATATATATATATATATATATATATATATGTATATATATATATATATATATATATATATATATATATATATATATATATATTCAATATAGGATACTTAATAACAAAAGTGATAAATAACAGGCAAAAACAAAATGAAACTGAACTAAATAGCTAATGTTAGACTGCGCAGACTTGACCTCACGATTTCAACTGACTTGAAGTGAAGCGACTACATCGAATCAAAAGCTGCATGTACTGAAAGGAAATTTGTGTCACGTCAGAATCTATCTTGCACATTAACAAATCTATCATTTATCCGTGCATTGAATACTGCAGCCATATCTGGTCTGGTGCTCCTGTTATTTATCTCGAGGTTCTTGACCAAAAACAAAGAAATGCAATGTAATCTATCTTGACATAAAATCTCGACTTCAGTCACTTTCTCACCGATGTGATGTGGCTTCCCTCAGTCTTTTCTATAAATATTTTCATGGTAACTGCTCTGACGAGTTTTGTTCCCCTGGTGCTCCGATAACATGAATTCAGGCTTGCTATTAGATTGGTGTCTTTTATTGTTGAAATAATTAAATTTAAGAGGCACTTTTATTCCAAGAGTTTCTTTTCTCGCACTTTCCGACTATGTAACTCCCCCCATTTACTTGTTTCCTGATAACTACAATCTTCAAAAATTTAAATGCGACATAAATCGCCATCTTTAATTGTCTTGAACGCTCTTGATCTTTTATCCTCACCTCAATGCCCTCTATACCCAGTCTTTACTCTTTTACTTTCCTAACTACCTGCGTACTAGTGGCACTCTCGCCTTGCTTGGGGTGAAATGATTAAAAAAATTGCTTAAACTATATACCAAAACACGTATTAAAAATATTAAATGTTTAAATTTCCAGCGTCCTTATCCCTTCAGATATCTAGATCTTCTTCTATGTACCTTGACCCTCCAGGATGTTGGCGATCATGGCTCTCCTCCTTATCCCTTGTAGTTCTCAATATGTTTGTCCTTTTGCTACTTCTCCCAAAGACCTCTAGTATGTCACGCGTTGCTTTCCCTTGTTCCGCTTTCCTTCTGTCTGCTCTGTGAGTATCAGATTCTGCAAGCCCTACTTTCTCATTTAGCGTCCCAGAAATTTCAGCTGCCTCTTCCTGATGTTAAGTATAATCTTACTCCATGTTTTCATCCTCTCCAAAACCTCAACGTTGCTCAAATATTCGGTCCATGGTATCCTTAGCCTCATTCTGTAGAACCATACCTTCGTTGCCTCGGGTCTCTTCTTCATTTTGAAGATACCTCCCAACATTGGCTGCCGTAAAGGAGGACAGCTATCACGTAACAATTTAGTACACTTTTTCTTTGTTACCAAAGAAATCCTCCTGTCTCGTAATACTCAGCCTAGCTATTGGAATGCATCTTTGGGCATCCCAATACGTCTTCAGATTTCAATGTCGCACATACCGTCCTCAGCCAGAACACTTTCCTGATATTTAAATTTCTACACCTGCATAACATATCATCACTTTAGTTCAGTGAAGTCCTAAAGTTTCCTAACACACAACTATCTTAATAGAACATTAAAATTATGTTATAGATACATCGAAAGAATATTTGTGTTTACATATTTACAATATAACTGATATCTGTGAAGTGCTATGAGAAAGTTCGGGAATATGATTGCGAAAGATAATTCAAAAATGAAAAAAAAAAAGGAAACATCGTTTACTTTCCGAAGCCCCAGATTTGAGCATATATTCAACAATCATATCAAAAGAGATGAATGATTCCATAGAGAGATAAGCACAAAAGTTAGTTCACATTCAGTTAAAATTCTATTGAGATTCTTCAAAATTTTAGGTACACCACGTGTGTCTGTGTGTCTGTGTGTGCATATATGATAAAATAAGGTATCCTATCGTTATATTTAAGGGGTATACTACATGTATGAGTAAAAGGGCTCAGTTTCAGGGATAGGACAAGTAAAATATAAAGGATGGCCTGACGATTGCGTTCAACCGTGAAACAGATTATCGCCACTCGGCGTTGCCCGCATTTATAAATTATGTATCTATATATATGTGTGTGTATGTGCGTGGATACATTCATACTTTTTATATACGTATTTACATATAATGTACACACACACACACACACACACATACAGACTCCACACACACACACACACACACACACACACACACACACACATATATATATATATATAGTAATTCATAGAGTCTAGAAGAATCCTCAAAAGAATGCATAAAGCACTGGACAGCTGTTTCGTCCTTTTTCGGACTCAGCACTAGTGCTCCTCCGATACCGAGAGAATCGAACCCGGACCATTTCGATACAACGCAAGAGTCAAATCATCGGGCCTCGGTAAGTAGCAGCGCTATATCGACTCTATTCAGTTTCTTCTTCGTTGTGAGTAGCTCGTCCGTTCCCACTTGGTTGGTGCAGTTGGTATGACGCTTGCGTTTTATTGAAACGGTCCGTGTTCGATTCTCGGTAGATTCGGCTGATGAGTCCCAAATAAAACGAAACGGCCGTCCATTGCATTCTGCTGAGGATTCTTCTAGACTCGATGAGTTGCTATATTGATTATTCTAATTCCTCAAAATTCTATGAAACACACACTTAGAACATAGGACAGCAATAGATATGGTCGTTTTATTGAATGAGTTGGACGAGGAAAATTGAAAAAAATTTTTTTGTTAGTTTTTCATTTATGGCGACTAAGAAACTGTATAAAACTGTCCGTAGTGGTTATTCTTCCAAGCGCTTTCGAATAATTTAACTGTTTTCAAAGGGTTTGATCTTATTTATTGGGTTTACGTTCTTAACTGCGTAGTATAGCAGTAGTAATAATCCTAAGCCCTGTTCTATGGAAGTGGTAGTATTAATTACATATTTAGGTATCTTCGGAAAATCACTAAGGGCTGTCTTAAATTACCATCTATCTATCTATCTATCTATCTATCTATCTATCTATCTATCTATCTATCTATATATAAATATATATGTCTATATATATATATATATATATATGTCTCTATATATATGTCTCTATATATATATATATGTCTATATATATGTCTATATATATATATATATATATATATATATATATATATATATAGTCAACAACAAAGTCAACAAACCCAGTCCGATGAAGTCCTAACGGATGAAATGTGTCACAAAACCTTTTTTCAATTTGTCAAAACATCGTTTTCGTTCCATTTCCCATATTATGCACTTTCTCCATCCTTATACCAAATGTTTTATATATATATATATATATATATATATATATATATATATATATATATATATATATTGCTTAAATACTATAGTCAAATACGCACACGTCAAAGTACACATTTAAATGGGAAATCTACCTCACATATAAATATATTAACACTTCATTCATTGTTTGGAAAGAGGTTAGATAAACGTAAATTTTCATAAAAAATGTAGACTTGACTTTATCGAGTCATAAGATGACATATAAACCACTTAACGCATTTAAATATTTTTCTTATCGAAATCAAAGACAGCAAAGGTCCATAAACAATGCTTTCCAAGCCTCCTCGGAGGAAGAAAAAGAAGTCATATTCCTATTCTTCAAAACGACGTATTTGAATTTATTTAGTTTTAATGGTGACAGAAAGCAAATGAAAAATTTCTTTCTTAAATTTTTAAAAGCACCCTCTCTTTACTGAAAAGTAAATTAAACGTTTACATTTTTAATACCGGTGGATTTGTTTATGGAGATTTTATGGGAGCCGAAGTAAAATATCCCACTACCTTCTCATTTATTTTTGATGTTTTCTCTATTAACTTCTTGTTGGTATCCTCTCCTGCTGTGCTCCAACAATGATTAAACATTTGCCAAAACTCCAGGTTGTGTACACAGCCTCGATTTCAGCTCTATTACCTAAAAACTATTTGTTTATATGTTCGAAATTATACCTCTGTCTAAGTATCGAAGCAGAGATTCAGTATTTAGCCATTATCAGATGGAACGTAAGTGATACCAAACATGATTCACCATTCTTTTCTTTAATTTTAATTTACTGTTTCGTTGGAAACGAAGAAAAAGTACTAAACTATAACGTAATATTTATTTTCCTTACTATTAATATGACTTGTACAGAAACAAAATAGAAGGATCTAAGATACAAAGCGGTAAAGGAAAGCAAGAAGAAAGGACTGCCTATCAATTATAAAACAACAAAATATGCTGTCTTCCACAAAAAGAACGCTACAGAAACTTCGATACAAGGAAAGGAAAGCAAGACTATCTATCAAAATGTATAATCATTTGCTAGCGGGAAAGCCTAACATGCTAGCTTCGGATGATAGACGTCAGAATCAAGCAAGTCTAGAATTTCAAAAGTGAATTATTATATTAGGTTGGTGCAAAAATAATGAGGTAATAATGTCGTTTTCTGACGTATTTTTTAACGTCAAAAAACGACGTTATTACGTCATTATTTTTGCACCAACCTAATAGCAGACGATGGAAAATGTGTCACAGAAATATGAAGGCTCAAATGAATATCGAAAAATGTCTTCGAAAATCTAAATAAAAGTATAAAGAAACGGGAAAATTCCATTAGAAACTGTTGTAACCAAGTTATCAAAAACAACGGGAGAAAACCAGAATTGGTTTAACAACACGTTTATTACCTTTTGGTAGAACAGAAACTAGGGAAGATAATATTTAGCCGTGAATGACTGTTTTCAGCAAAAGCTACTGCTGCTCCTCTTCACGTCCCACGGCCGAATCCAAACTTGTAGCGAAATATTCTCCCTCACAACAAAACCAAGGAAAAGATTTTTGAACGGCTATGTAATATGTATCTTCTTATATAGGAGCCAAATGCTGGATTATTTGCTCACAGATGAATATTAGAATTCAAGCCACCGTATTCTGCTGCTATGATATTGAAAATACCATTGACAGAATGTGTGAACAACGATGGAATTTTAATGAGAAAGAAAAGGATACTTCTAAAGAGATAGTTGAAATTTATGAGACATATAATGAGAAAAGATGGCTTGGATAATTTAACACTCACAGGACATATTAAAGACAAGAGGTACAGAGAAAAACAACCTACTTAAGGAAGTAGCTTGTGTAAATTGATTGCAGAACAGAGAGTGGAATGTCGTAGTAATGGAAGAAACAATGCTTAAGACAAAAAATTATAGGAAGTTGTGGAGATCCATAATAAGGAGAATGGTACATAAAAGAAAAGAATACATTTACTTACTCATAATCATATATCCAGGGTGTAAGAGCAAAAATCTCCAAAATCATATAACAGCATAATTGTACATCTCACAAAATATTTAATATCTAACAAACCACTAAACTAATTAAATTTCTTGTTTCCAGACTTTCAGATAAGATGCTTAGCAATCTTGACACCATTTGTGGTAAGAACCACTGAAAAACCGTTTGAATTGTCCAGATAGAAATAGAACAGGTTAAAATCGTTTTGCGTCAGCCCAATGTCTTCCGAAATGGTGAGAGGAAAATATCATTCAAGTCTTCGGTAATGGTACCAACATTCATACTCTGGCTTCCATCTTCAAAGTCCGTTCAAGAACCATCAAAAGGACGGTGAATATGTTTAAAAAAGAGGAAACAGTAGAGAAGAAAACCAGGATCAGGAGGCCACAACAGGAAGTGGGATAATCATTTCAACTTACAGCTAAATATATCAATTAGAAAAGTTCCGACTCAATCCATAAGATGTTAGGCACGTGAGAGAGAAGTTTCAGCTATGACAGGCCAACGAGCAGTGAACAAAGACTTTAAAACGACATTGTACGTGAACCCTATGAGGCACGTTGTTACTCCAGGACAGAAAGTTAGAAGGTGAGAGAGGGCGATGAACATCTTGAATAAGTTGGAAAATAATCGTGGAATAATCTCTTTCTCTCCTCCTCCTCTCTCTCTCTCTCTCTCTCTCTCTCTCTCTCTCTCTATATATATATATATATATATATATATATATATATATATGGAGGCTTAAAATTAAGTTCCAACATTATATATATATATATATATATATATATATATATATATATATATATATATATATATATATATAATGTTGGAACTTAATTTTAAGCCTTCATGAATTTCCGAACCTTAGCTATGATTAATGAACATGCCATTTTTGTTTATGGTCGATTTCATCACGATTTTTCTGTTAAGCTTAAAGAGTAAATATACATCCTTATTTCGCAAAGTGGGCCCCAATAGTGTTATAAAAACCTCGGAGAATTCCAGTAAGATATCTTTAATCATTTCTAAGATACAATGGTTCAAATCTTAATCTAACAAATGGACAATTTTGCTTTTACACGATTTAGACAGTTTTGGTGTAACGTTTGGTATTTCCTTAAGTAAGGAAATAATAATTTAAGTAATAATATAATAGTGTCTTTCTTCATATTCTCTCACACTCGGTAATCTAGAGTTTTAGTGGCTTTATTGCCTTGCTTGGTTTGAGATGATTAAAAATGTCTTCAACAACGGAGTCGTGTCTGAAAGATGTGTTCACGTATCCAGCCTACCACTGGAAGCGTCCATAATTGCAGTATTTTTACACACCTCATATAGTGAAATGCGGTATATACAAAAGATGGTCAATAATACCGTAGCGTTAGTTATTATCTAAATTTTATATGAAATCTTGGTATAATGTTTGTTTGATTGAGTGATTTGTTAATTTTTACGGTTAATTTAACGCCAGAGCATATTTTTGGATTACAAGAATTTTGTTCTCCGATACCAGTCCTAATATTTAACTCATAGCTACAGAAAAAGTTGATCCATAACTTCATTAACGGTATCTGCACGTAATTGAACATAACGAACCCGTTTAGAATTAGAACTCGGCTCTCTGATTTCTCATTTCGAGCCGTTATCCATTGCACCACCCGCACATCGAAACTTACAGCAATTGGCATTCCCAAGCGATCACCCATCTAGGTAGCGACTCAGCTCGACGTTACTTAAATTTGGTGATCGATTGAGTGCTATATTATAGCGTGATATGACTGTAAACCCGGTAATGTTCGATTTATGTAACCTATGGGAAAAAAAATTAAATATATTGGCAAGAAAGGCTAAATATTTTTGTTGTGTATAGAAGCACATTATTCCATCATTACGTTACGGATTTATTGAAAGTATTATTATATTGTAAATCTGATGCAGATGGTGTAAGCTTGTGTTCAAAAACACCTCTTAAGAAACTGAAATTTCCTTCTTGCATGTTTTTTTCCCAATTAAATTGTGAAAGCCAAGGTAGACAATACGCTGACGGATAGAAAAATGATCAGCTAATTCTAGACGCAGTTTCCCGCCATTTAAACTCGGCCTTGCCTTGATTGGTTGACACATCGCGGTGAAATATGTAATTACTTTCCGAAAACACAAATATATTATTTCGTGTCACCAGTTCTATGTTTATCGGTCAGGCATATGCCGGATAGAAGGTCAACCGCAAAGGCCTTTTTTTGTGGACATAATTAAATAGTTTTTTTTGCATTTCTTTTTTATCAAACGTTTACACAGATCCGATCATCTGATGAATAATGATATAACATTATATATACATTTATGCATATTTGCATATTCCATAGCATGGAGAGAAAGACAGAGACAGATAGAGATAGAGAGAGATAAAGGGGGAAAGAGAAAAGGAGAGAGAGAAAAAGAGAGTAAAAGAAAGAGAAAGAGAGAAGCAAGGAAAGAGAAAGGGGGAAAGAGAAATATATATATATATATATATATATATATATATATATATATATATAGAGAGAGAGAGAGAGAGAGAGAGAGATAGATAGAACGAGCAGGGTCCTAACAAGGATAGATAGATAGAAAGTAAGAGAGTGAGAGAGAGAGAGAGAGTTAAAGCAGGAGATAGAGAAAAGGGGAGAGAGAAAAAGAAAGAAAGAGAAAGAAAGACAAAGAGAGAGCTAAGGAAAGAGAAGTGAGAAAGAGAAAGGGAGAGAGAGAAAGGGAAATACATATATATATATATATATATATATATATATATTAGGTTAGGTTGGTGCAAAAATAATGACGTAATAATGTCGTTTTTTAACGTATTTTTAAGGTAAAAAAACGACATTATTACGTCATTATTTTTGCACCAACCTAATACATACATACATATATATATATATATATATATATATATATATATATATATATATATATAAAGATATATATATATATATAGATAGATAGATCGATCGAGCAGGGTCCTAACAAGGATAGATAGATAGAACGAGGGAGAGAAAAGAAGAGATACAGGCATATTCATCTAGATCAAGTGATAATATTTTTGAACGCTGTGTCATCAGATCCTGTTCGATGCTGGTGATAAGAGTTTCTAAATTTTTGGCTAGATGAGTAATATTTCTGCTGCAGATTGGTGCTATACAATCTTAATTGGCTAGTATTGATAAGCGTATTCATTTATCTGCAGATATTGAAATGTGTATGTTAGATATAATATGTTTAGAACAAACATCGTGACGGCAGCGAAAGTCAGTGAAGAAGCTTCTTTACATCTCTTTGATTTTATTTTTGCTTTTCCAGACCTGATGTCAATCGAAACAGCTCCCAGATTGGGTGCAGATGTTATTTCAGAAACTATCATTTAAGCTTGTTGAACGATCTTTAACCTTGTTTCGAGTGAAAAACAGCATTAATACTCATCTAAACTAACCCAGTTGCAACAGAAAAATTTATAAAAGAAAATATTTTTCTATATTATCATCAACAAATAATATGTAAAACTTTATTTCGAAGAGATTCATTTAAAACTTGCTAACTTTTGCACATTATTTCTTCATAGTAAGCTGAAATCATTTATTTATAATATTTCGTGCTTTTTTCTTAGCAGGAGTAACAGACCAAGATGCGAGCTACGCGATTGTATACACTGAGTGGCAAATTAATATCGAGATAACTTTTTTTTCTAATATTTCAAAACCCGTCCAATCAATTAACACAAAACTTTCACATAATGTTGGCAACACTGATCTGCGCAATGTAAACAAACTGTCGACATAAGGTGATTTGAGCGTGCCAAATTATTAGAAAGGTTTAGTAAAATTCACAGAATTGAGCAAACGAAACGTTTATTAATGTTGCACGTGAATGTTTATGATCAAAAGAAGCTAATAAATAAGATAATCAAACAAATAATAACAGATACAAACAAAGGCACAGTTTTAAACAAATTAATAGGGAATGTGCTTTCGCTGTTTTGAAATTACGTGAAGAAGTCGACGATCCATAGAATTTGTTAATTGTAGGATGTCATCTGCTGTAATGCCGCGAGATATGTCAAGAATTGCTTCCCACAACTCAGCGTTGGTCCTGAATTGTCGTCCATTGGCGTACAGTCTTCGCTTCATGATGCTCCAAAAGTTTTTGATTGGGTTCAAATCCGGAGAATTTGCTGGCCACTTCATTTTTCGAGGTCCATCGAAGCCTAACTGTTTCAAATATCCAGTAGTCTTGTGAGCAGCATGTGAGGGAGCATTATCCTGCATAAAAACAATGGCCCTTCTGAAGGCAACTCTTTACCTTTTCATCCACGGTTCAAGATGCTCCTGCATAAACGCTATGTATGCATCAGCAGTCATTTTGACGCCATCTGGTACTCTCCATGGGCCCACTAATGTTTTTCCAATGATACCACCCCAGATCATTATGCCTCCACCGCCTTGTTGGCGTCTCAAACACTGATGGCGATTCTGCCCATTCATTACCCAGCCTTTTCACCATCTATCTGGCCCATCAAGTGTTGCTCGAGTTTCGCCTGTGAACAAAACTTTAGAGAAGTCAATCTTCATATTTTCCTCAGCTCAATTCAATCAATTTTGAATGTGATTTCTCGTCAACGGAGGCTTCGATACAGGTTTGACTGTTGTTGCTATTTCCCTCAGATACCGACACCGAGTACTTTTAGACACAGTAGGATCCCCAATGCGACTGAAAAGCTCTTGACTGGTAAGTCCAGGGTTATTCGTGGCCTCTCGTTTAAGTCGTGACATGAGACGACGTGAAATAACCCTCGGATTGCCTTTCTCTCGCCTTTTGCGTACTTGTGTAGGGTCGGAGGTGAACTTTTTCACTGTTTGATGACACATCCCTATCATTTTAGAAATTTGTAGGGTAGATTTACATTTTGAGAGTTCTGAGGTGATAGTTTTCTTTTCAGCATCACTTAAACTGCTTTTACGGCCCATCTTTTCACTAAATTCTTACATTTTTCTAATAATTTAGCACCGTGCTGATAACAAATATAGCGCCAGTTTGTTTACATTGTGTAGATCAGTACGAAAATTTCAGTGATTGCGCAGGTCAGGGTTGCCAACATTGTGTGAAAATTTTGTGTGAATTGATTGGTCGGTTTTTGAAATATTAGAAAAAAGTTATCTCGATATAATTTGTCACGCAGTGTATATCCTATCTCAATAGGAAATCAGTCAGAGCTGACAAAGTAAATTTGGCTTCAGCCATTGAAAAGGACCTCCAATCAGTGGTTAACTGGGGCAGAAAATGGCTTAAACTTTTCTGTCATCAGCATGGCTGACGCTAGAATCATGGAGAGCAATACACTGCACCTTCTCGGTTTCGCGTTTACAAGTGTAACGACTATATCGAAACAATAGCTGCATCTGTTGCAAGGAAAGTTGGGTCACTGCGTCGTGCCAGGAGATTTTTCCCGTCAGAGTCCATCTTGCACATTTACAAATCTACCATTAATTAATCTTGCTCTACCTGGTGTGGCTCTCCTGCTATTCATCCCGAAACTCTTGACAAAATTCGAAGTCGGTTCTTTATTGTAATCGATCCTGACTTGGTATCACGACTTCAGTCACTTTCTCACCGACGCGACGTGGCTTTCCTCTTTCTTTTCTACAAATATTTTCATAGCATCTGCTCTGACGAGCTTTTGCCCTGGTGACTCGACTACATGAATATTAGAATATTTATCATTAACACCAGAAAGACAGAGCTGAAATTTCTAGGGCATTAATAAGGAAAGAGGGCTTGAAAATTTGATACTCACAGGACAGATTGAAAGAAAGAGAGACCAAAGAAAACAACACATAATCCTAGCGAGCATATGCAAATGAATGGCAGGTCCGGGATTAGAAGATATAACAGAAGAACATAATTTATTAAGAGCTACAAAGGGCATGCAATTGTGAAGAGTCATGATCGTTAACGTCCAGAAACGACACTGCACAAAACGTATGTGCATTATGTTTTTGCTCAAGAAAATTCATTTTTCGTCTTTATTCATTGTTTTAAATAGGCCAACAAAGATATCTTTTTGGTCGATAAAAACTAGTGTATTGATTGGTTCTAAATTGCTAGTTGGGGGAAACACTTTTAGGCAACGCAGGCTAATCTATTTTTTTAGAGCTGACAAAGTAAACCTTGCTCCAAACAGTGGTTAACTGGACAGGAAATAGCTTGTAAATTTGAACGCCTCCAAAATAAAACTAATTTCATTTAACCGCCATAGAGAACCTTTTCTATCTGCCACCGGCATGGCTGACTCTCGACTCCTGGAGAACAATACACTGAGCCTTCTTGGCCTGACATTTTCAAGTGGTTTAAAGTGAAGCGACTACATCGAATCATCAGATGCATCTTCTTTCGTGCCAGGAAATTTTTCTCGTCAGAATCCAGCTTTCACATTTACAAATCTAACATTCGTCCATGTATTAAATACTGCTGCCATGTATAGTATGGTGCTTCTGTTATTCACCTACTAGATTGGCACCTAGGTCCCACCCGTTTGCTGTTGAAATAGCTAGATGCAACCGCTACTTCTACTCCAACAGTTTCTTTTCTCGCACTTCCAGCCTGTGGAAGTCCCATCCATTTACTTGCTTCCCTGATAACTACAACCTTCAAAAATTTAAATCTAACGTCAATTACAACTTTCTATCTTCTTGAAGCCCGTTCATCTTATATCCTCTTCTCAAGCCCCTCTATACTCAGTCTTTTCTCTCATATTCACTTCCTGTGGCCCGCTGAGTATTAGTAGCATTTCAGCCTCGCTTAGGTTTAAATGATTAAAAGAAATATACGCATATCTAACGAATATCATTTAAAATAAGCAGATGGCACTGTGTTGATTATAGACACGGAAAGAAAACTTCAGGGACGCGGAGAAGTTTAAAAGAAGGTAGGAAGAGCGTACTAACTATAAATAGTATGAAGATAATGTTTGAATGTTATCAAGAGCGACAAATCAAGATACGTTCTACTATTTGGAGAAGTCAAATTCGAAGAAATACAGAACATTAAATGTCAGTGAAGCCTTTAAACAAACAATGGAATATGTGCCACCAAAATCCCAAGACAGTTCGACATAGCGAATGATGCATTCCAAAAGCCAAGCAAACTATTATGAAACAGGAAAAATTTTTTTAGAAATAAAGACGTGAGTTTTGCAATGCTATGTAATGTCATAACCGCTGTATAGTAATGGATGTTAGAGAATTACTTCACAGATGAAAAGGAGAATTAAGACAACGGAAAAAAGACAAACAGAAATAAAAGAGGTTTGGTTACTTGATTATAGTGTAAAGTTGATTACTTTTCAGCACCTCCTACGCACACATACATATATTTATACACAAAACACACGCACGCATACATGTGTGTGCATGTACTTTAGTAACCGTTGTTTTCTGGGCAAGATAACCTGACGGAGTTCAATCGTCTTGAAACAGAATTTTGAATTGCTTTGTTTCTTTTCTTAGATCGGTTGCCACCCAAAGCGATAGTCTGCCCTTCTATTTACTTTTAGCTGGTGAGGAGAAGAGCTGTATTTATACCGTTTTAAAGGCTATTCGTACGTAAATGAATATAATCGACTTGACAGGAATTCAAACCCGGCTCTATTACTCAACCGTGGCACACACACACACCCACACACACACACACACATATGAGCACGCTGGACTCATGCCTCTCTCTCTCTCTCTCTCTCTCTCTATATATATATATATATATATATATATATATATATATATATATATATATGAATGAATGAATGAATGAGAGAGAGAAAGAGAGAGAGAGAGAGAGAGAGAGAGAGAGAGAGAGAGAGAGAGAGAGAGAGGCACGGTGGAGTAATGGATATAGGTTTGGATTGAGGAATCGGAGAGCTGAGTTCGAATTCCAGTCGAATCTATTACATTCACTTACTTGCTAATACCCTTGGGAAAGGTATGAATCCTCTTCTCCCTCCCTCCAGCTATGGGTAAAATAGCAGGACAGACTGGGTTCTATAGCCGTGGATGGCAACTGGTCTAAGAGAAGGAACACTCCGAATTCAAAACCTGCGGAGGGTCGTTTGGGAACCTTGTGGCATTCGGTGCACCAGGTCTCTGTATTCGTCCCTCCAAAAAGTGTGGATGGTCCTGCACGAGGCCTTCACCACTATAATCAAATCTCATGTGCCGGTGTCGGGCTGTCGGTTTCCTGGGAACTGATCTGCTTGACCCTCATACGTCGAATCTCGACGGGAGAGTCGATTATATATATATATATATATATATATATATATATATATATATATATATATATATATATATGTATGTATCGGAAAGCCAAGTTCGAATTCTTGTGTATATTTGTTGAGCTATCACATCAGTGGACAGGCTGTGATCATGTCACGAATCATTCCACGCACTAAAAAAAAAACCCCAAAAAAACCCCATTACAAGGCTTTGAATTTCTCTATTTTCCTGAAAAGCGTCTTGTCTAGCGTTGACTTGAGACCACATATGATGCGAAATTGATATATAAGTAAAACATTCTCATGACCATTCTCTTGAATAAACAATCTGTTTTTAGGAAAATAATTTCTCCACAAACGGCCATTATTCCATGTAACCCGTTCTCATCGTCATTTGTTTTTTTTTCATTTGTAGAGTTCTTCATCTGAACTCGGACACTGTTCTTCATCCTTTTGTCAACAACCGATCTTGTAATTTTATATTTTGCATTGAATTAATACTAACTATTCTCGTCGTTATAGATTATTACAGCGTCATTTCCGCTATCGGGATTTCGCAGCTTCTAATCCTGTCGTGTTTTTATCACAATGTCACAATTATTCTTTTTTTTTTTCACGACTACATTAACCGCAAAATTAGCTAATAACTTTATCTAACATTTTAAACGCAGTGGGAAAATTGTGTCTGAAAGACAATTTCCCTGGTGAAAATCTGAATAATTGTGAGTCGTTGACCAGAGAGTAAGTGTTGGAGGTCTATGTCTTCTCTTGAAGATATTGATTTTTCTGTTCGATAATCAACAGTAATAGAGATAGTCTTTTTTATCGCTTGTCAACTTTTCGAAGCTGAACTGTAAAATAAGTAGATAAATAAAAGTAAAAAGTAATTTGGCCGTCAGTATTTTACAGAAATTAAGATTGCGTTTCATTTATATCAATAGAGATGAGCAAAAATTGTACAGAATAGCGTCATGATATTAAAAAAAAAAAAAAAAATCAAACAGACAAGTCGTTCCCATAAAAAGTTCCCATAATAGTCATATTAGACGTTTCCTTATAAGGAAACATTTGACATTCATTGACCGAACAGCCAGTACTACCGTGGGTGGAAATTTATAAATTTTTTCCCTTAAATCAATTTTTTCAGAAAAATAGGTTTCTCAAGTTCAGGAGCTGTTATCGTTATTTACAATACTGATGGAGTTTCATTCCTAACCATTTATTCGAAGTACTATAGACTGACAACATCTTGGACTTGTTATTATTTTCTCTTCGGTGTTACATGGGCTATCCATTTTATGTGTTGCTGCTGTTGAAATTCTTTAAGTAACGTAGTTTCTGTTATTTCGTACAGTTCTTGGTTTGTGATTATGTAGGGTCAGTCTACAGTGTTCGAATAAAGATGGTTTTCGTTAAAACCATCCTTCTTCGAGCAGGCTTCACTCGCTCAAAGCAATTTTAACCATTGACCTGAAAAAACAGTTGTATACAGCTGACAGTCGAAATATTTCTGAACGGATTTGGTGCAATGCATGGTATCTATATGAAAATCTTGATCTGATGAGGTTATTTAAAAACATGACTCGAGTTTTCAGGCTAATGTTTTAGTTGTGTAGCAACTGGCGGTTGTGGTAGAAACTACCCCTGACGCAGCCTATTCTATGTTCAATTTCTTTATCTCATATACTAAATTTGTTATAACCAATCCATACAGCGAGGTATTTGTTTAGTATTTACTAATTCCACGCCGGGCACACAAGTATTAGGCTGGTGCAAAAATAATGACGTAATAATGTCGTTTTTTGACGTTAAAAATACGTCAGAAAACGACATTACTACGTCATTATTTTTGCACCAACCTAATAAAAAGCATATTAATTATGGTTCATTTTTAACTAGTACAGAGGAAGCTCGGTTCTCGAACGTTTCACATGTCGAACAAATCGGTTTTCGTACAGAAAATTCGAGGCGAAAATACCTCGGTTATCGAACGAAATTTCGGTTCTTGAACAACATAGCCGAGCCGATTTAACACGAACGGAATCATTTCTGAGTCGACCGCCGTGTTGTATACATTCGTGTGTTGTGCTGTGCTTTTCTTTTCCAATTTTATTGTACTGTGACTTTTTTCTCTACACAGATTCCTATTGGAAAAATAGTTTCGGTTTACGAACATTTCGGGTTACGAACGACCTTCAGGATCGAATTAAATTCGTGAACCGAGGTTCCACTCTATTTCTTTTCATCAGTTTTTTAGTACATCTCGCAGTTAGTTATTCTCTGTTCATTATTTAAAGAACATAAATTGATATTGTTAGCCTTTCTGTTTAGTCCACGAAAATTTCAACACTAGACATCATCAAATCATCTTCTTATTCACTTCCGACAGGTACTACATGATCATGTTATTTTATAACAATACGCTTTATTATTGTTTAAATATTAATAATTGACAATGCTTTACCTAATTATATATTAGGGGGCACAGTGGAGTAATGGATAGCGGCTTGGATTGAGGAATCGGAGAGCCGAGTTCGAGTTCCAGTCGTATCCATTGCATTTACTTACGTGTGAATCCTCTTCTTCTCCCTCCAGCTATGGGTAAATAGTAGAACAGACTGGATTCTATAGCCTTGGATGGCAACTTGTCGAGGAGAAGGAAAACTCTGAATTCAAAACCTATAATCGGCCCTTCAAAGTGTCCTGCACGAAACCTTCACCATTATAATCAAATCTTATGTGCTATACATGCGTGTTGGGGACCGCTTGTGAATTCCAAATTCCCATAACACTCCAATATTGGAGCCGGCTCAACCCACCTCGGGTGAATGCAGGTACAGGTAATTATATATTACTAGAATAATATAATAATATATTACTAGAAATACCCGTGACAATTTCACGGTTTTCCTATTTTAATATTCTGATGAATCTTAAATTTTATTAATTTTTGGAGAGTTCTACGATAATAAAATATTCGGAAAATTTCCCCTAACGCATCATAAAATGTTTGAGTTTAACAACTTTTAGAAAATAAATATGAATGTTGGTCGTTATTTTAAGACGTAAGTGATAAGATTTTAAATTGACAACTCTTTAGTGTAACAGAAAATTGAACACTTTCTTTCTTTCACTGAAACCAAGTGGCTGCGCAGATAGTGTAATGGATAAGGACAGAATTGTTAATTGGCGAGCCGAGTTCAAATTCCAGTTGAATTAATTATACGCAAATATTTTTTGGAGTGGTATGAATTCAACAGTTCTCTCACAGATTTGTATAACAAAAACTGTTATTATCCCCCCCCCATAAAAAATGAATAAATGAAATTGTGTACAAAATATTTAGACTTCTTTATGAAATAATCCATTGACTCTTATTAACTGTCATTATTGACTCTTTGCAATCGCTCTTTGACGGTATTCTTCCGTTCATTCCTTTATCAACTGCGACATCTGCGTATGAATTTTTCCGATTTATAAACCTCATGTCTCAGCAACCTCTTTTTTTACTAGTGCTCATATTAGTAAGATTTACTGAGAACAGAAAGAAAGCCAATTCTGTAACAGATATATATATATATATATATATATATATATATATATATATATATATATATATACCGCTAAACAAAAAGCAACTACTGAGGCCAGTTTATTTACTCTGCCATCACATAATGCCTCTTACTGAGGTTTCTGCAATCGAATTATTCAATGCGTGTGTCTGTGGGAGGGCTGATAGCCATCACATTCGTCATCTATTATCTGTCAAAGGGTGGATTCTGTCAAGGTTTTCCATTCCTCAGACCATCACTTTTTCGCCCTAACGTGTTCAATCTAGCCTGGCCTATGAATTCACTGTTTTCCGTCTCCTCGACTGGTGTACAACCAAGGCTAAAGAACCAGTTTTGTTCTGTGAAAGTGAAGGAAACTACTACCAATTTCATTTTCTGAGCTGGTATCTATTAGACCGCCGACATGTCCTATGCAAGATATTTACCAAGGTGAAAAGAACAATGTCACAACCAATTATGTAAAATAATCGAAATAACGAATTTCATATACTGCTAAAAGATCAGACAGTTTTTGAGGGATGACAAGTAAAAAAAAATGTCGGGGTGTCTTTTGTTTTGTGTTTAAATCTTAGTAAACCCGATTCTTAGCTAAAGGTCGAGGTGAGTTTGGCTTAATTCATCGGCGTTCAGGGCATAATTTATGATCGCTCTGAGACTCGATTCATTACGTTGTCAGCTGAAGATCGATTTTTTTTTGGTCTAAATTTAAGAGCAAACGCCTTCATATTAATCAACTCAATTTATTTCAGTTTAAAGACTTTTTCATTTTTGTTATTGCAGGAGAACGGCGCGGAAATATTTTAAGTAGCAAACAAGCTGGTATGAAGCGGAATTATGGAAAAACAGAAATGAAAGGCAAACAAGAATTTTTTTAAGTGATTACAAGCCAAATACTTCTCTTTTAGGGATAAAATTCGACTTGTTTCGTTTTTAGAAGCAGACATGGCCCGTGTTAAATATGCCTATTTACAAAATCTCTTACAGAATGTAGCGAGGGAGAGGAGAAAACAGGGACTAAGCAGCAACTACAAGAAGACAGAATTTATGGTCATCAGTTAAAGGATGAGCTCGAATGCGATTTGCAGGTCGGGGACACTAAAATCAAGCAGGTACGGAAGTTTAAATATCTTGGAAGTGAATTGACGGTGTACGGTAGGTGCCACGCTGAGATCTGAAGACGGATTGGGATGGCCAAGGACACATTTTAAAAGCTGGGAAGAGTATTGCGAGACAGGAGGATTTCTTTGGTAACAAAGAAAAGACTACTGAGCTGCTACGTGACATCTGTCCTCCTTTGCGGCAGCAAATGTTGGACGATTTCATCAAAAATGAAGAAGAGACTTGAGGCAACGGAGATGTGGTTCTACAGAAGGGTACTGAGGATATCATGGAGCAAGTGCGTGAGCAACGATGAGGTCTTAGAGAGAATGCAAACAAAGAGGAGGCTAATACTTATCAGAAAGAGGCAGTTTCTGGAACACATAATGAGGAAGGAAGGCCTGGAGAATCTGATATTCACAGGTCGAATAGAGCGAAAGAGAGACAAGCGAAAACATACCTAGCTGGCTTACGCAAGTGGATGACAGAACGTGGTCTGGGGGAGGTGGCAGAGGGACGAAACTTCTTGAAAGCTGCAAGGGATAGGTGGTAGTGGAGAGCCATGATCGCCTACGTCACGTAAAAATAAAAAAAATACTAAGATTTACTGAGAACAGAAAGAAAACCAAATCAGTGACACACAACCAAAAAAAAAATCAGTTACCGGATGGTTGCATTATGCCAATCCGATAAAGGGTGAGGTCATTCCAACCTTGAAAATCAGCATTCAAAATTCTGATATTACAACTAGGCTAGAACACCAACCTCTATATCTGATATGAAACGGGAATTATATCCACCTCAGTAACGTACGAACTGTAATAAAGTACATATTATTGACTCTGTGCAATCGCTCTTTGACCGTAGTCTTCCGGCCATTCACACAAACTCGTTAATTAAGCTACCCGTTGTTTGTCACGGCTTCTTGAGCCTGTAACAAGTCTTGTGGGCGTTAAAGTTTCTACGCCGATTTTCTTTATTATGATTTCGGAAAAATTTAGCTGTAATTTTCTGCTTTTAAGTAAAACTGTCTCTGTTTATTTTTTAAAAATATGCGTTTTACTTATATTATTCGGACTGTTATCTCATTACCATATCCACAACGTTTCGGCCGTTGTACTCTCCGGCCTTCTTCAGGTGACTGCAATTTCGAACCGAAACCTTTATTTCGTACACCAGGGTAGATTGATCTAGTTTCAGTTATTTCCCTTTAACACCATTTCTGTAGGCAGGTATTGAACTCACAACTCTGGGTGTAACCAACGCCTTTATAAATTGAGCCATGTGTCATTGACGTCATCTGCGTATGAATTTTTCCGACTTATAAACCTCATGTCTCAGCAACCATTTTTACCAGTGCTCATATTGCAATTTTTCTGTTATGACTGGATTTTTTACCTGAGCATATATAGTAATTATGTGTTGTTATTTATTGCTTTTCTCTAGCATTCCTTGTTGCTGGGTCCTATATTGCATTCATTTCTATGCTTGGCCGGCTCAGGAGATTTTTGTGCCTTAGCATATGTGCTGATTCCTTAAGTTTTCACATTTTCCAGGGATGTTCTCTGTCTATTATTTCAACTTATCTCAGAGAGGAGGGGGTGATCTCTCTTTTCCCTCCATAAGTGGTCAGCTACGCCTTGATTTTTCTATTTCCCCTCGTCTTACCGCTTTACGATGGACTTGTTGTCTTACCTTAAGTGAGAGGACAGTTTCTTCCGTATATTTCTTAACACACCTTCACGGGATTCCGTACACACAGTCCTTAGTCATGTTCTTCTCTATGGGAGTCTTACTCGGAAGAGGTGTTTGTGAAATTTCAATCACCTGAAGAAGGCCGAAGCGTTGTGAATAAATCAATGAAGATGCGTTTAACAGTCCGAATAATGTAAATAATGTAAGTAATTATAATACCTCCTCTCAGAGATATAGACAAATACTCGTTTTGTACATGTTATCCTCAGCATTCGTTTGCAAAACTACATCTCTGTTCATTCAATCTCTTCTTCATCTTTGAAGAGATTGCCCGGCATTCACTTCTACACAGGAGATTGGATATTACATAGCAATTTGCTTTCTTTTCTAAGGACATTTCCTTTCTCTTCGTCTACTTTTATGCGCCATGGGCGATCATGGTTCTCCACAGCTTCGTATTCTTTGTAGCGTTTAACGATGTCTTTTCACTATCCCTTACAATTCTTCTAAAATCGATTTACAAAAGCTTACTATTTACATTATTCGGACTATTGTCCTCATTTTTGTTGCCATATTTATCACAACGTTTCGACCGTTGTACGCTCCGGGTGGCTGGAATGTCGAACTGAACCCTTTATTTCGCTCCATGGCACAGTGGATAAAGGCGTTGGTTAGATCCAGTGACAGGACCCAAAGAGTGTGAGTTCAATACCTGGTTAAGGCGATGGAGAACTTGCAGATGTGAATTAACAGGAGATAACTGATAACCGACATCCAGTAGACATGGCACGTGGAACTAGAACAGTCTACCCCAGTGAGCGAAATAAAGGGTCCAGTTCGAAATTCCAACTACCTGATGGTCGGAGCGTACAACATGGCGACAAAGATGAGGACAATAGTCCGAATAATGTAAATAGTGTACATAATACCTCATCTCAGAAATATAGAGAGTTACAAAAGCTTGTTTGTTTGGTTACTCACTGTGACTTCCTGTTCTCATCGCCTTCATCATCATCTTTAAGTGTCAATTATTCCAAGCCTTCTTTCCTAATTATGTGTTTTAGAATTATCAACTATCGCTTTCCGATTCTAAGATTTACCATTTTTCTTAAACCTTCCTCGTTGTTTCACAAGCTATTAGGTTGGTGCAAAAATAATGTCGTTTTCTCACATATGTTACTATGTGAGAAAACGACATTATTTTTGCACCAACCTAATATATTTATGCTATTTTTAGCATCCTTCTCTGGAACCTTATCTCTGTTGCCTTACGTCTTCTCATCATCTGTGAGGAGATTTTGCAGCATTTACTATCATACTGGGGGATTGATATTACTTAGTAGTAAAGTCCCCTTTTCTTCTTTGTTAACGTTATTTTCTTGTTGCTTAATAATTTGTCTATTTTTTTAAAGGCATAATTTCTTATTCCACTGCGCCTTCGGATTTCGGTGCTATTATCACTTCATACTGTTAAAAAGTCACTTCATACTTTTCTTATTTTACCGTTATCATTTAAACCTTTACTTGATTATTATTTCTGCAATGGTGATTGCAGATTGTTATCATTTCGAACGCGTTTCTAGTTGTGTGAGCCAACTTGATTATATTTTGTCAAGGTGTTTTCAGTTTTTATCTCAAATATTTTGATTTGATATGTTTAATGCCATAACAACACCTTATATGTCATTTACAATCGAAATTTAACTTTCTTGGGCGCTTTGAAATAATAAATATATGATACTTGTTATTTTGCTTTCACAGTTGAATACATGGTAGATGATAAATAGCATTTGTGCAGATACATGTTAGTGTGAACATGATTATTAGAGGCAGTGATATGTGTATTTTATGTTGTAGATTTGTTGAAGTTATATTTTCGAATATAATTTCTTTTCTTTCAGAAATGTAGGATATTATATAGACTAATGTCATTTGTTCATTTTGTTTGTTGAATTTGTTTAGCTGCATATCAACACTTCTATGGGTTATTTAATGCCGAAATCTAAATATTTTGAATGCAATTTTATAGCTTCATCTGCAGATATATATTTTATACTTTTCGAGTAAAGGTATTTTTTTTAGATATATAATTTGTAGATCCTAAAATGTATTGTTGGTAATTTTACTATAAAAATCTATTTTTATATTTTTTTAGTGTTCCATTGATTAGCATTTTGCCCCACATTCATGTTAGGCTAAAGTAATTTTCTTTAATACTTATTTAGTAACACGCTTAAAGGAACAGTGATTTAAATTTCAGATTAACAAAAAATGTTTTTGGACTTCAATGTTGGTTGGTTTATTTGTTTAAGGGTATATCAACTTCTTTTGTGTCATTTACAATAGAAATTTAATTTTCTTGAAAGCTTTGAAGTAATAAAAATATGATACATGTTATTCTGCTTTCACAGTTGAATACATGGTAGATAATACTCAGCTTTTGTGCAGATATATATTTCTGTAGACATAAAGGCGGTGATATGTGTGGTTTATGTTGTTGTTTGGTTGAAGTTATATTTTTAATTATACAATATTATATGGATTAATTTCATGAAAGCTTTTTCACATTGGTTGTTTGGTTCATTTTGTTTAGTGGTAGATCAAACAATATAGGCTATTTAATGCCGAAATTGAAATAATTTCAACAGAATTGTATGCCTGTACTGTTATTAATCTTTAATATAAAAATGTATTGCTGGTATTTTTACTATAAAAATGTATATTTTTTACTTTCATAGTGTTTTGTTTTGGAGGTTCACTATTTGCCCTTAGCTGGGACCCTAACAGGTATACCACCACAGGTCAGGTGGGCCTGGGAATAACAGCAATAAAGAGGTGGTTACACAATCCTCAAATACGTCAATCTCCCGATAAGATGCCTTGCTGCCGGATGTGGTTTATCGTCATACCCAGGATTATTACCTGAAAGAAATCTCTTATTAAGCGATAAACAGTACGTGAATAATTTATATGTGGAACGTAGCAATAACTGCGCTTGGTAAATGTTGTCCCGCATTTAGTATGTGTGTATGCGGGGGTCATTTTGATGACCATATGTAGTTTTTGAGAATTGCCATTATCTCCAGAACGATGTAAAAAACAATTGTGTTTACGTCTTCACGATTTAAACACACAACTGCCTTAAAAATAGTGGCTATATCTGCCATGACATCAAATATATTAAACATAACAGCGATTGTAAGAATAAAAGTAGAAACGGAAAAATCATTTAATACACAACCCCATTTAACCAAATCGTTAATACTATGTTATGGGAGAAGTTTCTCAGTTTAATCGCGAAACACTTCCTCAGCAATCATCAAGTTAGTAAAAATTTTAACAGAAATACACTAAAACTAAGCTATAGCTGTACAGATAATCCTAAAAAAATTATAAAAAAACATGATAATAAAAAATTAAATCAATACAAAAAACTAAGTGATAATTGCCATTCCATAACAGTAAACGCTAATAATACCAACATGTGTAATTGTAGAAATCCTAACGAGTGTCCATTACAATTTTCATCGCTACCACCAGTGTACCGGAGTCATCTGAATTTCATAATAGCTGACTTGTAAATATGATTGTGCAATGGGTATGTGGCTATATTATAGTAAAGTTAGGGCAGGATTTAAGCGCGGGCAGTTCAGGTAATTTAAAACCTATAGGCATGCAGCAATTATATATCTTGTTGCGAGCAGGTGTGGATTGGTGCCCGAGGCTCGAATCCAGAGCTCCGAAATACAGGATACATGTGACTGAAAATGAGAGGCTTTGAATTGGAATGCTCAGTGTCCGTTTGATTTTTATCTTGTTACTGGGTACTTTTTCTAACAATCGAGTGAATACACAACATTTACAGACCCTGCTTATCGAACTGGTGAACAAAAAAAAAAAAAAAAAAATTGATAACATAACATTTACAGTTTCATATAAGGTAAATGGTAATATTGAGAAGATCTGTCTCCATACAGGGAACATTCGGTATTCATTGATCGAATAGCGTTATTATCAGTTCAAATTTATAGCATCGTATATATATATATATATATATATATATATATATATATATATATATATATATATATATATATATGAGTGTGTGTGTATGTGTGTGTTAACACTTCCTTGTCATTAGACACGCTCACTGAACCATGACGTTTTTGACAACAAATTTTACGATCATCAATTTTTGGCGTAAAAATTATTATATTATCACGTGATCATAATCAACCGATCTGATTACCTTTTAAACATATCGCAATCGGAATAATATATATATATATTTTTTTTTTGGAATAAAACAAATCTCCACTAACAGTTAAAAGCGACACATGTCATGGCATAACCACACCTTTCTCTGTCTTAATTAAACTTTCGGAAATCATACAACTGTGAAACCAGTAAAGTTACTCTAAATTAATGTTCTTAAATATATATTTTCAACTTGTTTTTTCTTATAATTTTTACCCGTGTAAAATATATTAAAAACATTACTTCCTTATATATATATATATATATTAATTGATTCATCGAGTCTGATAGAAACCTCAGGAAGCACTGGACGGCCGTTTCGTCCTATATTTGGGACTCATCAGCAGTGCGCATCCACTACCACAACCCCGACAGTTAGGTTGGCAAGCGAACACTATACCAACTGCTCCGCCGGGCCTCGGTGACGAAGAGATTGCAAATCAGACTCTAAGAAGCGCCGCTCACTCCCACATTCCGTGGTGGAACTCAACTGAGATTCTCTCTGACCATAGGACTGAGCCTCCTTATATATATATATATATATATATATATATATATATATATATATATATATATATATATAATTATTTATTTAAAAATATGATTCCATCGCTGCATAAGATTTCTCATATTTCAAAACAAGAGCCGAAAACTTCAATATAATTATTTGAATTAAAGTACCAAGCTCTGTTCCATCTTCAAACGAATTTTTTTTCAAATAATTATATCGAAGATTTCGCCCCTTGTTTTGAAACATGAGAACTCTTATGTAGCGATGGAATCATATTTTTAAATAAATAATTATATATAGGCTCTACTTTTGTATCGAGCACTGTTTTTTAACAAATAATAACAAAAATACTAAAGAACTTTGGATTATTTACCTAACGTGTTCTTTCTTATTTTCTATTTATTTTCTCTCTCTCTCTCTCTCACACACACACTCACACACACACACACACACACACACACACACACACACACATATATATATATATATATATATATTTATTTGATGTAGTTATATTTTGAATTTTTCAAATGTTAGGTTTTATATCTGAAAATAAATTGTAGACAGACACTCCAAAGTCATGTTTTCTTCCGTTTTTGTTCAAGTGCTTTCAAGTTATTTGAATTTCAAAGAATTCAACATCCAGCTTCCCCCAACCATTAGTAAAAGAAGAAAAAATACCACTATGTAAGCAAAAACAAAAAAAAAAAAAAAAAATTGTCCACCACACTGACAACACCAGGTTCTTGATAATGACTGAGACAGTGGAAAGTTCTTGACCAAAAACATCAACTTGGAAAGTTTATCCGCAATTTTGATCCCGGGTCCAACATCTTATTCAAAAATTGGTAAAACACAATAAAACATAAGGCCAAAACATTCGGTTGAAATCACACACACACACACACATAAATAAATGAATAATATATATATATATATATATATATATATATATATATATATATATATATATATATATATATATATATATATATATATATATATATAAGCACATTCTCTTATATATACATAATAAACAATTGATAATTGTCGGCTACTCAAGCAGATTTGTGTTTGTCAACGTGCTTTATATGGTCCCGTCTGGTATTGGATTTCAAGCACTTTTCAATGATGCCGCAACTGGGATTGCATCTCCAGGTTAATGACATCAAAAATCACTTTCTTGACAAATCGAGCTTGGTGAGATTCGAAACCGGATCTCATAGTTGGAAAGCGAACATTCTAACCATTACAGACACTACCACTACACAGAATGAAAGAAATACACGCACACACACATTACACACGCACACACGCACACACACATATAATGTATATTTGGGAAGCTAGCTTACTTGTAAGCAAGTCTCATTAAACGCTAGACAAGGAACATTTGATTTGTTTGTTTGTTTGTTTCGGTTTTATGGCATATCAACCACTGTGGGTTATTTAATGCCAAATCCAGTTTATATGAATTTTAAATGCCTATTTTGTATGAAATAAAAAACGTATAGCTGGCAACACTATGGTTTCAAAAACGTATAGCTGTCAAGATTATTCCTTACAAAAACGTAGAGCTGGCAACATTATTGTTCCGAAAACATTATCTGAGGCCTTGCTGTTGGATGTAGTTTATCGCCGTACACAGGACGCGGATGTAGTTTATCGCCGTACCCAGGACGCGGATGTAGTTTATCCCCATACCCAGGACGTTTGTAAGACTTGGAAAAACTAGGAGTTCACTATTTGCCCATAGCTGGGACCCTAACAGGTACTACTACCCCGGGTCAAGGTGGACCTGGGAACACCAGAAATTAAGAGGTGTTTCCACGCTTTTCAAAACTTCCTGATCAGACGCCTTGCTGTTGGATGCAGTTTAACGTCATAACCCAGGACGCCTCATTGGGGTGGGGGGTCTTACCCCTCTACAGAGGTGCAGCCGGCGTATTCTAAAGCCCCAGCCGACAGGGCTGAGGAACATTTGATGGTTTTTCTTTAGTTTTTCTAGTGTTATTAGGTTGGTGCAAAAATAATGACGTAATAATGTCGGTTTTTGACGTTAAAAAATATGTCAAAAAACGGCATTATTACGTCATTATTTTTGCACCAACCTAATATTATAATTCCGTTTTGTGGGGGTAAGGGGCTGTAAAAAATTGTCTGTATTGTTTATTGTCCTAAACGTTTTCGGCCACTTCTTTAGCCGTTTTCAAGAGGTTTGTTTGTAATTAATAACAATCAACGAAAAACCCTTTAAAAGTGGCTAAGGAATTGAGAGAAACAACCTCGGACGATAGAAACTACGAATAAGTTTTAAACTCTTTAACCCCAACCAAACTGAAAATATTTAATGAGACTAGAAAAAGTGAATAAAATTCCTTACATTTACCTAGTCCGTCATAATCAACGAAACATATGTATGTATATATATATATATATATATATATATATATATATATTACGTTGGTGCAAAAATAACGACGTAATAATGTCGTTTTTTGACGTATTTTTTAACGTCAAAAAACGACATTATTACGTCATTAATTTTGCACCAACCTAATTTAATATACCTAATATTTATACGTAAAAAAAATCAGATGAAACTACAATATATCAATAAAAGGACATTATGAAGTAAACAAACGAAAATCTTATCATAGCTGACTGACAGTGATGTTCATATATATATATATGTATATATATATATATATATATATATATATATATATATATATATATATATATACTTTACTTTAGAATTGTAATTCAGATACCTTTGGTTAATGACCATTTTCACCTACGTATTTAATTTTAAAATTCGCTGGATTTTTCAAGCTATTTGTTATGCAGTGGTTTCACAGTGGAGGCTTGTATTTGTACTAAGTCGGTCCTAAAATAGGTTCGACGTACAAAACGTTAGGAACTCTAGATAATAGGTAATGACGCAATAATCTAGTTGTGGTGGCTGATACTTTAGTATCCGACTAACGGTCGTCCGACATCGACTGACTCACTCTCTGAGCGACTCCCTCGTTACTTTTACTACTCCTACTTATTATAGGTGGGAGAGTCTATTAACTATAGAATAGGTGTGTTCCACTATAACAGTATTTATGGCATATATATATTTTCAAACTGTTTATGGTATATATATATATATATATATATTAAGTAAGAGTCAAGAAGAAACCTCAACAGAATTCACTATCAGCAGTGTGCATCCACTACCGAGAATTGAAACCCTAACAGATACATTGATAGGATACGTCATACCAACTAACGGAAATCGGTGACGAAGAGGTAGCGAGCTAGATTCGTATTGCGCCGCTCGTTCACATATTCCTTGGTGGAACTCATCCAAGTACCTTTACCCACAGGACTCTGCCTCAGAGAGCCACGACTACGATCACCAAGCCGCTTCCTCCAAAGCATTATATATATATATATATATATATATATATTACTATGATCCATTTAGATAATATACCAACGGATTTTAAATATTTATACTCACTCTCTCTCTCTCTCTCTGATATATATATATATATATATATATATATATATATATATATATATATATGAAAAACGACAAAAGTGAAATTATCTTTTGTCCTCTCACGACCTTTATCAAGTCAAATGTGAGAATTTTATTTTGCAACAGGTATTTATGAAGAAAACTAAAAAAATGTTGTTAGTCTTTCAAACTTTTGTTTATAAATACTTGTAAAATAAAATCCTCACATTTTCCTTGATAAAGTTCGTAAGAGGACGAAAGATAATTTTTAAAAATCTTTTTTCATATATATATATATATATATATATATATATATATATATATGTGTGTGTAAATCTCTGTCTCCCCCGGTCGCTCTCGCCATATATATATATATATATATATATATATATATATATATATATAAATGTAAGAATCGTAAGCATTAAAACGTATATATATATATATATATATATATATATATATATATTGAGAATTAAGTATTTGCGTTATTATAGTTTTATTCGTTTTCATAAAACTGTGGTCGGAAGCTAAGGTACGCAGAGGCACACATACAGGAATACTCATATACACGCACGCGCTCGAATACATATCCCCACTTGTATGAACCAATATAAATAAGGCGTATTCGTTTATATTTGTGTTCACATGTCAAAATTACTTTGAAAATCCTTCTCAGAAGATCATCTTCTCGCTCACTTAGACACACACACGCTCGCGCTCCTTAATCGTGTCGCTGAAACTGAACAATACTTCATAGCAGAACTTGATGTTTCTCTTCAAAACGTTCGTCTATGTCCCACTTCTCACGCATTCTCGGCAGATTCTTCAAACAGGCATTAGAGAAAATGTCTTGTGACAAGTACAGTTTAACTCGACAGATAAGACTAGCGCACAAAACAAAATGGCGCGTGTAAACCTATTAAGACTTGCGTTATCTTCTTATATACTTGAGTGTTCATTTGTCCGTAGAGACTTTTACACAGGGATATTGTCTTCTTATTAGGGTTAAAAGATTAATAATTCTTTTGTAAAGTTCACCGACGTTGCCATTTAGTTCACTGAAGTTGGAAGCAGGATAAAATAACGCGCCTGTTTAATTCTGCCTGGCAGGTTTACAGTAGTGTCGGTGTTAATCTACACCTCATTAAACAGAAGAGTTCCAATATTTTATGACTTCTTGTTTGACTAGCATTTTTAAATAAATTATTGTTATGTTGTACTGAACGTATTCAAACACACACACTGGAAACATACACACACTTAGAGATATATGTTTAACATTTTTTTAGAAAAGAATTGGCGCTGAAAAGTTTAAAGTTTTTGGTTCGGCCTACTTACAAAATCAGTATTTACATAGCCAAACATCAAAATACTGTTTTGGAGATATAAGGCAGACCTGAACATATACACAGACATGACAGAATAGACACCAAGATAAATTTTATTTCTGATTTTTTTTAATAAGCAAGATAAATTAACTTAGATTATTTGATTAAAATTGCAGATAACAATGCTGGAACATGCCACGGACCAAAGGAACATCAGACCTATCCGCATATAAGCGAGGACGTATCGTGGGCCAATATGAAGGTGGATCTTATTCAAAGAAAAATATCTGAAAATCTTTCAATACCCCTTTCTAATGTTAATAGAGTGATCGTACAATTCACCAGAGAGGGCAAGAAGTGCAAAAAAACTCATCCAGGCCGCCCTGGGCCCTCTGAAAGAACCATGCGTCTTGTCGAAAGAAATGTTGAACAGGACCCACGTTGCAAGGCCTCTGACATAGCAACACAAGTTGATGTCAGTCCCATAACAGCTGTCAGGTATCTTCACAAGCTGGGCTACTATGGCAGAGCTGCGAGAAGGAAACCACTTCTCCGTCCAGCCAATATCAAACGCAGAAAGGATTGGGCTCATGAGATGGTGGAGAGATCTGTGACCTTTTGGACCACTGTCATTTTCTCTGATGAGTCAAGATTCGCATTATTTTCCGACAGTGGAAGAGTATGCATATGGAGGCTCTGTAGTCAAGAGTTTGATTTAAAAAGACTGCAGCCAACGGTGAAACATGGGGGCCTTTCAGTAATGGTATGGGGTGCAATTTGGACTGATGGTCGCTCAGAGCTTGTGGAGTGTGAAGGAAACATATAAGCCCGAACTTTTAGGATTATTGCGTCAAACATGGCAACAAATCCCTCAAGATGATATTCGTGAACTCGCATGCCTAGAAGGGCACTTTCATTAAAAAAAAGCAAAAGGGATGTCAACCAAGTATTAGTTATTAAATTTATGTCCATTTATAATTACTTCATTTGTATAAATTGTTTAATAAAATAAACGGTTTCTGTGACCGCCTATTCAATTCTGTCATATATATATATATATATATATATATATATATATATATATATATATATATATATATATATATATATGAGAGAAAGAACAGTCGGAGTAAATATCTATAGTTTGTAGTATTTACTTTAAAAAAGTGTTCAGTACAAATTCTAGCAAAAGATTATTATATTTTTATTATAAGAGATTATAATACAAACATTTTGAAATCGCTACGCAAAAGGTTTCGTGTTTCGATATCATGATTATACTTACCCAGGTGATGGTAACTTCCTCAGATGATGGTTGGTAACTGGTGATAAAAAAATTTTTTAAGGAAATTTAAAAACAAATCGTTATCGGTTTTCCAAAATTTAAAGTGGGAGCCTAAGGTCAAAATTAAAAAAATATACTTGTGGGCATGTTTCGATTAACCAATTAAATGTCAGATCTACGCTAAATAGAAAAATATGGTCTGAAGGTGGAGGTGGGTGAGCTATTTTTCATATCACACTAAACGCCACATAGACATGGCATCATTGATGATTGTGGAGATAAGACAGCGACAAATGTATCATCGTTGTAGCCAAATATGACGTTCTATTTCTTGAAGTTGGAGGGAGGTTAATCAAACGTAAAGTTAACAGAAAAAATTAAAAATAAAACTTTTATATTCAGGCAGTTTCTTAAAGAGGCCTGTAGATAAAATTGAAAATATGGAACATCTATATACAATGCTAATAATACTTCATAGACGGCAAAGCATAACAGTATTGAAGTTGAATAAAGCAAATATGGTAATTACCAGTAGAAGGTGGACCATAATATACTAATAGAGTTATGGCTATAAAATTATAATACGTAACTGTTTTTTATAAAAAAAAATATAACTATATTTTAAGGTAAAAGATAGACGGTGTCGGCAGTTTACTGTTAATTCACTTTTTTGGTTTAACAGCTTCTTTCTTAGAAAATTTTATTATCTGAAGTTTTTCCTGTAAACATAGGAAACGCGATTCATTTAAAGATTTGCAAGTTCTAGTTTTTTTTGTTTTTTTTTAATATTTTCCATTTTATCGTAGGGGTTTTGTTAACTTATTTTAAGTTCCAAAAATATTGAAAAAATGACGTCCTATTTCTGTACGCGTTGTTGTTGAAAGATAATATATGTTGATACCACTTACTTTTAAAGAAATTCTTGGTACTCACGATATAATTTTTTTAACCGTTGAATTTTCTATAGTAGAAATAGTACTTGAGTAAAAAAGTGAATCAGTTTGACACTTATTTTGTAATGGACACTCGTTAGGATTTCTACAATTACACATGTTAGTATTATTAGCGTTTATTGCTTTTTAAGTTTATCTTTGCATCTATAGCTTAGATTCAGTGTATTTCTATTAAAAATCTTACTAAGTGGATTATTTCTGAGGAAGTGTTTCTCAATTAAACTGAGAAACTTCTGCCATAACTTAGTACTAACCACTTGGTTAAATGGGGTTGTGTACGAAATGATTTTTCTGTTTCTATTTTTATTATTAACATCGCTGTTATGTTTAATATAGTTGATGTCAGGGTACATATAGCCACTATTTTTAAGGAAGTATTATAAAATTAACTATGTTTGTAAAAGACATCTTCACTGGAAGAGATATTGCTAATTCTTTATTTTATGGAGGAGGGTATGTGTTTGATTAAGGATGGAGGGCGATTAGAATTTGTGTGGATATATTTTGGATTTGCGTTTGTTTTCAAGTGGGGTTGGTATGTATTATTAACTAGGTCTAGTGTAACATCAAGGAATTATATATTTATAAAAAAAATTGTATTGATTTTAACGTTATGGTTGAGACTATTAAATTCTCTGTGTATTAATTTTCTGATTTTGTCAGATTTAATTTTTGTAGAATTATTCACCACTATAAAGCCATCAATTCTATATAACCCTATGCCGTCAATGTTGATATATTGGTGGCCACTAAGATTATATAAGATGAATAAACCAATAAGATCGGAAGACCTAGCAGAGTCTAACGATCCCATGGAAATATCAAACTGGTTAACAGAATTGTTTTTGATCCACTGTTTTTTGTTATGGATAAGGAGAGATCTTCTAGAGTTAATAATAATGTCCAGTTCCTCGTTGGAAAGATCAGAGTACTCTGGCAAATTTCAAAGCCAAAGTAAACAGATCCCTGGAAATGGATGGGTAATAATCCACAATATAAAAGTGGATCAATTTTATCATTTATATCATTAAACCAATTGAATGACAGCTGCGGTATAAATCCATTGTATAAGTCCAAGACGCTCTCTAATCAGCTTGTTGACTCTATCGAGGATAATTTTACTAATTCTACTAATTTCTGGTCTGGTATAGTTGATAATCTTGATGGGAAGATTAACATCAAAATCAAATTTACGGTACTTTATTGTTACTTTAGTACAGGGTTTGCTAAATCTGTCGCTGTTTAGTTTATCAGTAATATTTTTGTTTCATTAATTTTGTCAACTATATTAACGGGATTATTGTCTAATTTTCTATAATTTTTAGTGACGTTCTTTCTAAATAAGATGCTGTAATCTTTAGGAGTAATTTTATAGAAGTTGTCTGTTTTGTGAACTTGTGATCTCTCAATCCACAATCTGGCGTGTTCTAAGAAGACGTCTCTCGTTCAGGCACTTACCTAGACGTTCCATTATCAAGGGATTTTAAAAATCTTTTAAGTTCATAAAATCGC
>OZ010573.1:98029433-98031933 GCA_963932145.1 Acanthosepion lycidas | reverse complement strand
AGAGAGATAGATAATATTAGTGGTCAATATATATATATATATATATATATATATATATATATATATATATATATATATATATATATATATTTCCAAGAGGATAAAATCTAGTAGGACTCACTAATATTACATGGATATAATTTATTACATTGGAATCGTAATCACGATCCAATTCATCAGAACTACAAAGATGATTATTAATATATCATTAGACCTACAAAAGTGACTACACACACACACACACATACATATATATATATATATATATCGATAGATTGATAGACAGATAGATAGATAAATTGACAGGGAGGGTGACAGCGGAGAGACGTGTTCCAAATATGAAGTTAGCTTTATTATAGAAATCCAATTTTTTCATACGATAATAAATGGTTGTTTCTCGGGGGCGTGATTTTAGGTCAGCCTGCCCTTCTACGCACATCACCTCCTTAAAACGCAAAGATGGTAAATCCCCGGAGCCTCTTCACTCACACACAGGGAAAGAGGAAAAAATTTCGCATTTGGTCGAATAATTTTGCTGCAGTTATAACTTTAATTTATGCAATCATTCTGCAGTTGGAGATTTGCAATTAGTGTTAGCGTTTCTACTGGGCCCATTTCTTTGGGAAACGGAACAAGAACGAGGAAAGAAAAGAAGTTGATTGTCAAAAACACGGCGCAATTATTCTCTTTTCTTGTTCATTTTTCAGTAATTTTTCCACTATGATTAGCTTTTTTGGGTTATCGAAACGAAATGATTTACAAAGGGATATATCTGTATGTATATATTATATAAATATTAGATACGCAATAAGAATATTATACTAACATATATAAACATAAATATACGAATACTGCGTATATGTAATTTATCTATGTAATATGAATAATATGCATAAAATGTGTTATACATATATTATAATGTTAACAAAATATTCATATAATATAGATAGATTATATTAGAATAGTATAGATATTATATACATAATATACATTTCATATCTAAATTATATATATATATATATATATATGGATATGAATAATATGTATATGTTTAAATAAGTATATTATATATACATTTATATTATTAGGTTGGTGCAAAAATAATGTCGTTTTATCACATAGTAACATATGTGATAAAACGACATTACTTTTGCACCAACCTAATATAACAAAAATATATATCTTAGTATTCATATATAATATGCACACTATATATGCATATTTTGAAATATGAATACCATAGGTATATCAAATTCAACTTATATGTATTATATGTATATTATTATATTATGAATTTTACATATCTATGATATAGCACTATCATAGATATTTAAAATTCATATGTCCATATTTCTATGCAATTAATAGATTTTATTTTTAATTCCACATCATCTCGTATTACAGAAACTATAACATAACTAACATATATATTAGATTACATGAGGCGTCTATTTCAATTACGAAATATTCATTATAATAACGTTTAAATCTCGGAATAAATATAAATCCATTAATTCTTTATAAATTGCTTTGTTTAACCTACGGATACGAAACTGCATAGATTTGAAGCTTCCGAGAAAATAATCTGAGTAACGACGATGTCCTTTCCTTATAAAGTGAATATAGACTCTTCATGGCCGAGCGGTAAAGCACACTGAATGTAATGGTGCCTTCCCCTACAGACTTTCGGGGACGCACGTTCGATCCTTTGATGGGGAACGTATTTTCTTTCTTAAGATTTCTTGACTGCGCAAGCCGAGAAACCTAATGCACACTGTTTAATAAATAAAAATGGGGAAGCTATTTAAACAAATACGATGTAACAAGTATAATGTTACTTTATGTAATATATATATATATATATATATATATATATATATATATATATATGTGTGTGTGTGTGTGTAGTTCTATACAAATATGCTTGTAATCATATATGTAAATATATGGCTGCATAGAAGTATATTTATATGTGTATATATATATATATATATATATATATATATATAAATACAGATTGCCATTTTAGAAATTCATGTATTTATATAAATGTATGTATATATATATATGCATATTTATAAATAACTATCTGTATATATCTAAATATGCATATATTTATATATACATATATGCAGGCATATATTTACATATATGCATGTACGCATATTTGTATATGTCTACACAGGCAAACACACACGGACATATATATATATATATATATAGTTTATGCAAAATTAGGTAATCCGTATGGGTAGACCCAAGGAGGATGATATCCGGAGAGCTCAATGTAAATTCAGATGGTTGGAAGTGTGGATCCTTATGGTATCTTTGGAAGTAAAGTCTGATGATCCAGAGCCCTTTAAAAGGTGAAATAATTTATTACATGGAACCTTAAAGTGGTCTGTTTTTTATTAAAATATATATATATATATATATATATATATATATATATATATATATATATATATATATATATATATAATTTTCCGGTAGTGTGTGT
>OZ010573.1:98021933-98024433 GCA_963932145.1 Acanthosepion lycidas | reverse complement strand
TAGCATAAGCTAGTGGAACAAATCGGTAAACGTGTTGTTTAATATCGTTAAGGTCGGCAATAAAAAAGGGTTTCATTTTTCCTCAACATTTAGATACAATGTGTATTTCTGTACGAATAAGGCATTCGGCATTTTATTGTCTTTTGTGCCACTAAACAAAGTTTAGCCCGTGAGTATTCATCTTTGTCCCTAAACTGTTGAGAAGGACTCAGTATCTATTAGGTTGGTGCAAAAATAATGACGTAATAATGTCGTTTTTGACGTTAAAAAATACGTCAAAAAACGACATTATTGCGTCATTATTTTTGCACCAACCTAATATTTTCGCCGAATTTAAAAAAAAATGACAATTACATACTAATAGTTGGCTTTCATAGTAGTAAATAATATCTGCTCTTGAAGTAAGAGAAAACATTATTTTATGCATATATATATATATATATATATATATATATATATATATATATATATATATATATGGTAAAGAAATGGATCTTATTTCTTATTATTTTTGATATATATATATATATATACATATATATGTATATATATGTGTGTATATATATATATATATATATATATATATATATATATATATATATATATATATATATATGGTAAAGAAATGGATCTTATTTCTTTTTATTTTTGATATATATATATACATATATATATGTATATATATGTGTGTATGTATAAATATATACACACACAGACATATATATATATATATATATATATATATATATATATATATATATATATATATATATGTATATATATATGTATGTATAAATATATACGCACACAGACATATATATATATATATATATATATTTGAAAATTATAACATAAATATGTTGTAAAATCACTACAAAATAAACCATTTTGTTTCAACACTTCTGGTGTCTTATCAAGTGATGCTGTTGAACGTAGAATAAAGGGTTTTAAAGGTTCAAATCGACCAAACACCCCTCGAAGCTGCAATGATCAATCAAAATGCAAGTATATGAGAGTTCAAAAAACTTGACGACGAACTTTGACTATTATTATTAATGCCTTAATGTTAAGCTGAGACTAAATTAGAAATCATTCTAATTAATATTAAATTTTAATATAAAACTGAAAATTAAAAATTACAAATTTTAAATGTTAAGTTTAATCTGTATTAACTTTAAAATATAAAATTATCTAAAGAAGAAACTGAGGAAAAATACATATATTTTGTTATTTTTTTTGTTTTAATTGAAAGACCAAAAACTCCAAATAAAAGTTAAAATCTAATGTCAATGCAAAGCTTCGTTAAAATTTAGATATAATTGAAGTGGTGATATGGGCAGGGGAGGATCAAATCTTTCAAAAGAGAATAGGTACACAATCAGATTATAATACACAAACACGTAGACATATTTAGATATATAAACACGCAAGAACACGAACGAAACAGGAAAGAGATGTCCATGACCGTATAAAAAAACAGACAACATATAAATACAATGAAAAGCATGTGTAAGCGTTCTTATACCCAAACATTAATAAATACATATACACACCTAAAAATATTCAATTTTGAAAGTATTAGTAAACGAATTCAAGCAGACTATTAAAATATTACTTACATGGGCAAAGATAGATAGATAAAAAGAAGGTTCAATAGATATAATTTAAGAGAGGTAGGATAGGAAAACAAATATTCGTCAATAAACAACGCCAAGAAAAAAGACAATAAAGTATATCGACATGGATAGAAAAATAAATATATACACATACACACATAAAAACACAACAAATTCAGATGTCTAGGCACTTAAAATAAAATAAAACCAGCTAATATATATATATATATATATATAAACACATAGACACACTAATATATATAAATATATTGTATACAATTATATAGGTATGAGTACACATACACGAGTACAAATTTATAACACTATATCTAAAAATATATACATACGTATGTGTACACAAATCCATCACTACAAATAAAACTTACTTAAATATACATACACACATAAATATATACATATATAAATAAATATATATACATATACACGCATATACATGCATACGCACATACATACTCATAGATACATATATGCATATGCATATATACACACATAGAAATAAATAGAAATACATCAACCTACACAGTAACACACACACACACACACACACACATATATAAACCGAAAAGAGAAAATATACAAGTAAAATAAATTGACCTAAATTCATCCAAGTAAATAAATAAACAAACCAATCCCAAATAAAGATAATTAATTAAAACCTGTTCCCGCCAAAATAATACTTAGAATGAACTACAACAATCAACCCCAAAATTGAACAAATAGCTTTAATTAAATTCTCAAACCAAAACAAAACTGTTAAATAAGTGATATAAACAAATTTTTACTACGTTAATAAATAAATAAATAAATAAAATAAGAAACAAAAAAATAAAAAATAAAAACAAGCAATATAATTTGACCCAAAT
>OZ010573.1:97994433-98019433 GCA_963932145.1 Acanthosepion lycidas | reverse complement strand
CTATGACCTCGAGGTGGAAAGTTAAAAAATTTGACAGTGACATTCGCATATATATATATATATATATATATATATATATATATATATATATATGCCATTACGTAAATTTCAGAAATAAGTTATTCCCCAAAAAATTTCGCTTGAAGATGGAACAGAGCTTACTTTAATTCATTTTAATTCAAATAATTGTATTGAAGTTTTCGGCTCTTGTTTTGAAACATGAGAACTCATATGTTGCGTGTTGGAATCATATATATATATATATATATATATATATATATATATATATATATGCGAATGTCACAGTGTGAAATTTTTTAACTTTACTCCTAGAGGTCATAGCCTAACATTTTGGAATTATATATATATATATATATATATATATATATATATATATATATATATATATATATATATATATGTTTTCTTTATTTCTCGCCTGCTGCTATATATTCTTTATAAAACGATTTTAATTCTTTTTCTACGAACTATTTTGACTTCTACTTTTTACTGCGTTTATTACAACGCCTCAGCTGATATTTTATTCGGATTATCTAATTTTCAGAGAATTTCCCCTATTAGAAACTAGCCTAGACACTCGAATCTGTGAACATTTCAGACTGAACGAGTACCACCGAAACCAAAAATATTTTGAGCATTTTTGCCTGTTTTTTTTTTTTTTTTTTTTTTTTTTTTTACTACGAATCAGCAATGAAAAAATTGTAATGAAGTCGGAATTTAATTTTCAAAGTTTACTAAGTTTTAGCGTCGATTTGTGGAATTTTTATTGTCATTAACCAGCTGTATGAGAGGGAAATGGTCGTCGAGTATTGTCCCATTTCATACCTTTTGTATCAACCACGCACAAAAAAGGAACCCCCACCGCCTACATCGAAGTATGAATGTTTGGTTTACGTCTTAGCGTTACAGGTTTAATTTTAAGCTCAGATACCTCACAAAATGTTTTAATATATCAATTAATTATAACGGATTCAATTAACACCATTCCCGATAACAGGAGAATCACGTATAAATGGAGGTCTTTTGCAAATCCGAAATGGCGTAAAACATGCTTTTGAAAAGCAGTGTATATTGCGTACACACACACACACACACACACACACACACACACACACACATATATATATATATATATATATATATATATATATATATATATATATATATATACTTATGATGTATACTTAAAGGCTATACGCATACACATATATATATATCGGACATACTACCACCACGTTGAGTAGGCGCCTCACATGAAACTTATCAGAACAAAGTTCTATAATAAAGTCTATCAGCCCACAATTTATGTGAACCCTTAAACTCGAAAACGCTAAAATTCTGTATAATTCACATTACCGGAAACATCCCACTATTAGAGAAGTACCGTATATTAAACATCTCTGCTACTGTCAATACCTTATTTAACAATGGAAATGACGTGTTAATTTTTTTAAAGAATAGAAAGATACTCACGCGAATTCCAGCCGCGCTCAACAAACGAAAACTCGGAAAAATCGCTCCTGTTCAAAACAACACAAAAATAAAATACAACTTAAGCAGTCAAAACATTAGGAAAAAAAAAAAAAAAAAAACTAACAACACCAAAAACAAACCCTCTTGAAAATGGCTGAAAAAGTGTCTGAAAGAGCTTGGGACAATGAAACTTATGAAAAATGTCTGTACTCGCTTGCTCCTACAAAACGGGAAAACGTAACAGTCCTGAAGAAACTAAATATATAAAATAATTAAATAATCCTTTTATGCTACATTTAATGAAATGTTTGAAAAAAAGTTTGCTGCCGAGATATACATTAATATATATATATATATATATATATATATATATATATATGTGTGTGTGTGTGCGTGTGTGTATTTATATATATTTGTGTGTGTGTGTGTAGGGAAAAGTGCGTGAAAAGTGAAGAAGAGAAATAATCTTCATACACAATACTACCAATTTAAGTAATTTTATTATTGAGAATAAAAATAATCTTGGTTTTCTTTGAAGTTGAATGAAACAAGCTATAAAGTTCCTTACAAAAAATTCATCAAAAGGAACACAAAAGGAATTACTATGAGTGAAGTGTGAATACTTTATTCGAAATTTTCGTATTTACGTTATTTTATGTATTCGTGCAAATTCCAGCAGGATCAAACAAGCTATCAAATGTGAATGTTTGTACTGCTGCTACAATTACGCTTGTTTATCTATCTCGCTCGTATATTTTTCGTGTTGTATGAATTACTTTAAGATAGAGAATTATTTGACAGAAAGTACTTATTGCTCAAATAATAAGGTGCTTTGAATATGCGAAAAATTACCAGTATTATTCAGAATACTTCGGTCAAGAAATACTTAAAATTCAACTTATTAATTCACGCGATGATATTTATGAGAAAAATCGGATCACAGGAAGTTAAAAGTTAGATTTACTAAACTCAGAAATTTATTGGCTAATAAATATATTTCCTAATTTTTAATATATAATTTTAGAAGGGAATAGGTAAGGTAAATTAATATGTGGTCTTTCAATTTTTTGTAGCAAAAGATGTCGTCTGCTTTTTGAAAGCTTGATTGGCGTTTGAGATAACGTTGCTGGTAGCTTCATAAATGCTAATGTGGAAATTTGAATTTGGAGCTTGTGTGATCCTTAGTCAGTTATATGCTATGCGTGATACAGGCGATCATGTATCTTTTTATACCTGACTGACGAGGCAGATTTTTCCCGCAGTAGGTTGCCATTTCTTGCTGCGGTAGATCAGTTACCATCCAAAGCTATAGAACCCGGTCTGTCCTGATATTTACCCAAAGCTGGAGGAGAAGAAGAGGATTCATACCACTCACAAGGGTATTAGCACGTAAGTGAATGTGATGGAATCGACTGGAATTCGAAATCGGCTCTACATTTCTCAATCCGAGCAGTTATCAATTACTTCACTTTGCCTAAAATGAGTTGATGTGTGGGACTATTTTTGATCGAAATTGAGATTTTCGAGATATTACTTAAATCTATAAAATGCTTTCTACAATTTTTAACGGAGTTCCACATATGTATTTCTATTAGGTTGGTGCAAAAATAATGTCGTTTTTTGACGTTCAACTTTATGTGAGAAAACGACATTATTTTTGCACCAACCTAATATAAACGTCATATTTAATGAGTAGCCACGTTTGAGTTACAATTTCTAGTTTTATTTTATTAGTGTAATTAATAGCAACCAGCATGAACTGAGAATCCCTACTAAAGAAAAATATAGCCCCTGACAGGAATCGAACCTATTTTTCATTGGGGTATCCACTTTTTAGCCAAAGTGTACTGTTATCAGCTTGGCCACAGAGACCAGCCACAGAGAGAGAGAGAGAGAGAGAGAGAGAGAGAGAGAGAGAGAAAGAGAGAGAGAGAGGTTTGAATTACCTATTTAAGGAAAGAACTTGGCACTTCTACGAATTTATACCTGTTGTCTTCAATTTACTACCCGCAATAGGTAATTCAATCTTTGCTCATAAAAGGTTAGGAAGAAAACACCCATCAATAATGAAAAGAGCCATAACAGCTACTGGACTTTCGAAAACTAACTTCCTGAAAAATGTTTTAAGAGAAAGATTTTAGAAATGTCAACCAACTAGCTGATCAGTCAATGAATGGCTAATGTTTCCTTATAGGGAAACAGCTAATATTACCATTAATATAAAATTCTACTGGATTTAAAGTGAGAGAATATTTCTGTATTGTTAACAAGTAATAATCTGATATCCTAGGATTTACTACATCTTAAGTATAATATATAGAAAAATAAGAGAAAATAATGACATAATTATGACGTTGACATTCCACACTACATTAAACAAAGGTTAGGAAGGAAACCCCAACAAGTATTGGAAAGAGTAATAACTGCTAAAATGGGTATCATGTAATTAAAAGATAAAATAATGATATAATCAAGATGTTGATAATAATAATAGGTTAGAAAGGAAACCCCAACTAGTATTGGAAAGAGTAATAACAGCTAAAATGGATACCACATATAATTCAAAGAGGAAATGATGTCTCAATGAAGATGTTTACATTCCACCCTACTTCAAATAATGGGTATAGAAGGAAACTCCCATCAAAGAACCATAACAGCTACTGAATGTGAGTAATGTATTTTCCTGAAAAATGTTTTAAGATAAATATTTTATAAGTTTCAATCTACGATAGTTCTGGCTATTCGGTTAATGAATGTCACATGTTTCTTCATGAGGAAACGTCCAATACTATCATTGTGAAATTTTCATTTGTATAGACTTGAATGGTTTAGATATTCGAATAAATAATTGAAAGAAAGAAATAAATACGTGGATAGTTTTGATCTAACCCAGCGAAACAGGAAGCGACATATGTGATTTCATTAATCGAAGTCTAACTTTCAAGTTTTTTTTTTTGTTTTTTTTTTGGTTGCGAAAGACATATCTCTAGTTAATGTGATTCTCAAGAGTCAGTGGCCTAATTTGCAAGCAAAGTAATCTTCCATTTACAGACACTTTGGATATCTTGTGAATATTGACCAATCACTTCCAAATATGATATTTTAAGGTTTGGGATTTGCGTAGTATATTTCTCAATAATTACTCTTTCGTCTCGTCGAAGACAAAATAATGTTTTCTATGCAAAAATGAGTTCAGCCTGCAAGAACCGAATATAAAAATTTTCTGTTTCATTTTCTTATTCTTTTTTGCTTCTATAAATATCAGAATTTGGACGTACAAACATAAGTCGAGGACTCCGACGATTCTGTAGAGATTTAGAATAACTTCTATGGCAATATAATGACAATTTCATGTGAATGATATTTTTATGCCAAGGAGGAACTTCAGACTAAGAAAATTTGAATTTCTTATATTGTAGTTCTATTTTTTTCTCTGAGTCGCATTTTCGGGATGAAAAGAGAGATGTTTAACGGAAGATAACCACTGATTCGAAGTCAAAACATTAAAAATGATAACTCTCTTCTCCAATTTTCGCACCCTAGTTACTATATTATTAATACCTACTATAATGCAAAAATATCACACTGATACAATCGGTCAATAATTATTTACGACCATTTATAATGGGACCCACGCAGGCAATTAGAAATATGCAATAATAATATTTTAAGATACTGAAATCATATTTATTTTTGGTATGTTAATTTTTGATAACTGTTTCTAAATCTTTGACAATTTTCCAATCATTCCTCCTCACCTGATATCCTCTCCCACTGCACCTATTAGGCGCGGCGCATCGTTTATGAAGTACTGGTCTAGTCGATAGTAACATTTTTAGCGAGCCATAAAATCTCACCAGAAACTATCTTGAACCACTGGTATGTGCATTGAATATTGTTGTTACATCTAGTCTATGCATATTTAAGGAAATACGAACAAGAATCTGAAACGTTATGGCTCCTAACCTGGCATCTCGGCTTCAATCCCTTTCCCAACGCTGTGACGTAGCTTCATTTGACTTTTCTGTCAATAAGTTCATGGCAATTGTTTGCATGAGTGTTACTCTTTGATACAATGACCTCATGAATTTAGGCGTAGTACTAGTTTGAGAGCTATCACTCATCATTTGGCCTATAGAATTTTCTTCCAGCTTCTTTCTTTCCTTTCAACTACTATTTACAAAAAACTTACAGCGTTCAGCATATTCTTCTGTCACTTTGAACGCTGTTCTTTTTATTGTCCTTTCTTTTCAAAATGGTTTTCTTAGTTTGAATCTCTGTAATCCCTTGCGTCTTAGTCGCTTTATCGCCATGCTTGCGGTGAAACGTCGCTGTATTAAAAATAAGAGTTGACCAAAACACCCTCCCAACTCGTAATTTGTTACTGATATTTTATTCAAGAAAGGTATACATAACATATTGTGTTAAGATTATTTCTCTAATTAGTGCAGCCGGGAATAAATTATTATCCGTAGATTAAATTTGCCATGAGAGTCCTGATTCTTAACAAAAAGCTTCTAAATTAGTTTTAATAGTTACATAATCGGTTGAGTGTTTTTCGACATGCATTTCTAACCTTTAATTTCAGTCTCGTCTGCTTTCATTCAATTCTTACTGGCATAATGGTGAACAGCAGATTTAAACAGCAGATCTGAAGCGGCTGGAAGCTATTCCATTCATTTAATGTTTTAAAACCTTGTTTTTGGCGAGGTGGGCAATTGTCAGTTTTAAATGTAACGGAATATTCTATTACATGAATATCCTGCAGTTTGAAACTTCTTGGAATATCTTGATCAAAATCTTTCAGTAATTGACGGATTAATTGGAATACGATTACAATTTGACAACGGCTGATAGAACATACCCTTAGATCACCCAAGTTCTGTTAACTGTCATTTTCCATGAAGGAGCCAACCTAAAGACAAGACATTCGGTTCATTCAATGTAGCTCTACAGTCATCAATAAAGTTATGTTTTAGGAAATCAGTTTTCATGTACGTCTTCGCCCTAATTACATGTTTCTATAGAACATTAAGAAATCTCTCTCTCTCTCTCTATATATATATATATATATATATATGTGTGTGTGTGTGTGTCCGTGTGCATAATATGCATATATGTAATACATAAGTATGTAATTTATATAACTATTATATATGTATAATGTTATATATATGTAACTAGTATATATGTATCTGTATATCTATATTGAATATGATGAACAAAATTCGATTTTCATTATAAAATATCTCACTCCAGATAATTTGTTGTTAAAAGGACTTATAGTTGGCAGTCAGGTAACATTATATATCTATCTATTATTCTTATCTCGGGCTAATCGTTATCTATCTATCTATCTATCTATCTATCTATCTATCTATCTATCTATCTATTATTCTTATCTCGGGCTAATCGTTATCTATCTATCTATCTATCTATCTATCTATTATTCTTATCTCGGGCTAATCGTTATCTATCTATCTATCTATCTATCTATCTATCTATCTATCTATCTATCTATGATTATTATTATCTCGGGCTAATCGTTATCTATCTATCTATTATTATCTAGGGCTAATCATTATGTATGTATGTATGTATGTATGTATGTATGTATGTATCTATCTATCTATTATTCTTATTTCGGGCTAATCGTTATCTATCTATCTATCTATCTATCTATCTATCTATCTATCTATCTATTATTCTTATCTCGGTCTAATCGTTATCTATCTATCTAACTATGTATCTATCTATTGTTCTTATCCCGGGCTAATCGCTGTCTATCTATCTATCTATCTATCTATTATTCTTATCTTGGGCTAATCGTTATCTATCTATCTACTATTCTTATCTCGGTCTAATTGTTATCTATCTATCTATCTATCTATCTATCTATCTATTATTCTTATCTCGGGCTAATCGTTATGTATCTATCTATCTATTTATCTATCTATCTATCTATCTATCTATCTATTATTCTTATCTTGGGCTAATCGTTATCTATCTATCTACTATTCTTATCTCGGTCTAATTGTTATCTATCTATCTATCTATCTATCTATCTATCTATCTATTATTCTTATCTCGGGCTAATCGTTATGTATCTATCTATCTATCTATCTATCTATCTATCTATCTATCTATTATTCTTATCTCGGGCTAATCGTTATCTATCTATCTATCTATCTATCTATTATTCTGATCTCGGGATAATCGCTATCTATCTATCTATCTATCTATCTATCTATCTATGATTATTATTATCTCGGGCTAATCGTTATGTATGTATGTATGTATGTATGTTTCTATCTATCTATCTACCTATCTATCTATCTATTATTCTTATTTCGGGCTAATCGTTATCTATCTATCTATTTATCTATCTATCTATCTATCTATTATTCTTATGTTGGGCTAATCGTTATCTATCTATCTATCTATCTATCTATCTATTATTCTTATCTCGGGGTAATCATTATCCATCTATCTAACTATCTATGTATCTATCTATTATTCTTATCCCGGGCTAATCATTATCTATCTATCTATCTATGTATTATTCTTATCTCGGGCTAATCGCTATCTATCTATCTATCTATCTATCTATCTATCTATCTATCTATCTATCTATCTTATCTCGGGCTAATCGCTGTCTATCTATCTATCTATCTATCTATCTATTATTCTTATCTTGGGCTAATCGTTATCTATCTATCTACTATTCTTATCTCGGTCTAATTGTTATCTATCTATCTATCTATCTATCTATCTATCTTTTATTCTTATCTCGTGCTAATCGTTATCTATCTATCTATCGATCTATCTTTTATTCTTATCTCGTGCTAATCGTTATCTATCTATCTATCTATCTATCTATCTATCTATCTATCTGTCTATCTATTATTCTTATCTCGGGCTAATCGTTATCTATCTATCTATCTATCTATCTATCTATTATTCTTATCTCGGGCTAATCGTTATCTATCTATCTATCTATCTCTCTATCTATTATTCTTATCTCGGGCTAATCGCTATCTATCTATCTATCTATCTATCTATCTATCTATCTATCTATCTATCTATCTATTATTCTTATCTCGGGCTAATCGTTATCTATCTATCTATCTATCTATTATTCTTATCTCGTGTTAATCGTTATCTATCTATCTATCTATCTATCTATTATTCTTATCTCGGGCTAATCGTTATCTATCTATCTATCTATCTATCTATCTATCTATCTATCTATCTATTATTCTTATCTCGGGCTAATCGTTATCTATCTATCTATTATTCTTATATCGGGCTAATCGTTATCTATCTATCTATTATTCTTATATCGGGCTAATCGTTATCTATCTATCTATCTATCTATCTATCTATCTATCTATCTATCTATCTATCTATCTATCTATCTGATCACAATGAAATCAAAATGCTGACCTCCCACACCACTTCAAATAAAAGGTTAAAAAAAGCCTTAGGAAATATTTTATAAATTTCATCCGACAGTAGCATTGCCTGATCAGTAAATGACTGCCGAATGTTTTCTTATAAAGAAAATGTCTAATATTACCATTACCAATTGTATATTTATTAGAGTGTGCATTAAAAATTAATAAATTAATTAGGTGGTAGATAGATAGATAGTTAGATTGATAGATAGATAGATAACTAATTCTGTTGCCTAATGAAAAACAAAACCAAAACCAAAAGGAAAAACAAACAATAAAGTCACGCATATTTCGTACAAGAAATGTTTACTTTTTTTAACATTAAGGCGAAAAACGTGAAAAACAAAACTATTCACATAATTGAGTGGCAAATATTGAGTACATAACTGTAACCATATTCAATGAAACGTTTTAATGAAACGTTCGGCTAATGACATCACATCCGGTTACAGATTCATTTATCCATCTTAAGTACGCAGCCTTTTTCCAGCACAGAAATGTCTTTAAACCTGCTTGGGTTTATTTCGCACTAATCATGAACAAAGAACTGTACCAAATAACAACAACGATATCACTTGAAGACTTCCAACAGTAGCAATAACTAAAATGGATAACACATGTAACCTGAAGAGAAAATAATGACGTAATAATGATGGCGTTCAACACTACTTTCCACATAAGGTGGAGAAGGAATCTTGATTTCATTCTGAAAACAGCAGTAACTGCTATTGAACTTGAGAAGGCTGTTTTCCTACAAACATTTTTTTAAGAAAAAGATTTTATAAATTTCAATCGACAGTGAAACTGGCTGCTTGATTAATGTGTGCTGTAATTTTTCTCATGAGGAAACAACTAATTTTACCATTTCCATTACTAATGTTTTTTTTTGGGAAAAGTATGGCTATCTTTCTGTCTGCGTCCTGTCACACCGCCCTAAAACAATTCAGCTTTTTTGTGATGGTTAATTAAGTCCTGTAAAGACGCGGAAAGAAGACATACATTGACACTCACAAAAAAATAAAAATAAAAAAGTAAAATGACCCCCCCCCCGCCAACAAAAAAAAACAAAAAACAAAACAAAATACACCTTTTCCTTTCGGATCTCAACAACATCCGAAAAATCAAAAAAACTCAAACAGAAAGTTTATAAAGTCCTGAAGAATTTTAATATCATTTGTAGATGAGAGATAGTGTATTAGCGATGTTTATAATTAGTTTGAGGAATATTATCTTTGAAAATTTCCACCAAATTCTTGAACGTAGAATTTTATAGCATATATGATTGGAACACTGATCCTGCAGGCCAAAACGATTTTATTTCTTATTGATCGTCATGTAGTTGATCCTCATAATCTAGTGTCACTGACAAAACTAACCTGGCCGTGCGTCTTGAAATGGACCTCCAATCGGTTGTTAACTGGGGCAACAATTGGATAGTCAAATTTAACGCCTCAAAAACTAAACTACTCTCCATTAACTACCATAGAGATTCTTTCCTGCTCCCCCATTAGAATGTCCCTGCGTCTGCTTGGTCTCACGTTGACTGCTGACCTGAGATGGAACAAATACATTGAGTCAATTGCTTCTTCCACTGCGAGGAAATTTGGCTCTCTGTGCCGCGCCAGAAAATTTTTCTCCCCTGAATCGATACTTCAAATATACAAAACGACCATTCGCCCTTGCATGGAGTATTGTTGCCATATATGGTCTGGGGCACCTTCTGTTTACCTCGGAGTTCTTGACAAGATCCAGAGACGAATATGTAATGTGATTGGCCCTGATCTGGCGTCTCGTCTGCAGTCAATATCTCACAGACGCGCCGTCGCCCCTCTCTGTCTTTTTTACAAATACTTTCATGGTAATTGCTCCGATGAGCTGCTTTCTCTAGTTCCCAGTCTCCATGAATTCAAGCGCCCTACGAAGGTGGCATGCCGCTCTCACCCTTACACTGTAGAAACTTTTAAATGTAGCCGTCTCTTCTACTGCAATAGCTTCATACCTCGCACCTCTCGCCTGTGGAACACCCTTCCCAATTACTGTTTCCCTGATAGCTATGATCTTCAACTATTAAAATGTAATGTCAATCGACATATCCAGTTACCTTGATCTACCCACTATCCTTCCCCTCATCCTTTCTTCTATCACTCCTATTCTGCTCTTGCTACAAATCTTCTGCAACCCCCCTGCATCCTAGTGGCTTCACGCCTTGCTCGGGGCGCAATGCTTAAAAAAAAAAAAAAGAAGACTTCTCCATATTCATAAATATTTTGAGTTTTCGAGAAACTAGGTATTACCTTATAGTTTGCCCTGCACGGCGTTCATAACGTGTTTCGAGTTCAAATTTGCCAACGATTAGGTTGGTGCAAAAATAATGAAGTTTTCTCACATAGTAATATATGTGAGAAAACGACATTATTTTTGCAACAACTTAATATTTCGCCATTTATTTCCTTGCTTATTTTGACATTAAGATTTCCCATGACGGATATTATTTCCACTTGTAAAGTATGCAGTAAAACCTTTCAATTTCGTCCTCCGTACTTTGCGCAGTCGACGCATATACAATTACACTGAGTATATTAAAAGACTTCTATATTAGTTTAGCTATAAGAACAGCCATATAATTGAAAATATCCCAGAACACATTTATTCATGCCTTGATCTACTATTAGTCCTACTCCACGCTTATTTTCCCTTGTGTCTTCGTATATGACTCTTTGTCTGTCAATGACGTAATCTCCATCATTTTACACCTAGTTTGACATACTCTTAAAATATTAATATTTCACCTAATAATTTCAGGCTTTATATTTTCAAACGGGCTACATTAGTGTTCCTAAAAATATTTTTTTATATCGTTGGATAATTGTTCGGTGACACCAGTTGCTCATGACTTAACTTACCATGCGAAAAATTAATTCCAAGGAGTCTAACCTCCTTTATTATTTTTTGTATCACTTCTAACAACAGAAGCTGGATGATGGCCAGTTGATACCTGTTGAAGATACCCCTTCTTACCCGGAGAGGAACTAATGGAACTAACCCACTTCACGTCGTTATCTAATATTATCGATAGCAATGAACGATCTTCGGATTGATTGTAGACTGGTTTTCTCGTGTTTTCTCCACCGTGATTTTATTGAGACACAAATTCCAGTTTGCTGGCCGTTAAGAATTTTTTTACGACTTTTCATAGGTCCTATTTTTCATTCAACGTGGTTGTTGACGTTCCACATCACTCACAATAAAGAAGACTGTTTATTAGCCGACCACCCGACCAAGGTTTTTATCTCTATATATGTAGTGACTAAGTTAAATTTCTAACCGTTTTTTTAATAATTCAAAGTAAACTTTTAAATTGACTTTTCGAATTAATATTGAAAGAGAAAAAAAAAAAGAGTATTGAATATAGAAGAGTCAAAAAAGTTTTGGCAAGTTGAATTTAAAAAAAAAATATAAAATTCATATTCTGTAAGTAATTTCATTTTTTGTTGTATACTTTTACATACCTGTACACATAAAGAGGGTGCAAAAGTAGATATACAGTAAGATCACCGATGTCACCTCTATGGACTTCTTTTTCTAGCTATGTGTAAACAATATATATTCTGCTTTTGTGCAGTGTATACCTATTTTTTCATCAGCTGCATGCATTCCCCCCCTATATATATATATATATATATATATATATATATATATATATATATATTAATGTATATCTCGGCAGCAAACTTTTTTTTTAAACATTTCATTAAATGTAGCATAAAAGAAAGATTTAATTATTTTATATATTTAGTTTCTTCATGACTGTTATGTTTTCCCGTTTTCTGGGGGCAAGCGAGTACAGACATTTTTGATAAGTTTCATTGTCCCAAGCTCTTTCAGACACTTTTTCAGCTATTTTCAAGAGGGTTTGTTTTTGGTGTTGTTAGTTTTTTTTTGCTAATGTTTTGACTGCTAAAGTTGTATTTCATTTTTGTGTTGTTTTGAACAGGGGCGATTTTTCCGAGTTTTCGCTTGTTGAGCGCGGCTGAAATTCGCGTGAGTATCTTTCTATTCTTTAAAAAAATTAACACGTCATTTCCATTGTTAAATAAGGTGAGGTTGATAGTAGCATATATATATATATAACAAGCATATTTGTATAGAACTACACACACACACACACACACACACACATATATATATATATATATATATATATATATATATATATATATATATATAAGGAATATAGTTTTAACGTGTTTTATATTTATGGGATAAAGAAAGTGCTCAATGTCAGAGATTGAGCGTATGTATATATATATATATATATATATATATATATATATATATATATATATATATATATATATATAATTAATTAATTAATTAAAGAATGTCAAACACTTAAAATCCCATAGACAATAATTTTTATTTCACGGGAGCTCTAAAAGTGTAGCTCTTAATCTTCAAGACCTACAAACAAAATGGATTTTGTTTGTAGGTCTTGAAGATTAAGAGCTGCTTTTTTTTAGAGCTCTCAATAAAGAAAATATTATTGCCTATGGGATTTTAAGTGTTTGATATTCTTTAATTAATAATAATTTTGCTCTGTCTTTTGATATAGAGCCCTCCCTGGGTCTATATCCTCCTGGAAATTCTATACGGACTACCATATTTTATCATGAATATATATATATATATATATATATATATATATATATATATATATATATATTATGGCCTGGAGAGAGGGTGGTATTGAGTAAGCTAAACAAATAGAAATTTATAACAAATCATTACGATACCATGTCACTTCCAAAGGAAAAAATATGTTCAGAATTCACCCGTTAATAACAACAGTCCTAAAAACTGAAGGCCAAGCTTTGTTATAAGTAAAACATGATAAATATAATATGTAAAAACTATAATGCATATAAACCCCTTAGGTAGGTTACTCGCTATTTTTTTCTGTCCATCTTGTGCTCAATATTTCCTGTGAGTGTCAAAATCTCCAAGCTTTCTTTTCTTTTCATTATGCGAGTCGTATCTCTTTTTCACACGACGTAAAAGTTTCCTTTTATCCGATTTTTCTTCATCGTTTTTCACATGTTAAGTCGATGCTATTCCCAGCACCCTTACGTAGAACGACAAATCTATTACCTCCAGTCTCCACTTCAACTCCGAGGAAAATGTCCAGCATTTATTGACATACAGGAGGATTTCTTTTCTTTGTTTCTCACGATATTATACTGTTTCATATTACTAATGTTTGATTTCAATGGAACAAACTGTATAACGAACATAACGTTGTTTAAATTATTATTTTCTACTAAATATTCACCCAATACAAGGCCCAAGATTCACTCAAGGTAGTGGGTTACAGAGCGAGGTTGTATAGAAGACGTAATAATTGCAGATTATAAGGATATATAGATAACGGCTGTGGCATTTCAACGTAGTGTAATGGTTAGCAAGCTTGTCTTCCTAGATCAATTAACACTAAGTAGGGATTTCGATCCTCACTGGGTGCTCCATAATTATGACCTTGTGCCACATCTAAGCTATGCTTGCTAAATAACTATACAGATAACTATTGGCTCTAGCCTTGAAGGATTACGGCCATACCACGTTGAAACACCGGTTCTCGTACCATCGTCGAAGTTAAGCAAAGTCGATGCTGGTCAGTACCTAGATGGGTGACCGCTGCGGAATACCAGGTACTGAACGCTTGAATGTGCGAGTGGTGTAATGGATAACGGCTCGAAAATGGAAATCGGAGACGGACTTTTAATTCCAGTTGGGTTCGTTATATTCACTTAGACACAAATATGCATCCACCTCTACTCCCACAGCTATGGATTAATTAGTTGGACACTGTATCAGTAAATCATAATCATCGGAAAATTCTTACAATCTAAATATATTTTCCTGTTTTAAAATAACCTGCAAAGGGTTAATAAACAGATCAATAAAAAAACCCAGATCAATCAACTTAGATTGAAGAGGTTAAGTCATCAGAGAAGTAACTCCTCGGACGTCTGTTCCGGACACTGGCCATTCTAGCTGGAAAGGTCTGAACTTGCGAGACTAAGAAATACAGTTCGCCTGAACATTTGCCATGGATATAGCAATATAGTAGTAATATTTCTTCTCTATTAAAGTGGATGTTAGGTTGAAAATAACTTATAGGCCAAAATCTTCATTTATTATTATTCAGTAATGAATTAGCTTCTCACTGAGTGTCTTGTGGACTTGGCTTAGTGTAGATAACTATAATAATTTACACACGACTTGCTTTGTACTTATTAATCTCGTTAGAATAAGTTAAGTATTTGCCAGGCAAGTTAACCAAATTGCGCTTCATTCAACACATATTAAGACTTACGTACTATTTTTTTTTACACATTTTTACCTTTTGACGAGAAAATGAGTTTTTTTTTATTCTCCTTTTACGCATTTTCTTCACGATTTTAAGGAAAGATAACTGCTGCGAGAATTATATTTGAAAAGAAAAGACCACCCGTCATTCCTTAACAGTAGTCAATGTATTATGGACTATCGACATAGCTTCCAAGATATATATTGACTCGCTGACAGGCAATAATATTTAAGCTTCGCCGTTTAAATTTTCTCGGTGCCATTTTCTTTTTCTTTTTGTCTCCGTTTTGCCTTTCAAATCTATGGAAGAGGATTTCAATCAACCTTTCCTAATATAAAGAAAAAGTTATTCCTATTAAAAAAAAAAAAAAAAAAAAAAAAAAAAACTGTGACAAATTCTTTTAGAAAATCGCCAACAAAAGGTATCAGTTGGTTTTAAGGCAATGTATTGGTTCCATTACATCTACAATAAAACAGATTTAGTAAGAGAGGGAAAGAGAGAGAGAGCATCTCGTACGGCTTTATTTTCATTTACCGCAGATACGTTTAACTTCAGGGCTGAAGCAGCAGTTATCAACAGTGTTAGAGAGCGAAGACTTTTTCCCTAGTTTCATTTATATTAAAATATATTTGAAGCATGCAGAGACATTTATTTGCTTGTAAATATTAATATATAATATATTTTAACTCTTATTTCTCAAAACGTATGATTTTATATATAAATGCATACTTAAGTATATAATGATATAAAGAAATATATATTACTATTAAATTTTATATGAGATTTTCGTCGTTTAGTCTATTAATTTTCATAAAAGCTACACGCTTGGGTGATATTGTCACTTTCGATTCATGACGAGGCAGAAGACATTCCCGCAGTAGATTTCCGTTTATTTCTGCTGTATACTGGTTGCCAATCAAGGCTATAGGATCTAGTCTCTCTTGTTATTTAATTCATACCTGGCGTCGGATCGATGGATTTATACCTTTCCGAAGGGTATTTGCGCGTAAGTGAATGTAAATCAGCCCGACTGAAATTCGATACATTCACTTAAGTGATTGTTGTTAATTTTAACGCTTCCAAAACTACACTGCACTTTGCTAATCATTTGAAAGATCTATTTCTGCCTTCAATCAGGAATGGCTGATGCTAACCTGCAGAAAGGTGACTTGTTTCGTCTTCTCGGACTAGCGTTCTCGGCTGACAGGAATTTGAAATGTTATTTTGAACTTATTGCTAGGTCATCTGCAAAGAAAATTAGTTCACTGTATTGTGCTAGACAATATTTTCCCCTCCAGAATCTATATTACATATTTATATGTCTACTATTCATCCATGGTTATAATATTGCTACCACATAAGAATCAGTAATATTATTCGTCCTTATCTGGCATCTCGGCTTCAAACTATTTCCCACGGCCGTAAAAAGTATGTCTTCCCAGTTTCTTTTCTATAAACATTTTCATAGTCACTTTTCGGATGAGCTTTCCGTAGTTGGATTGCTACTTTTCAGACAAATTCAAGACTCGCCATACGCAAGACGAGATTTTGTCCACTACTGTTTGGAACTTTCTATTTTTTGTGTTTGAAGAACTGTTAAGTTTACGTTAAGTTTAATCTTTAATTTTTCTTATGTTTTCCTTTTGCTGGCTGTTTTTCTTTTTTTTGTAAAAAGTTTAAATTTTCTTTTTCGGTTTCCATCCTACCCGGTTTGAGTACTGCCTAATTTGACGCATATTTGGCCTATTTCCCCGCCCAGAGGCAGCTAAAGCGGTTGGGTGTTAGGGTCTCATCACAGAGTCGGGAATCTGAGAAGCGATGAAGCTGGTTGGCCGGGACAAATTTCCGGGATTAGATGGTCTACCCTACGAACTGTACTTGATACATTCGTCCATCCTTGTTCCTATGCTGGCACTGATTTATAACAACTGGATGAAGCAGGGGTTTATACCACAACGCTTTACTAGAGTTATCATCAAGTTGGTACGCAAGGACAAGAATGGTGGTGATGGGATAGGTAACTTTCGGAGTTGACGAGTTTAACCAAGATCTTAGTCAACCATTTGCAGGCCGTCCTCTCTAGTTTGATTGACTCCGAACAGACGTGCTATAAAAAGCAGGACTATTCAGGACAACCTTCATATGACACGCAAGTCAAAAGTGAAGTCGCGCTGATCAATTTAGATCAGTCCAAGGCCATTTCTGGAAGCTGTACTTTCGGCGGCCGTTTTTGGACCGTACTTTCGCACCTGGATCCGACTTCTGTATGCGTCTCCCGTTGCGCTGGTGTAAGTGAATGGCGTTCTATCGTCTTTCGTATTGTCTAGCTTCATCCGTCAGGGTTGGTCCTTTGCGCTTTTGTTGTATGTTCTTACGTTGGAGCCTTTCTTTCTCAAGTTAAAGACGAATCAGGTCTGATCTGGTGCTACCACCTCGGCTAGGTACTCCACCTATGCTGACGACGTTTCACTTCTTGTGTCGAGCGGAGAAGAGATTGACGAAGTCAGCAAAGTATTCAGAGGATACGATAACGCGATAGGAACCAAGATCAACTGCTATAAGTCTGTTGATTTGCGGTTGGGTGCATAGAAGAAAGTTTTTTTTTCTCCCCCGGACGGACGGGCCAGTCAAAATTCTCGGCGTCTGGTTCGGTCCCGATATCCTCTTGGAAATGAATTGGTCGTAAGTGCGAGAGAAGGCCGAGGTCGCAGTTCGTCTGTGGTCGCGCAGAACTCGTTCCCTAAAGGGGATAACAGAAATATATGCTTCGCACATTTATGTAATTCTCTTTTAATGGCCCTCCGTATAGCTCCTTCTGTCTGCCACACTCATATAATTAGTAAGCCTCCTCTTTTCTACTGTGTATCGAGCACTATTTTTAAAAAATAAATGTAAAAGAACTTGCAAATCTGTCTGTTCTTTCTTTTTATTTTGATATATGCTCTGTTATAATAAATGCATTTATTCCCTCTGGTTCAGTTTTAATATTTGCTATTATTAGCATCCACCAACGGATCTCTTGTATGTTTAATGTATCACTTCACCCCAAGCAAAGTGATAATGCCACTAACCCTTCTGAAAGTGGAAAAGACTTTAGAAGAAAATAGAAATCCAATTCTAAACAGGACACAGGGGATAAAGCTCTGCTCCTGTTCAAAAGGCCGAGGAGGAGTGTGAATTTGGCGCGAGGTGAAAGTATCTTCTATTTTTGAGGAACAATGTTAAAATAAATTTCAGAATTTAGGCGAAGTCGTTGGAATTATAGATTTGACGTAGAATTCAAAAGGAATCGGAAACCCAATCCAAAAACAAGAAACAAGTGATAAAGCTCTACTTCTTTTCAAAAGAGTGTGAATCAGGCAAAAGGCGAACCTATTTACTCCTATTGAAGTAATAATGTACGAATAAATAGTAAATAAAATTTGAGAGCTTAAGCGATGATGTCAGAAATACAGAGTTGAAGACGATTTTCGAAAGAACCGAAAACCTAATCGAGGAAATTAAATTAGACGTGCAGGGTTCAAATATCCGGCTACTCTTTTGCGTTCGCCTCAGTTTGTGGGCTGCAAGAAAAACTGAGTCATCTAGCCTTGGATAGCAACCCGTCTAACAAAAGGAATTTTATTCCAGACTGGTGTTAAGGTAACTGGAAAGCATTTCATTCTCTTTCCTAATAATGCAAACCAATTCACAGATAAGAAAGAAAATAGAGGCAAGATGCATAAGGGAGAAAAAACTGCTCTACTTCACTCAACACTAACTATTTTGGGGACATCTCAGTAATTATCCTATATCTCTCCTCGGGGTGAGATATTGCTAGGAAGTAAATAATAAAGACCACGTAAGAAAAGCGGTTTTTTGACATATTTACTTGCATATAATTTATATCTTGCCTATCTTAATAGTATTTGCTTAATGGAGATAATTTCTTTACATATACATCTTTAAAAAATAATTTAAAAGAGTTTTTTTTTATTTCAATCTGGTATTTTATGATATTTATATAACAAAGCGGTATTTTTGATCATAGATTTTATAATTAAAATGCTTAATCATTCAAATAAACGATTTTCTGTCCCAAACTTCCTTAGCATTTAGATCACTGCATGGAAATAAAGGTATATAAGCACTGTATAAAGGGGTGTAGTTTTAATATTTAAAAAATGTAATAACAATAATTTTATAACGTACTGTTTACCACAACTATCGAAATATGGACAATGGAAAGAGATATAGCTCATGAAACTTTAGTTATTATGGTGACTTCAAAAAAGAAATCCCAAATAAAGGAAGTAAATCGGTCAACATTTGTCCATTATGTCGATTACATTTACAGATGGAAATCATCTTTTATACAGATTCAATTATTTCGCCAGGAATTGTTCATTAAGAAAGCCCAACTTTTATTTAAAATCCTTTTACACTGACTCGGTACAGGATAAAGGCTAACTCACATGTTTTTATCCGCCATTTTTTTAGAATGAAGTGTTTTTTTTTCTTTTTCTGGGCGTTGGACAAATATGTCCCCTCGGAAAATAAATGAAAACGTTCAGAGATAAGAGTGGAGAATATAGGAATATATTTATGCATTTTGTTTTTCACTTTCGCGATAAAGAAAGAAAAGCAAACATGAGAAAGGGACAAATGATAATAAAACAGAAGTGGGTTTATCGTCCATAGAAACACGGAATCTGAACTAAAAAAACCCAAACAATGAGATAGCAATGTGAAGAAAAATGGACGTGGGAACTAATTGGGTAAATGAACTATGGAAGGTTCATAAGCATGAGTTTAAAAATACACACACACGCATACATGCATATATATATATATATATATATATATATATATATATATATATATATATATATATACACAAATATATATATATATATATATGTAATCATTTATTCGAAAATTATAACATAAAATGTTATAAAATCACTAGAAAAATACCCATTTTGTTTTAACACTTCTCGTGTCTTATCAAGTGATGGTGCTGAATGTAGAATAAAGGGGTTTAAAAGGTTCAAATCAATCAAACACCCCTCGCTAGGGGAAACGCTGTTACATAAGCTGGAATGACCAATAAACCTACAAGTATACGAGAATTCCAAAAACTTATGCATATATATATATATATATATATATATATATATATATATATATATATATAATAAAGAAGAACAAAACAAAAAACTTATTATATATATATATATATATATATACTTATATATATAATAAGAAAGAACAGTAAGATGTATGATCCGGTGTTCTTAGCAAAATGTTTATTTTTAAAAATCAGTGCTCGATACAAAAAGTAGAGGAAAATATAATTATTTTCTTTTTTAAAAATTTGATTCCATCGCGTCACCAAAAAAATCTATATTCCAAAACAGGAACTAAAGCGATGTTAGGAATAACTTTCTAAGAAATTTCTTAGAAAATTATTCCTAACATCGCTTGACAAAGGAACGGCACTCTGGCTTTTAAGTTTATTTTTTATAATTAACAGGGTGCGGCAGAAATACTTCCCAGATTTAAAGATTGACAAAAAGACAAAGGTAACTGCTATTAAAAGAATATTTCACTGTTGTTTAAACAAATGATTGCAATATTTATGGTGTCCTCTATTCGTCATACACTGCAATAGACGATTTCTAAAGTTTTCAATGATTTGGAAGTTCAATCGATTTAAGATCTTCCATATTATTTTGTGTTAAACACTGAACCCGTGGTCTTGTAACTGTAATGCAACTTTATTTTCTTTGTTTGGTAATTATGAAACAGCATTTCTCCCACGCCTGATTGTGGAACATATAGTGGGATGAAACAAATATTCGTACTCATACAAATTTTTAATTTATTCTATTTCTAAATAATGAATAAAAAAATACTTTTCATATAATTAATTATACAAAGAGGCATCGCCATCTTTCCTTCATACATGATTTCTAGAATTACATGAAGACAACTCAGTTTTGGTTTCCTCTGTCCACAATAATATTTCCCAATACAATTTATCCTTATCCATATGTTCACAAATAAATTTCATCCTGGAATCTCTGTGTCTTTTCAAAAGCAGTGCAGTTTTCCGAGGGGACCGTGACTTTAGATTGTTCCTATGAATTTCATTCCTTATTGTCTGTTTAGTGACAGAGATTCCTGATGAAAACAAATTATCCAGCAACTTTATTTAATTTGACGCATTAATTTCATCGAAGATCTTGAAGAAACTTTCCCTGGAGGACCTGTTCTTCTTTGGTTTTTCAACAGTTTTTAGTTTTTTAATACCTTGCAATGAACGAAATAATAGTAGTAAATGGAATATTCAGGTTGTCTGGGATTTTCCTGTAACTTTTACCTTCTTTCCAGAGCTTCACAATCCGTTCGTTTTTGAATTTGTTAATTCTTTATCTCTTGCCAAGATGATAACCTTCTTGCAATAATAATAATTACGGAATGTCCTGTTTGTATTTTGAGGCTAAAAATAACAACTAATTAAATTATTGGAACTTTCTAGAATAGTCTTCTTGAATAATCTAGGGGATTAAAGAAATTTAAATGTTTTAAAATCTGAAATTTGTATTGTACGAAAACTTTTTCACCCATTAAAATGGATAAATGAGATTTATTTCAATTAAATCAATTTATTTCTGTTTTCTATGCATATTTAGCTATTATGCATCTGTGTACCGTTAATAATATGAAAAGAAATATGGAAATACAATAAATTAAAAATTGTATGTGTACGAATATTTGTTTCCCACCCGGTATATTCTGTAACCTTCTGGCATAGATAGATGATGCGATGGGTAAATTGTTGCCGTTTTACAGTTTTAATTTCGCTTCTGTGCGTTGTTTGTTTTTGATTTCATCGCCTGCATAGCATAGCTGCATCAGTTAGGCACCGTCTCTGAGAAAAAGAGTTCCATGGTGCAATTCACTCGCGCATAAATTTTAAAACGGCATTTTCTTTTGCTTTGCATTCGTGCAGGAAGCTCCAATGCAAACATTTCGGAGTGTTTGGATGCAGAGGATTCGGAAAGAGTTGCATGAGTCCATTGGTGACTAAAAAGGTGTTTGGAGTAATTACTCGTGATGGCGACGTTATGTCTCCATTCATCTTCCCCAAGGGCCTCAGATTCAACTCAGAGGCCTACATGAAGTTCCTTGAGAAGGTAGTGCTGGTTAGGATCAAGGTGGGGACTGTTGGAAGGCACTATGTCTGGCAACAGGTTTCTGCATCATCTCACGCAAACGGGAGACCCAGGTCATGGCGACCACATCCCCCTTACATCTGGCCACTTAAATCCCTAGACTGCAACCGCGTTGATCATTATGTCGGGCGCAGTTGAGCGAGAGACCAACAAAACTTCTTGTAACACCAAAGATGAACTGAAGGCAATGATTATGGCAGTATTCACCAACTTGACCGTCCAGAAGAGTTGCAGGAGATTCCAAAATTTTCTGGAGGCCGTAGTGGAAGCCAATGGCGATTTTATTGAATAAATTTACTCATTAGTATTTCAAGGTATTTTTGTGTAATTTTGGTAAATATATCTATTAAGAAGAGATGTCAGTGTATTTTAATTTTTGCGTAATTTAGACAATTTATCCATCACAACCTGTAATTGGTGGAAATTTTTTTGATTGGTGGGGGGATGTTCTTCACTGAAATATTATTTTCAATAAAGTTGCAATCTCAAAACTTTTTAAAGTTCTACCTTTGAAGGAAGAACTAATCAACATTTTTCTAGCGTCTGAAAATCTGGCGTCATATCGGCTGGCGAAGAAAAACGTTCATGCCTTAACGCCAGTTCTCGAAAAGTTGCACACTATCGTTCCATTCTGTTCGTCGGATGAACATTCTCTTAGTAATGTAGACATTTTTAAAAGATGAAGTGTTAATTATTGAAGAATAGATTTATTTTTATTTTAATTACTTTTTTGTCGCAACTTTTAACGTAAACCCAACATCAGTAATGAAACATATTGATCAGTTATAAAAATCACGCTCGTGGCGAGGCTTGATTTTGCCTTCTTTTAATTTCAGATAATCTATCCATGGACGGCAGCTGATCTAATCTGCAAGAAAAAAAAAACAAAAGAAGAAAAAAAAAAACAAAAAGCAGCAGCTGCAGATGGACACATTCATCTGCTGAGAATTATTTCTTATCTTCTTTTAATCACTCAGCGGCGCCATATTTTGTTTTTACATACACTTAGGGGGTTAGCGGAAGAAACTTTCGAGAATGTAATAACAATATTAGATACAGTGTAACCCGGATATAAGAGACCCCGATATAAGAGAAACCCGGATATAAGATAGATTTTCTTTGGTCCCAAATAAGAGCCATACTTACCTAAACAAAATAGACCAAACCCGGATATACGAGAAACCCGAATATAAGATACTTCTTCTCCGGTCCCGACAACTCTCTTATATCCGGGTTACACTGTATATTGATTGAGGGAATTACAAGCAAAGAGAACAGTGTGTAAACTATTTGACGAGTTTCAGTAAAAGGATAATAAAAAAGTTGGAGAGGGACGGTGAAGCTTAAAAACTACTTAGAGAAAAATATCAGGAAGTTGAAGAGAGCCATGATCATCCATGTATTGAATGCACGTGGCATACAAAAGAAATGTAGTACTATTAGCAGCAGTGCTGTTATCTTGATCTTTTAAAAATAAGGTTGTCAAATATTTTAAATTTTTGACATATTTCCGCCATCTTAATTTCTGTGGTTTTATTTAAACCAGTTGCATTCGTTTTAATGTCATTTTAATTTCTCAAACGGAGTGCAGTTAGCCATGAACAAAACAGTGTTTGTCAAAAAACCAAGTGTATGACCGCGCTGATGTTTCGAACTCTCATCTATTTTGTCTCCAGTAGCAAAACTTACAGTGATATTAATCAATTAGATAGCAAAAGCTGTTAGAATCATCGAGTCATATTTTTTATTGTGATCTGAAAAGCAAGTGAAATTAAGATGAAAGAAATACCTACCAGTCAAAATAGAAAAGAAATAGTTGATAATGATTCATTTACTAATAACAAAATGATAATGAATCATTGCGAAAGCGGTTCTATATAGCTGATTCTATAGACATTTCTGAACGAAGTGGACATGATATAAATATGAAAGTTCAGATGTGATAATGAATTTATTTATGAAGATGACATCTCGCGGTGTTTGAAAACAAATACTCCAAACGCAATAGTTTCTATAGCGTTTTACAAAAAAAAATTGTCATAACTGATCTATACACCGAGATATTTAAGGTGTTTAGAATTTATTAATTCCATTGTCTAATATGAAAAAAATAATAAAGAGGAAATTAACAATGGTTGATAATGCTTGATCTAATAATAATTAATAGGAAGAATTTATGAATAACTGAGATTTAAAGCAAACTAAAATAAAAGGAATATTAGTTAAAAATGAATAATGCCTGATAATGCTCCATTTAATAATAAATGAATGAGTGGGAGTTGCTGCGAATTAAAGCAACTAAAATTAAAATGAAAGAAATATTAGTAAAAATCAATAATGCTTGATAATGCTTTATCACGTAATAAAAAAAATAAAAAATAAAATGGCGGTCCGAGTAGCTGCGATGCGAGAGACACGGAAATTAAGATGAAAGAAATACTAGTTAAAGTGAATAAAGGTTA
>OZ010573.1:97916933-97989433 GCA_963932145.1 Acanthosepion lycidas | reverse complement strand
CCAGACATGGTTGTCCGACAATTTTTGCGACAACATCACACCTTAAATCTGGCCACCTAACACCACAGACGGCAACCCCCTTGATTATTATGCGTGAGACGCAGTTGAGCGAGAGACAATCGATAGTTATTTTCAAGGGTGTTTTGTTTCTGGTGTTATTTTTTCCTCGTGTTTTGACTGCTGCGTTGTAAATTATGAAAATAGCTTTAGAAGTGTCTGAAAGCGATTAGGACAATAAAAATTATGGACAATTTTGATATTCCTTAACTACTACCAAAGGGAAAAATGTTAGGATGCTGGAAAAACCTAATAAAAATGTAATTCAATCTTCCGAGGCGGCCATATTGAATGAAGGATGTTTGAAAGAAAAGTTGCTGACAAAATATACTTATCTATAGACAGATAAATAGATAGATAAAAATAATTAAATAGATAAATATAAATAATGTGTTGAAAAAAAAATTGCAATTTTTTTATATCAAGGACAATTTTATGGAAAACGTTTGACAATGTAAAAATGTTTTCGCTTGACGCCTTTCGTCATTTAGGACTTCATTTGACAAAATTGGATTTTACGTTGACAGGACAACACACGTGAAAAAAGCAATGGGACGGTGATATTTGAAATGTTTCTTTTTTTTCTTTCTGTTTAATTTTCCAGCACTTTTCTTATTATATAGGTGTGCCTATATTTCTCGTTCTTTAAGAGACAATGGAATTGACTAATGTTAATAGCACAGAAAACAGACTAGGCTGAACGAGTTCAAAGTTCGATTGAGGTGATGCACGTTTTCTTTGCATTGGGAAAAGCGGGAAGCTATCACTCCCTGCTATTGGTGTAATCTAATCCTGCACAACTTGCAATGTTTTCATTTCGAAATAAACAAGAAAAAAACACATACGAAAATATGAAATAAGTACACCGATATCGGAATGAAAAAATGAGCCGAAATACTAGAACTGCTAGGCAATATATTAATTGAGAACACGAAAAAAGGACTAACTACTAATTGTAAAAAGACAGAATGTACGGTTATGTCAAAAGGGTTTTTCCAAGATGCGAGTACAGAATATCTTAAAAGTGTTTAATAAACGCCTGAAAATTCTTCTTCTTCGTGTGCCGTGTATTCTCATGACGTAGGCGATCATAGCTCTCCACAATTTCCTGTTCTTTGTAGCTCTTAATATATTTTTTCATTTCTCCTAAACACTGTTCCGCCATCCATTTACTCAAATTCATTAAGTATGTTATGCGTTGTTTTCATCTGCCCTTCTTGCCTGCAATCTGTCCTGTGAGGATTAGATTTTCGAAGCCCTCCTTCCTCATTACGTGTCCTAGAAATTCCAATTGTCTTTCGGGTGTTAAGTATGTGTTCTTTTTGTTTCCATGTTCTCTAAAACTTCGTCGTTGCACAAGCGTTCAGCATCTTTCTGTAGAACCACATTTCTGTTGCGTTAAATCTCTTCTTCATCTTTGATTGTCTAGAATTCACTGTTATACAAGAGGACACCTATCACGTAACAGTTCAGTACTCTTTGTTTCTATCGAAGTTTTCCTGTCTCTTAATACTCTGCTTAGATTTTGGAATGCTTCTTTGGCTATTAGATCACATTCCAGATATTAAAATGTTTATATTTATTTAATTTTGATATCTCTGTTTTGTAATTTGCAATTTGGGCTCATCCCTTTTGCTAGCAATTATGCATTTTTCTCCTGTCTTCTCGCTTTTCTACACTGCCTTCTGTAGAAGCTATTGTAGTTTTCTTTTCGTGTCTGCAATAAATACGGTGTCATCTGCATATTCTATGTTTTTAAGATTGTGGCTGCCAACAGTGAATCATGGTAGGACATGTAATTCTCTCACAATTGCCTCGCTGTATAGGTTGAATAATTCTGGTGAGAAGACGCAGCCTTATCTTATACCGCTTTAAATCTGAAGTCACATTAGAATAACGAATGATGCCTTTCAAAATCTAAGCAGAGTATTAAGAAACAGAAAATATTCATTTTTTTTTCTTCTATGTGCCGTGTCCATTCAGGGCGATGACGATAAGGGCTCTCCCCAATTTCCTGTTCTTCAAAGCTTTTAATATTTTTTCTTTTTGTTATCTTTCCTAAACCCTGTTCTGCCGTCCATCTACCGAAATTTGCCAGGTAAGTTATGCGTTATTTTTCTCTGCCTTCAATCTGACCTGTGAATATCAATTTTTCGTAGCCCTCTTTCCTCATTGAAACTTCGACTGTGTTTTTTTTAATGTTAAGTGTAAGTGTCTTTTTGTTGCCATTGTCTCTAGAAGTCCTTCGTTGCTCACATATTCGACGGATCGTATTCTAACCATCCTTCTGTCGAGCCATATTTATGTTACCCCAAGTCTCTTCTTCCTTTGTGAGTAGATTGTCCATCTTTCGCTGTCACATAGAAGGACTAATGTAAACATTTTAGTGCTATTTTCTTTGTTTCTAACGAAACGTTTCAGTTTCTTAATATTTTACTTAGTTTTTGAAAGACATCTTTCGCTATCCCAATGAATGTTCGGATTTTTTGCGCTACAGTTACGGACGTTTTTTTTTAAACACTTTCCAGATTTATCAGTTTCTGTACTTGTTTAATTTACCGTCCCAAATTCGCAACTCGCATCTTCGGTGTACAATTCTGACAACAACCCTTCTGTCTTAAAATTGGAAAGCGTCTTGTTTGTAAGGTCGAATTACTTCTTTTAAACTAAGAATTTCCCATGATTCCTCTCGAAGGTTTCTTCCTCTGTAGCTAAATTGTATAGAACGTCAGGCTATATGACGGTTGCTTGTAGGATACAGGTTCGGAGGAGACATACTTTCTATGAAATTTCTCGGACATTCAGGCCGGTAAATGTTGTTAATATTATTTATTATAAACAGAGCATTTACTTAAATATGTGTATCTATAAAATGCTGGACGCAATCGTGCCTGACGATTGCGTCCAGCATGAAACAGCCTGTCGCCTCTGAGTGTTGACTTCAATGTTCACTTTTATATTTATATTTACATAAGCTCTGTCTCTGATATTGAGCACTTCATCCCATAAATATAGCATACTTTAAACTATATTTCTTCATATGTATATATATATATATATATATATATATATATATATATATATATATATATATGTGTGTGTGTGTGTGTGTATTAGTATGTATTAGTTCAACATGCCACGGCTCGGAATAAACGCTCCTTCTCGAAACCACAAAAAATAAAATACAACTTAAGCAGTTCAAAAATGAGAAAAAACTAACAACGACAAAGAAGGGAATAACAAAGTCATTGAATATGTCTAAAGTGGGCGAAAGCGCTTGGAACAATTAAAATTATGGAAATTTCTGTACTGTCTAAACTCCTACAAAACAAACAAAAAAAAAGGTAAGGATGCAAGACAAAATAAAATAAAAAACTAATTAAATTTTCCTTGTTTGCCATATTTAATAAAAAAAAAATATTTAAACGAGAGGTTTCTGCCAATTTTTTTTGCCAGAAATATTTATAAACTGACGCAAAGCTGCCTTCCCAGAATTCCTAAAAGAAATACCTCTTTCCTAAGCTAACATAGATAATTATAAAAATATTAAAAAATTACAAAATACTGTTATATATAGTGTAACCCGGATATAAGAGACCGGGATATAAGAGATATTTTCTCTGGTCCCAAATTAGAGCCTGTGTTAATGTATATCCGGATATAAGAAAAACCCGGATATAAGAGTCTTCTTCTCCGGTCCCGACAACTCTCTTACATCCGGGTTACACTGTACAAAAACCGCTATTATTTATTATATATAATACAAAAATTAATCTCAAACTAAAATAATATAAATAATAATTACATTCTAAAATACAAAATAAAACAAAAACAAAGTTTACTCAGCTTCGTTCATGAGGTGTCGCATCACTTAGCCTGCATATTTATTATATTACATCAGTTATATGTACATTGAATAGCATTCGTAAATTTAATAATTCTGGAAAAACTAAGGATATTTTTACGCCTGTTTATAAGTACATTTTACAAAATAAAATCCTTACATTTGCCTTAATAAAGTACATAAGAGTACGAAAAACGTCGACTTTTCCTTTTGCAACACAAAAGCCCCTTTTGGAAAACAACACAATTAATCCATTAGTGGCTCACCCTAACGACAGTGACAATAATTTTGATTTAAAATGCTATTTTGGTTAAAAGCGAAAACAACTCAAACAGTATTTTTAAAGGATATTTAAGTTTTATTTTTAAATTTCTGTATTAGTTAATATTAGTTAATTAAAATTAATTAATTAGTTAATTAATTAGTTAATATTAGTTATTGCAAGCTTCAGAATAGTTTCTCTCACTATCAAATTAAGAAAGAAAATAATTAAATTAAATTTAAAAACAATTCTGTTTATAGTTTGTATCTTTGAAAATGATTTTAAATTTTGAGTTTTGAACATCTTGACTAGTGAGTGTGATATCATTTTTTGTGTTTGAAACTGTGGCTCGTGTGTATTTTAAGAATTTAAATAGATTGTATAAGGCTTAAACATGAAACAAAATTGATTTTGTTGATTTTCAGTTGATTTAGACTTTTAATATCAAAGATATATTCAGTTCGAAACGGAAAAACACGAATAAATCAGGGGTCAGAATATAGAAAACAAATTGCACATTGAACCATCCAAATATCTTAGAAGAAAAGAAAAAAAAAGAAAAAAAAAGGAGAATGACTGCAGCAGTTGGGATCTATTCTCAAATGATACTTTAAACGCATTAGTAATCCACTGTTTTGAAAACTGTTATTCTTATTAAAAGAAAAAAAATTGCTAAGTAGAAAATCTATTGAAAGTACACTGATCTCAAAATTTATTTGTTGTAATTTTTCTACATAAGAAATTAATTCACTGGAGAAACGTCGAGGAATTTAGATAAAATATTATATGTAAACAAACGCGATCTTTCACAAGCTAATAGTCAATACATTGGCTTCTCATCATAATGAGTCTGATTATAATTTTAATTTAAACATGCTTCATTAATTAAAAGAGAAAACAATTTTTAGAACTGTTGTTTTAGGATAATAGACAAGATTATATTTTATCTTAATTTCTATATCAGTTAATATTATTTCTTGCTAGGATCCCGAGAATCAGAATGAATTCTCTCTCTATAAAAAAGAAAGCCAGAAATTAAATTAAAATTAAAAAAAAAAACAAACAAACAAAAAAAACATTGTTGTAGTCTGCATCTTTGAAATAATCGTAAATTTTGAATTGTGAATATCTGTGTTGTCACGTGAGTGTGATATTATTTTTCATGTTTTGAAACTCTGTGGGTCGTGTGGATTTTAAGAATTTAAAAACAATTTATAATACCTAGTCCAGAAACGAAGTTGATTTTCTGGATTAAATAATCAGCTCGAAACGCAATAGCAGCAAAAATGATACGGACTTCGTTGGATCGACTGCAAAACAACACTTTAAATGCATTATTAGCCCGAACAAAACTTAACATAAAATGTGTTGCAACTATAATTTTACAACAATAAAATAATCTATTAATACAAGAAAAATAGCAATTAGCTAAAACGTGAAGGGTTATTTTGTCAACTGTAATAATTTTTTATAAGAAATACATAGGAGAAACTTTAAAGCATTTTTAAATAAGAAATTAACGCATAAGAACCTCCTCGAGGAATTGAAATAAAATATATATGAAAAAAGGGCATTATACGAATTGCATTTAGTGATTTACTCTAATGAGTTTGAGCATAATTTTGATTTAAACTAAGCGACTTTGATTAAAAGGGAAAGAAACGTACGAATGCGACAATGTATAGAGCACTTTAATTAGTATATCATCCACAGAAAATTTGTATCCTGGTCCTTACAAGTTTTCACCATACTTAGCAGGTCTACTATTATCAGAGTGTGCGATATTTAAAGTGGTAAAACATAAAGAAATTAAAGGAAATCGGCAAGAGTATATACCCAACGCACACACACACACATATAAATGTATATATATATATATATATATATATATATATATATATATATATATATATATATATATATATGTATGTATGTATATATATATATATATATATATATATATATATATATATAATGAAAAAAAAAACACTTTAAGGTACCATAAGATAATTTAAAACTTCCAAAAACGAATTGAGAGGAAAAAATTTTTTCCTCTCAATTCGTTGTTGGAAGTTTTACCTGATGATCCTGAATCCTTAAAAAAGGATTTTGGCTGAAATAAATTATCGTAATGGTACCTTAAAGTGGTTTGTTCTTCATTACATATTAGTTCTGTCCTCACATTGAGCTCTCAGGATTTCAACCTCTTTGGATTTACCAATTCGGTTTACCAAGTTCCTTATAACTTAAATATATATATATATATATATATATATATATATATATATATATATATATATATATACACGTTCATTGCCACTCAGATGAGATCCGTCTCACTTTTAATGGCTTCCATATCGTTTCGACATCCATGGCTCCGTCTGATGACTCTTGAGGTCAGCATTCGATTGCAGAGTTATCATATATATATGGCAGATACATTTGGTATCCTTGATTGGGCTAATTCGTTCTGCATGCCCTACAACTCTTGTGTGTACCCCCACCTGCCCACTCAGTCTTTGATCTTCAAACTTTGTTGCAAGTATTGTTGACAGGACGATGAGGCAGGTTGGTATAGTTTTCAATCGGAAGTAAGCCAGCTATGTCAAGTACATACATACATACATACAGATATAGATACGAGGTCTGTGCGAAAAATAGTGGGACTAGTATTCCAAACAATTTATTTCAATTCCAACCAGCAAAGAACTAAATGGTTTCCCATTCAATGTAACCCCTTCGAGCAATCAGCAAGACTATTAAATAGGTTGGCACCTCCGTCCCACCGTTTCACTGTCGAAACAGTTAAATGTAGCCGTCTCTAATAGCTTCATGTCTCACACCTCCCGTCTGTAGAATTCCCTTCCTATTACTTGTTTCCCTGATAGCTATCTCCAAGTATTCAAATGTAATGTCAATCGACATCTCCAGATGCCTTGATCTATTCTCTGACCTTCTCTTTATCCTTTCCTCTATCACGCCTCTTTACTCTCACTCCTACTATTTGTAACCCCTTGCGTGCTAGTGGCATCCCTCCTTGCTTCGGTGAAATGCTTAAGAAAAAAAAACAAAAAAAAAAAACCCAACAAAGATCCTGTGGCGTTTGCATCGCTCAGTGAGCGAGAAGAGACGAAAGTTTTGGCAGGACAAATCGTGTCTACTTCACCACGACAATGTACCTTAAGCATCCGGTATTTTCCGGTTGAGGACATCACCGTATTGAAGCAACTTTTCGATTTATCTGATCTTGCTCCTTGTGACATTTATCTTTTCACTAAGCTCAAGGAGATCAAGGGGACTCGTTTTGAAGGCGAGGGGCTATCAAGAGGGCCATAACGACGGACGTGAGGGGCACCAAGAAGAATCCTTCCAGCAGTACGTATAAGCATGAGAGAGAAAGCTGGGAAGTGCATTAAACTCGAAGATTACTTTGAATAGGAAACCATGTAGTTTGCTGTTTGGAATTGAAATAAATTGCTTGGAGAACCAGTTCAGTTACTTTACAGACAGACATCGTATATACGTATGTAAAGATATCAATAAAATCTCTCAGTCGACCGATTTCCTAATATCTAAACAAATCTTTAGTCGTCAGAATTATAGACGAAATCTCTTCATATACATCAAATGTATGTATATAGTGGCTGGGATTTTGATTACGCTACGTGGTACTTAAATGTAATGAGCCTAAAGCGGACTCATTGAATTTAAACCGATCCTTAACACAAATTCAGATCAGTAATGGCGGCCATAATCTCAGCAACATAAGATACGCAGATATCATAGCAGATAGCAGACATGGAAAAGAGACGAAAAAATCTATATAATGTAGCGAAGTGAAGCGAGAGGAAAAGGCTCAGTATAAACTACAAGAAGACATAATGCATTGTTATGAGCAAAACGATGATCCCAAAATGCAAATTACAAATCGGGGATATCAAACAAGTCAGAAATTATTTACATTATTCGGCCTATTGTCCTCATCTTTGTCGCCATATTTATCACAACGTTTCGGCCGTTGTACGCTCCGGCCTTAGTAGTTGGAATTTCGAACTGAACCCTTTATTTCGCTCACTGGGGTAGACTGTTCTAGTTCCACGTGCCATGTTTGATGGATGTCAGTTATCAGTTATCTCCCTCTGAAATTTATCCACTGCCTTAACTGGGTATTGAACTTACATTCTTTGGGTCCTGTCCCTGGATCTAACCAACGCCTTTATCCTCAAAGACACATGGCACAGTGGATAAAGATGGAGTACTGTTGCTGTATATAGACAGGAGCTAGTCAGGCTTCACTTTCCGGTTTCGACAGACACCAAAATCGACATGGTTAATGAATTAATTGATACCTTTACGACCCATTTCTCACAGATGAAACGTTGCAAATCTTTATCGCTATTTCCATGGAAAGTGTTCAGACCAACTAAATTCTTTACTTCCACCATCACAGCTCAGATCCCGCCATGCCGCATTGTAGCGAACCACCCCCATTCACTTCGTATTCCATTGCAGAGATGTAAGTTCGACTCAGGCAGCTTCTTCACCCGAACTAAAGCTTCGTGGAACCGACTCCCAAGACAATGTTTCCCTGATAACTACAATCTTAACCTGTTCACCTCCAAGGTTAACAGTAATCTTTCCCACATATGCACTTACTCTGTAGCCCTCTACCTCAAGTGGCTCTTAGGCCTAGTACAGTGTGAACATTATTGCAAAAAATAATTTCAAACATTAGTTTAATAAAACATATATATTTCATTAATAAACAAATAAAAATATTATTTTAGTAAAAAAATCTTTTCTAGTAACATACAGTTCTTATACAATACCGTATATACTCGCATATCATGCGACCTTTGAAGACGTAATTTTGAAGGTATTTTGACAACAGTAAATAGATATATAATTTGGACAAAGGCGTATCCAGGACCAGTAATACATGCGCTAATTTTATATCTCTTGAATGAAGCGACCCCCTTAAAATTAGCTTCAATATTGTGTCTTCAAACGTCGCATGATACGTGAGTATATATGTTGTATATATTCCTTAAGTCATATATAGATACTTTGCAGTACAAATACGCTAATATATTTGATTACAAATGCTTAGTATTTGAGCTCATGTATTTGTCTCTTGACAAAGTCTTTTAAAAAATACAAGGTAAGCAATATTAGCTGGTTGTGGCGTGATCTCGGTGAATATGCGCACAATTTTCTACGAATGTTGACATATAAGATAGAAATTAATCGTGTAAATTCATCCACATAATATGCTATCCTAACCTGTACGTTTATTAATTTAGTTATATATATCATCACGATCATCACTGATATATATATATATATATATATATATATATATATATATATATATATATATATATATATATTGCCATGTACACTAGGTTATATATATATATATATATATATATATATATATATATATATATATATATATTGTTGTGGATTCCGAGATGAAATCCAGTCTCAAATGAATGACAAACGCAGGAATGAAATATAGCAAATAAATGTATTGACGTAATAATACAATTGGTAATACGATTAGTAGATCCAGAAATGCGGTTAGTAGCAATGATAATATATATACAGTCTGGGAAATTCAGTATCGAAGTATGACTTTCTTCTGAGTCTACGTGCTCGCAACTGTGACTCCTACAAAGCGGCTACCTCACACTCTCACTATCTCACTGTATCACTGTCACTCTGTCACTCTGTCACTCTAACTCCCCGGTATTCACCGGCAGCAGTACAAGCACACACTGGGCGAGTCCACTTAACACACATATATATATATATATATATATATATATATATATATATATATATATATATATGCGTATGTGTGTGTGTGTGTGTGCGTGTAAGGGTATATCAAAAATACTTTTAAAAATTTTGGTGGCGGGTTCCTCACGCTAAACAAGAACAAAAGTCCATATAAACGTATGGCCTCAAATCCTTCGTTTTTTATTTATTAAGTTTACAGAAAGCGTACAGAAGATAGCCCTGCATTACCATTTACACTAGGTTACATTTGTCATTCATGTACATTTGTGGCTAGTCTATCTTCAACGTGTGTGCTGTAGTGAGTTAACAATGGCAGGATATTGATATCGTGAGCAAGCAGATATCATTTTTACATAGGGCCGCGCGAATGGTAATGGACTGAAAGCTTCACGGCTGTATCAGATTGCGTTTCCAGACCAAAGGCAGCCGAGCCATTCAAACTTTGCTGCTGAGATAGAATGTGCCAAAAATAAGTATTTTTGGTTTGCCTCTTGCTTTGTACATTTAACAGCATCTACCATAAACTTTAAATTTAATAACTCAAAAACGAAATACTTGCGGGCTTTTGTTTATATGGGCTGTTGTCCTTGTTTTGTGTGAGTAACCCTCATCCAAATTTTGTAAAAGCTACACACACACACACACACACACACACACACACACACACATATATATATATATATATATATATATATATATAGTGAAGAGGGGAATTAACAGGAGATAACTGACATCCATTAGACATTGCACGTGGAACTAGAACAGTCTACCCCAGTAAGCGAAATAAAGGGTTCAGTTCGACATTCCAACCACCTGAAGAAGGCTGGAGCGTACAACAGCCGAAACGTTGTAATAAATATGGCGAAAAAGATGAGGACATTAGTCTGAATAATGTAAATAATGTACATAATATCTCATCTCAGAAATATAGACAGATGTTGAATTTCTGTTTAAAATCATTCTTAACCCAACTATGATTGCCTTTGTCATCAGAATACCCCACTTCATCAATACATTGACCATTGAAGGAGATGCAAGAACGTTGTCTTCTTTGGTAGACCCGTTTAGACTCTAATACAGAGTCTACATGCTTTAATAAGATCAGCCAAAAATTAGGATGATGTGACATTCCGCTGTGCCGGGTGAAAGGCACAAAGTTGAAGACATTAGAACTAGACACAGACATACAAATTTACGAATACACAACCTTATCCGATGTCCACTTAGACATACAAGGATATTCCCAAACTTATATATGTATAGAATTACGTGCACAGAATTATATACATATAGAGTTAACTGTCTGTATAATGAGAATTGAACCAATCAAAATTGAAAACATCAGACTTTCTATCTTTTTGTTTGTTTTCTCTCAATCTCTAACGAACCTTTAACAAAAGTGAAACATCGAGATTGACGTATGTTTCCATTTGTTCGTTATTTTATCACCTTGTCGGATTTCTGGTCCATATTTGATCTGCATTTTTTCTTTAACTTTAAATATAGAATACTAATATCTATCTATCTATCTATCTATCTATCTATCTATCTATCTATCTATCTCAGTCTATTTCTATCTATCTATCTATCTATCTATCTATCTCAGTCTATTTCTATCTATCTATCTCTCTATCTATCTCAGTCTATTTCTATCTATCTATCTATCTATCTATCTCAGTCTATTTCTATCTATCTATCTATCTATCTATCTATCTATCTATCTATCTATCTCAGTCTATTTCTATCTATCTATCTATCTATTTATCTCAGTCTATTTCTATCTATCTATCTATCTATCTATCTATCTATCTATCTATCTATCCCAGTCTATTTCTATCTATCTATCTATCTATCTATCTATCTATCTATCTATCTATCTATCTATCCCAGTCTATTTCTATCTATCTATCCATCTATCCCAGTCTATTTCTATCTATCTATCCATCTATCCCAGTCTATTTCTATCTATCTATCTATCTATCTATCTATCTATCTATCTATCTATCTATCTATCTATCTATCTATCCCAGTCTATTTCTATCTATCTATCTATCTATCTATCTATCTATCTATCTATCTATCTATCTATCTATCTATCTCAGTCTATTTCTATATATCTATCTATCTATATATCTCAGTCTATTTCTATCTATCTATCTATCTATCTATCTATCTATCTATCTATCTATCTATATATATATATATATTACAAGTGATTATAACAAAAACATGTTGAAATCGCTACGCAATAGCTTTCGTGTTTCGGCAACGTTCATCTTCAGGTGATGTTAAGTAACTGGTGATTAAATAATTTTTAAGAGAATTTCAAAAGCAAAGTCCTACTTCTTTTCCGGAAGATAAAGGGAGTGGGGTGAGAAAACTCACGGTCAGAATTAAAACTAGACTTGTGGGTTTGTGTTGATCAACCAATTAAAAATCAGATCTGACTTTTAATTGATTGATCAAAACAAACCGAAAAGTACATGATGCGTAAATTCTGCACCATATAAATAACAGGCATGACGTCATCCCTGATGTTTTTGGTAGGTTTAGTTGCTTTGGTAAATCAGGAACATTGAGGTATATGCGAAGTCATCGTACAAGAGTACAGATCATCTACAAAATTTCATTAAATTGTATCAATTTATATCGCATTTTCGGGAATGTGTGCAAGCTGAACGGGGTGTTGAAAAAGACACACAGACATCCACAAAGAAATACCTGTCTGTCAGTTAACATTTTGCTAGAGTTTTTAAAAGTCTGTCTTGGGTAAAGAGCCATATTCATTGAAAGCAGAAGCATGTCTTCTAATGATATATTTTTATGGTCATACTCGACCTCGACGCGGTGTCATTGATAGCAAGAATGTCTCGCTAGATCAATTGCGACTGAGTAGTGAGCTCGGTCCTCACTGGATGTTCCATACATTCGGCCTTGTGCCATATGTAAACTACGCTTAGAAAATCTCCAATTTTAAATCACGACTTTCACCTCTTTGTCGGGTATAGCCGTGATAAGCTCTCATGTATTAACTGAGCAGCTATTGCAGATTTCATACTTAGCAGTTGGGTGACACATAAATGTTGTTCATCTATGAAAATAAACATTCAAAGGAGAACGCAGACTCCCTGGAATTGAACGTAGATTCTTCCGGTTCGAGAATTATTTACTTGTGACTTAATCATAAAAAAACGCTAATCGGTTCATGAGTGCGCACGCGCACACACACGCGCAGACACTTGTATATACGTATAGAGACTAAATGATATTCAGAAAGAGATCGAAAATTAAAAAAAATTCTAATGCCGTAAATGGTGAAAGACCAGCAGTCCATCAAAGACTCAACGGTCTAAAGTTGGTCAATTAATGTTACTTAGGCATAAAAGGCTTTGCTCAAAGTTGAATTTTTCACTGCATTATTCAATTGGATGGAGGATGATCAGCACAAAGACATCACTCTACCAGATTTATCTACATCACAAGATTATATCGGAGAGAAAGTTCAATAGGTATACTATGAAACATACGTATATACACACATAGAGACATACATATGCATATGTATTGTGCGTGTGTGTTTGTGTAATCTGAAAAAAAGCATATATATTCATTCTTGCGTTTGTTGACTGAAAAAAGAGAGACTAAGAATGAGCTCTTATGCACAAAATGTTCCTACCTTCTCTGCATCGCTGGCAAACCGTAAATTGCTTATTAGAGGATTTTGTATAACGGGGTTTTGACAAAACGCCTTTCACAATAAAATATTTATCTAAGAAAATTTTAGGAAAACATCTACGAGAAAGTATATAAAATGGTTATTCTTATAACGGATTTCTTTTTTTAGAATGTCATCGGACTATTAGGTTGGTGCAAAAATAATGTCGTTTTCTCACATATGTTACTATGTGAGAAAACGACATTATTTTTTGCCCCAAACTAATAAATATTTATGTTGAGGTGGTTGCACATGCACAGAGGCAAGCGAGAGGATGATGAAATTTTAAACTCTTAAATTTAAATTTCTTTTTTTTTTTGTAAACATCTGTTTGGGTATATAGTTTAACATTTATTTAAATGTAAAAGTTTAAAATTACAGCGTCCAGTAGCCTTCGCACTAATTTTTAAAATTTAAAGTTGGACTTTCTTTGCGGAATTCATTTACGCATATTCCTGATGATATCTTGCTGTTTTGGGCGAGCTTTCTGTGACAATTAGAGTTTTTCGGGCTTTAAAGGAAGATACTTGTGAAAACTCTATTCAATGAGTATGCTTAAATTTGTATTTAATCTTAGAATGAGTGATTCTTTTATCTTTCAATTTTTTTTAATGGCCATACAATATATATATATGATAATATTAGGTTGGTGCAAAAATAATGTCGTTTTTCTTTTGAAGTTTAACCTAAATAAACGACATTATTTTTGCACCAAATATTATATATATATATATATATATATATATATATATATAATAAGGTAAAAAATTCGTTGGTATATAATCCAAGTAGATCGTAGTAATCTAAAAATATTAGAACTCATCCACAAAAAGAGCTTAATGCATTTCTTTTATACAAAGCAATATAATTAATAATAATAAAAAAAAATTATTTTACTTCATATGGGGAATAACCTATTTCGGCAGACGACGAAAGTGGTCATCTGTCTTTTCAACCCCGGTGTGGAATATATATATATATATATATATATATATATATATATATATATATATATATATATATATATATATATATATATATATACCGGGTGTGATTATATTAGTTACACATTATCCAAACTTAAGAATTTACTCATTATTTAAACATAAATTGAAACATAATTCGTAAAATTAGCTGCACATTTGTATAAGAATTTCTGTCTTTTTTATTATTCTTTACAGTTTAATTAAATATGGCGGCTCAAACAAAACTTGATCAAATTGATGCATTGAAAACAGTTGGAATGAAAAAGACTAGAATGTTTGCAGAAACCTCACCTATTCCAGGAAGAAACCGTCAGTTCGTACAAAGTGATTTATTAAAGCTGTCAAGAATGCCAAGAAAAAGTACGAGGAACGTGTCAAAAGAGCTGTGTATTTCGGATTTGTCACTTAAACGGGGGATGAAAATTTTGGAGCGTCTCGTTGGTCGATTAGTTGATTTTGTTTAGCGGCATATCAACCTATATGGGTTATTTAATCCCAAAATCTAAATATTTTGAACTCAATTTTATGACTGCAAATAAATATTACTTAAACGCAATTCTATACTTTCGACTGCAGATAAGATATATTTTTTGGTAATTTTACAAGTTTTTCGTGAAATGCCATCTGTTTGATGATTTGGCAGACATCATCAGTGATGTTTTTTAGTCGAGGTTCATTAGGGCTTTCAGACATTTCGACATTCTACTCCTTTCCACGGAGACCCATCCGGAACTCATCCGTCAGCCTCAACTTTCCTCATTTTTTATCACACACTGCGACTTCTTTTGGGAAACTTATAATCCAATCGTGAATAACTTCCGGTTCACCAGCAATCTATGCTCTTCCATAAAAAAGGAACCAAACACAGTAACGGTTTCGATTTGGTGAGAAACATGGTGACACTCTCGATTTGAAGTGTTAAGTAGCGATTTTGTTTGTCCCCACTGTTATATATATATATATATATATATATATATATATATATATATATATATATATATATATATATATATACAGACGCACACATGAAACCCGATCCCACTCACTTTTATTTTATTACCATTCATGTTAAACATAAAAAAAGAATCTCGATATGTGTTCATTGTGTACATATGCAATAAATGTAGGGCACTCCCCATGTATCCATTGTGTATATATAAAAACAAAAAAAAGAAACCCCGTAAAACGGGTAAGGGGGCAAACAGGTGCTAAATCTTAGACACAGATCACCCGTTAGTAACAATAGTTCGGGTTAGCTTAATTCTCCCCTTTAGTTGAGACGCCATTGTCTGGTGTATTTTTAGACTTACACAAGACTTATTTTTCAGTTCCCTCGAAAAAAAAAAAAATCAACAGAAACTTCCCTTCAATTCCCGACTGGCTACCAATCTTGATCTTTTAAGCCATAACAAACTAGAGGCTTCTTCTGCTGCCATTGTTATCGAGCAAATGACCTTGTTCTTTTCTAAGCCCGTTACATATAATTTTGGCAGCATCCTACATAGTTACCGCCCAGCGTAGACTCTGCAACCGATTCAAATAGGTTTGCACTGAGCTCGCCAACCACGCTTTTTGCATTTCTTTATAATATGTAAATATTTTCCAAGTTTATTTTCGTGGAATTCGTCCATGTTTTCTTCCTAAGGGACTGTTAATTCGAACATGTTGGCTTGCATGGTCTTTTCCGAATAAATAATCATGTCCGGATGTAGCTTAGGCTGTATTATTTTCACTGGGAATTTCAGCTGTCTACCTATATCTGCTATCACTTGTCAGTCCGAGGCAGAACTGAGGACGGACGTTTTCTTCTTCTGTAATGTCTATAACTTTTCCTCTGCTCTAACGAAATCCATCATCTTATCTGGTTCATATCATTTTTATTTTAGACTCCTCGGGACTATAGTTGCATGGCGTCACCAGTAACGCTCCTTACACAATGCCTTGAGGCAAACGCACAATAGTGTTGGAGAGATCCTCTCTTCTGACAAAACGGACCAAGTGGAGACTCACTCTTTCCTCACGTGTGGAGGTTTGAAAGGGTAGGTAGTGTATCGTACACTGCCTGAACAAGGAAACTTGTGTTACTGGGACTAGTATGCCAGAGTCTCTTCAGAAAATCTTCCTTTTTTCTAGGTTTCCCCATTTTGTCTAGCCTCCCCTCTCCGACCTAAGGCCACCATTTTCTGGCTGTAATTTCCTCCACACCGGCTCTCACTTCATACTAAAGGCAGTGTTTCCGATCTTTGCTTTTTTTGTCACCTTCGGTGATTGGGACAGTAATCTAGGCCTGATCTACCCATTGCCACTGTTTCTTCATAGCGCGTCCTGTCTTAACGTTTGCTTTGCTGTACTCAGCTCATGTACGTCCTTGGTATGACGATAAACTACGCCCAGCAGCAAGGACTCTGATCAGGAGGCTTTGAGGACGATGGAACCACCTCTCAATTGCTGGTGTTCCCAGGTCCACCCTGACCCGGGGTGGTAGCACCTGCTAAGGTCCCAGCTATGGGCAAATAGTTAACCCCGAAACTGGGATAAAAACACTGTAAAAAAGTGTAAAACTAGGTTTTAATACCAGAAATACTTTAAAAAATTATTACCAGCAATATTTTTTTGAAAAAAACAACAAAACAAAATACTATTACCAACAATATATTTTTGAAAAAAAAATTACCAACAATGATTTTAAAACAAATAAATATTACTAGCAATACATTTTTGAAACAAAAATATTACCGGCAATGCTTTTTTGGAAAAAATTGTTACCAGCAGTGCATTTTTGAAGGAAAAAATATTAGCAGAAATAGATTTTGGACAAAACAAAATATTACCAGCAATAAAAATTTTATCAGCTTTAACCCATTAACTGCCAATTTTTTTAATGCGCATTTTTGGCCCAGACAAGTGTTTTAGGAGTTTATTTATTCCCTGTGTTTAATTTCCGTAGTAACCATTGTCGCTTTTATAGAATCAAATATATATGTGTATAAAACATCAAAAAATAATATTGATCAGAAATAATAAAAAAAAAATACTTTTGCAAATAGTCATTATTTTTCTACTCGTGAAATGTAAAATTACGACAGAAAGTGTCTTCTTACAGGTAATAATAAAAACTTTAAAGGCTAAATGTTGTAAAATATACCTCTGCAAATGCAATGTATGTAAGCAATTCAATGTAAATACAAGGAATAACATGCAGTGAGTTTAATTTTAACAGATCCTCAAATGGCGCTCATGGCAAGTAATGGATTAAATAACCCATTGAGGTTTTGATATACCGTAAAACAAACCAAACCAAACTCAGCTCATCCGATGTCTTCCACTTTCTCCCAGTTCGATCCTTAATTCTTGCTTTTGCAAATTTATGATCTTTTGAATCCCTATATAGGTATGCCTCCATTTTCCTCGCCATTTTAATATCCTTAGCTAATCATCAGAAAGATAGTTGCAATGAGTTCGATACCCCCATACAAAGTTGCACTATTAAAACTCCTCGGGAGGCCCACCCATCTTTTCAAATAATTTTCCTTTCCATATTCTCAACTGTTGCTAATGCCACTTCATATAACGCCACAACATCTTTGACAAAATGGTATATTGATATATCCATGCCTTAAAACGGTCTGGCAGCCCTGACTTTTCGACTTTGCTCAAGATTGCTCAAGATTGCTTCGAGGTCTATCAAACATTTCCGTCTAGGATTTGTATATTTTACATTAGCATTGAAAATTTTACCGAGGAATTTTTTCTTTAACGACCGTATCAGGGTTCCTGTAATCACACTCTCTCTTCAACACTAATGGCCCCGAATTGTGGGTTTAAACTGCATTCATACCCATGTCATTATCTTTTTAAACCCTGCAATATCCACCGATATCCAGGAACATATCATTACACAAATAGAGACATGACATCTTCTTAGAACTCCCTCGACTAATCATAGCTTCCTTTAACTATAGAATTTTTATATAAAATGTACTTTTAGCAATTTTACTACAAATATTTATTTATATAAAATGTATTGCTGGTATTTTTACTATAAAATATATTTTTATACCTTCATAGTGTTTTTTTTTGGGGGGGGTACTATTTACCCATAGTCTCTGTGGAGACTATAGTCCACTATCGAAACGAACGGTTTTCCGTCCTTCACCAGGAATCATTCCTAACGTTATCAGAATTCATTACAAGCGAGAGAAAGCAACTGATATCTGGGCTGCTGTTACTTCTGATAGTTTGAAATTACCCTTGGTGTAGCAGAATTTTTCAGCAAATGCTGAATAGACATGTGTTGTCATGGTTGTCAGTCACATTTGGAAGTCACTATGTCTTCACCTAAAACGGAGCTCCCACACCCACGGCGAATTTGACGCAGAACTAGTACATGAGACATTTCCCTGGATTTTTTTTTTCATTTCTATCTCTAATTCGCAATATTACCCATATTGGAGAGCGATGTTTCATGCATCTCATACTTAAGTGTGTCAGACTTGACAAAGACTACAATTTGTGTGAAGAAGTCATGCTCTTCAGTTGGGAAAGATTACGGGCTACGTTGAAAGCAAGTGGCGACCATTTTGAATTGTAAATATATGTAAAATATTGTCAATAAATATAGCAATCAACCTGTAAACTTTCATTGGCAAAAACCTAAAATGTTTTATGATAAGATGAATAATGTGTAAGTGCGCAGGCTGCAGTCGGTATATATATATTATTCATATCTTCGGTGTATAGGAAATAAGTAGATTTTGACATCAAACATTGTGGTACGAAAAGCAAAGTTGTGGAGAGCCATGATTGTAAAAAGCCTAAATAGACCTCTTCTTCTATGTGCCGTGTCTATTCAGGACGTTGGCAATCATGCCTCTCCACAATTTCCTGCCTTTTGTAGTACTTAAAGAAATATGTCTTTTTGTTATATTTCCTCAACTCTGCTCTGCCGTCCATTAGACTCAAGCTCATGAGGTAGGTTATGCCTTGTTTCCATCTGTCCCTCTTGCCTTCCATTTTTCCTTTGAGCATCAAATTTTTCAAGCCATCTTTCCACATTATGTGCTGTCGTATTTTTATCTGTCTCTTCCTGATGTTAAATGTAAGTGGTCTTTTTTGCCATTTTCTCTAAAACTTTGTTGCTGCTCATATGTTCGGTCCATACTATCCATAGCAGCCTTCTGTAGAACCCTATTTCTGTTACCTCACGTTTTGCTTCATCGCTGAGGAGATCGCCCAGAATTCCCTGCCATACACGAGATGTGATATTATATAACAGCTACGTTCTCTTTTCTTTATTTCTAACAAAATGTTCCTGTTTCTTAATTACTTACTTAGCTTTTGGAAGACATCATTCGCTATCAGAATGCACTTTCGGATTTCACTGTCACACTTCCCGTCTTCTGAATATTTAAATCGTTGTACTTGTATGACTTTGGTGTCTCCAATTTGTAATCTACATGTTGCGCAGTCCCTTCAGTTAATAGCCATTCTGTCTTCTTGAAATTAATGCTTCGTCCTTTCACACAGCACATAAAAGAAGGATATCAACTTGAGCATTTATTAAATTTGAAGAAACATATTTAATTGATAAGATTCTTTGCAGATTATCCCACCCAAATACTTTGTTCCCGCCATGTATATTGGACTAGATTCCTATTCTTTTTGAGATAAAGAAGAAATTCGCAAATAAAATGACCAACATACATCGCTCACATAAAATCCTGCTGCCTGAAGACAAAATTTTCTAGGAGAGCTCAGAGGGGATCGTCGAGATGACATTTCGGGCGCCTCACCTTGACGGTGAGCTTTGTTTAATGCAATAAACAATCAATCAATTTTCCCACATAAGCCATTCGATATCTGAGCATCTTGTTTTTGTATGCATGATTTCCTGATAATACATTACTAATGTGGACGTTCACTTTCAACTTCTTAGCTACACAGTAAGTGTTGTTCTCTCAATCGCCCTGATGTTTTGCGGATCATTAAAGAAGAACTATTCTTTTCAAATCAGTGTATCTATGAGATTTAATGATTTCGACAATTAATCCTTTACTTTCTCAAGAAGAAACTGAATCAATTTTTTCGGTACCATATTTCTCCCTCGAGGTAAATGTGTTTTCCAGCCATTAGGAATAAGAAATCGGAGAGCCGAGTTCGAATTCCAGTCAAGTTCATTACATTCACTTGCACGCAAATATCCTTGGGAAAGCTATAAATCTATCCCCCCCAGATATAAGTTAAATAGTAAGACAGAAAAAAAAATGTTATTCGCAAAAAATTGCTAATGCTGTATTTACTTTAATAAAAAAAAAAATTATGTATAGAATCCAAAATATGTTACGGCTTTAATTAACCCACAATGGGTTGATAAGCTGTAAAAATCAATCTATCATTAAAATTATTATTTTCGTGTAATCATTAAACACTCAGTTTGTTCTGTGTCCATAACTTTAATATCTCAGTGACATGTATATGTCACGGAGATATTACATCTGGAATAGTAGGACTTTTTCCACTTATCAAATAAGCGTGCCGATTCAGATAAACAAATGCGTCGAGAATTCTGGCATAATTTTAATAGACGTGAAACAAAATAATCTGAGAAAAGGACTCGCAGAAAGTTTTACCAAATTAGATAGCGTAAAGGTGGGGAAATTGAAGGAACTGATTTAATGATGCCAGCAATTGTATTTGATACACAAAAATACCAGGGTTCTTTTGGTCCAAGAATAATAATTACCGATTGGTGGTGATATTAAAAAGTCCTAAATACGTTCTTTGTGTAGCAGTAGATTATTTTTTAGTCTTGAACAAATGGTAAACGTGTACATTCTTGAGAAAGTTCGATGACATATTATGTGTAAAACTTTCCAGCGTTTATAAAATGTGCTGTAATGTTATTGTTCAAAAGAGCCTAGAATTATTAAGGCCGCAGTTAGAGAGAAAATCGAAGAAACAGAAAATTAGGTAGAGGAAAACAAAGCAGGAGCGGTTTATTAAATACTCATACATACAAAGGATAAACTTGAGTAAATCAAAAACTCCTCAATTCCTGCTCTAATCTGGTGACTTGCCATATTTATAAGTAGACGCAGGAAGGAAAGTGAGTCTTACTCTACAACAAAATGAAAGAAGATTTCGTACTGTGTAGTAAATGTCTGTTTAAAAAAACGGCACTGGAAACGTTTACAGATGCATAATATACAGGGTGATTTAAATGTAACTCCCTATTTTATGTATGATGGACTCTTCCGTATTGTAAGAATTATAGTTAGACGGGAGAGTCCATCATATATTAAAATATGGAGTTACTTTTCAGTCATCCTTTAATGAATCACTAGGAAACACTTAATCGGTGCATTCACCAGGAGAGTTGACTGCCAAATTTGACAATCAAATCTTCTAAGGAGCTAAGGAGCTGATGTAAATTCTGTGAAACAATGGAATGGAAAATGATAAATAAACATTTAATTTTATTTATTACTCTCTCTCTCTCTCTCTCTCTCTCTCTCTATATATATATATATATATATATATATATATATATATATCTCAGTTTTTAATCCGTACCTCCAGATTTCCACTTGGATGAAACTGAGAGTTAGACCAAACAGTGAGGATTAGAATCCACATTTATTAGTAGTATAAATTTTATCTCTGTTATTTTAAATCGAGCTAAATTTTATTACCACCAGCATTCACTGTTCAGTATCACACACGCACACACACACACACACGCACGCACACACACACACGCATATATATATATATATATGAGTTTGTGTTTATGTGTATGTTCATACATATATATAAATCGCAAAGTGGTATATATATATATATATATATATATATATATATATGTATATATGTAAACTAGTTTTAGTAAAGCGAAGTCTATTAAAATCTTTATTACATTTTTCCAGCCGCACAAATTTATGGAGAAACTGTCCAAATTTTATTGTTCTTCGAATAGTTTCGATCAACTCTACATTTTAAGAAAACTTGTTTGAACGAGTTCTTGCTGCTTATGTACATCTATCTATCTATCTATCTATCTATCTATCTATCTATCTATCTATCTATCTATCTATGTGTGTGTGTGTGTGTGCGCGCGCTTGTGTGTGTGTACAGTTCAAAAGTTTGAAGCCACCTACAGAAGTAGTAAGTAATAAACTTGACAGAAGAGTGAAAAAAAAAAAATGAAAAGGCGCTCTTAACGCCATTGAAAAAAGAATGGCATAAATTATGAAACTTAGACTATAAGAAAAAAATGTCAAAATTTTGTGCTGCAGTAATCTAGGCTAAAGGAGGACATTTGACGAAAGTAAAATTTAATCATATTTTTTTTCTTTTTGCCATAATGAAATTTTTAATAAAATAAAAAACATGTATACATTCCAGCCATGTATAATAACTTGCTCGTATTTAAAGTACAAAACAACTACTTTTTGTGCCTATTAACAAAAATAACAGGAGTGGCTTGAAGCTTTTGACTCTAGTGTATGTATATATATATATATATATATATATATATATATATATATATATATATATATACAAATCTTAACAAGATTAACTACGAAAAAAGCCACAATGTCCTAATCGTATTCGTAAATTAAAAACACCCCTATAACACACTGATACATACACAGAACGCACACACACAATTAAGCTGAGAATCGAATCATCCTTGATAATGGCTAAAGGTATAGCCGAAAGCGCTCGGAAATATAAAACATTTTGACATTTCTTACACACCCTTCGTCCAGAAAAGAAAGCTCTTGTTCGCACACAAGAAAAAGTAAATAAAAAACTTAACCGTAGTACCTTGTCTGTCGTTTTTAATGAAACATGCATAAAGGAAGGATTGCTGCCTAAATATACAACTATATATATATATATATATATATATATATATGCGTTTTTGCTGGTTTTATATTCTCAATACAAAGGAATGTCTTGTTAATTTTAGCGCCTCTAAAACGAAACTGCTCACTTCATCACTAGGAGAATAACAGAGTACCTCTTCATAGGATAACGTTTGTTGTTGACATGAAACGGAAAGATTATATTGAATCCATTGCCGAGTAATTGAAAGTTGGTTCATTGTGTCGTGCGAGACAATTCCTCTGGCCAGAATCCATCTTACCCATTTAGACGAGTACCTTTCCCCAATGCTTTGATTATTGCTGACGAATATCATTTGATACTTCTGCTAGTCCTAGATTGGTGGCAAAGTCTTATCATTTTAACGTAAAAATGCCTACATGTAACCATAATTTCTATGATAAGAGTTTCTTCTCTTTTTCTTCTCGATTTTGAAACTTACTTCCGACTTCTTGCTTTCGGTACACTTTGATCTTTGTAAATTTAAATGCAGTATCAATCGTTATCTTTTATCTTCTTAATACCAGTTCTTTTGTTTTTCTTCTTAATACTGTTTCCTTCTTATATTTTCTCGCACACTATAACCCCTTGCTTCTTAGTGGCCTTATTACTTTGTATGGGGTTAAATGATAAAAAGGCTAAAACAAAAATAAAAAAAAAACATGAAAATATTGTAAACGCCAGACTTCTTTAGGTGTTCGTCACATTCAGGCTTTGAAATATCTATTCTGCGCATTCAGGCATACGATCATATCACATTGAAACTTCGGTTCTCTTATGATCACCGAAGTTAAGGAACATCAAGCCTGGTCAGTACCCGCTTGGGAATACCTAGAGCTGTATACTTGTATTTACGGGCGGTGTAATATATAATGACGCAGAATTAAAAATCGCAGAACCGAATTCCAATTCTAGTTAAGTTCGTTATATTCAAATATACGCAAATAGCCTTGAATAACATACGTATCCACCTCTTCTCCGTGCGGCTATGGGGCAAGTCGTAGATCTTGTATCAGTAAAAATCATTATTATATCTAAAAATTTCTTGCAATCTAAATTATTTTGTGGCTTTAAATAACTCGTAAAGGGTTGATAAATCGTAAAAAACAAAATCAATCTGCTCATTCAGCTCCATTAAAAACACAGAGAAAAAAAAATAAGAAGCTCACTACAATAAGCTACGGAAAATAAAATAATGCAGCAATAGTAAAAAAAAAATGAAGACGGTCGGAGAATACATCGGGCGAAACAGCAGTTTGAATGAATTAATTCGTAATGATATTTCTTCGAATGAAAATTCTAGAGTGATCTTTCCCAATGAATATGTACAAACATTTTCGCAAATATCTATACGATTCCTACATATATTCTCAGATATACATATTCATCTTCATTCATACATATTGCATTCATGTCGGTGTAATTTTGTTTGTTTTATTACACACGCAAAAATTCTGTTTATTTTTGGCATGTGCATGCATGACACGTACTCTCAAAGGATTTCACGGGGACAGCATGATCAGTTTGTGAATAGCTATTGTTTATAGGCAAGGTTTTGGGGAAGAAAAAACAGCACAAGGTGTGGGCTTCGTATTGGAGACGTCAAAATCAAGCAGGTATAGAAATGTAACTATCGGGTTAGCATAATAAGAAACGATAAAAAACCTGACGCGTAACTAAACACGCATAGGAACAGTGAACATTGCCTTTAAGAAACTAAGCAAAGTACTTTTCTCTGTCATTACTATGGCTGATGCTAAACTCCAGGAGATCAATACTCTATGCCTTCCTCGCCTCACGTTTTTCACTGACATGAAGTTGAGCGACTATATCGAATGAATTGCAACGCCTACTGTAAGGAAATTTCATCTGTATTGTTTTTCTTTCTGGGACGGAGCAACCTAGGTTTCAGCAGCAGATGTTCGTCGACTCCTTGAATTAACTCCTGGACCACCTTTTATTACCTAAAAGTAGGCTCCAAATTCACTTCTCAGAATTTGGAGGGAAACGTATTGATTGGTTCCGGATGAAAAAACAAACGCAGTTGATTTCCTACAAATCGAAATTTACCAAAAATATTTTTGAAATTTAAAAATTAAGCCATAGCCCATCAAAGTATCTCAGAAAAGCAGACGATATACGCTCAAGGAGCTTAAATTTCTAATACTATAAAAACTGGAACTACTAGTTTCACCCAAAGCAAGGAAATAATGCCACTAAGACGCAAGGGGTTTATTGAAGATGTAATAAAATGCTGAGATGCTAGTAAGGAGAGAAGCGAATAAAAGAAGAGAATTAAGGAAGTAGAAAATAGCTATTGACGTTGCATTTAAATTTTTGAAAATCAGGACAGGGAAAGAAGAAAATGAAGGAGTGTTCCACAGGCAAGAAGTACGAGAAGAGAAACTATTAGAATATAACTTACGGTTTCATCTAGCTAGTTCAACAGTAAAACGATGAAATATAAGAATTAATTTAGTAGTAATCTTTAATTCATGCGATCGCCATTCCGGGGGCGGGGGAAGTTCTTTAGAACAATTGCCAGTTCACCTGATATGAGATTTGAGATCAGATCTCGTACAAACCTACTTCTTATTATAATTCTAATTAGCAGCCCCTACTATTTACTTAGTAGGCACGTACGTACTTTACTGCCTGCCAATACCCAATAAGTAATGGACTGTTCCGTTTTGATCACCTGGAAAGACGGAAAAGACATATCAGGTGAGCTATTTAGTTTTAGTGAGATAAAGAAAGAAAGAAAACTCTACCAATCCATCATAAATAACAAACTATTCCGTTTTGATCGCGAGGAAAGACGAAAAAGACATATCAGAGACGCTGTTTGGTTTCAATGAGAAAAAAAAACCCAAAGATATGTCAGCCAATATCTCATAAATAATGGACTGCTCCGTTTTGATTCCGAGGGAAAACGGAAAAGACAAATTAGAGTCACTGTTTGGTTTTCAGTGGCAAAAAGAAATAAAGAGAGAAAGAAAGGCTCTGTTAATACATCATAAATAATGGACTGTTCCGTTTGATCGTGAGGAAAGATGGAACAGTCATTTAAGAAACGCTGTTTGGTTTCAAAAGCGAAAGAAAGAAAGAAACACCCTGCCAATACCCCATCAATAATAGACTATTCCCTTTTGATAGCGTGGAAAGGCAGAAAAAACATATCAAAGTCATTGTTTGTTTTTAGTGAGAAAAAATAGATAGATAGATAGAAACGCCCTGCCCATACATCAGAAATAATGGATTGTTCCGTTTGATCTAGAGGAAAGATGGAAAAGACATATCAGAGTCGCTGTTTGATTTCAGTGAGAAAAAGAACGAAATAGAAATAAAGAAAGAAAGAAAGCAACATCCAAACAGGAAACCTGGAAAATTTCTACAGGTAATACTAGTTTTAATGATGGCCACTATTTAGTTTAAAGACCAAGGGATATATTGGCAAAAAATAACTTTATGAGAGAAATCGACTGAAACATGATACGTGGAATAATTTGAAATACCTTATCTCGGGACCTCGAATAACTTTAAGTACTATTACCACTGTTCCTGTCGCTAGAATTTCTGTCATTTTTCCCTAACGTGTAAAGAAATGTAATCATACAAATAAGCATACGCACAGTAACGCACATGAAAATCGTGTTCCATGTCTAATGTCTATTTATGAAAGCGACTCCCATTTTGTTCTCTTCTGTGATCTTTCCCTCGCTGCTCTGTTTCTCATCGGTTGTCGAGTTAGTCTTTCATAAGAAATTAAAAGGCTTTCCATGCAGCCCAAACCGAACGCATACATTTTATGTAGCACAAGTCATTACATTCATTCGAAGCCAACAACTGACAGATGAAGACAGCTTCCTTTTGACGCTGAAATCAATGGATGTTCTCAGCATCTTTTCACCTTCCTTTGCTCATCATCATCTTAATTCGCTGAGGGTTGTTTTTTTTTCTTTCGTTACTTTTTCATCGGTTTTTTTTTTCCATTCTAGCTTTTCTTGAATTTTTTCGTTTCACGTTTACTCATGATTATATTCTTATCTCATTTTTCTGTTTTTGTTATTGTATTTTCTCATTGCCTTTTTCTTATTACTTTTCTCTTTCGTTTTAGATCTCATGCTTTCTTTCTTTCTTTCTTTCTTTCTTTCTTTCTTTCTTTAAATGTTGATGCGTTCTTGTTTTCTCTTCGTCTTTCTTTCTTTCTTTCTTTCTTTCTTTCTTTCTTTTAACTATTCTCGCATTATTTCTTGCATATTTCATTTTCCCACGTTTTCATTCTTTCTTTTTTTGCTTTCTTTATTGGAAAGCGTTCTTTCTTTCTTTCTTTCTTTCTTTCTTTCTTGTAAATATTCTAGCGTTCTTTCTTGTTTACTCATTTTCAGCTTTCCTTACTTTGTTGCTTTTTCTTTCTTTTCAAAATATTCTCGCATTAATTCTTGGATATTCTCTTTTCCTACACTTTCTGTATTTCTTTCTTTCTTTCTTTCTCTTCTTTCTTTTTCAGTCTTTTCTTTCTTTTTGTATTTCTTTCTTTCTTTTAAAGGTTCTAGCACTGTTTCTTGTTTTCTCTTCTTATTTCTTTCATTTTCTTTCTTGCTTTTTCCTATTTGTTTCTTTGCTTTTCTATCTTTTTAAATGTTTTCGTATTTATTCCTTTTCCAACACTTTCTTTATTCTGGAAAATTTTCTAGCGTTCTTTCTTGATTTCTCTTTTCCCACTCTTCTTTCTTTCTTTTGTTCGAGCAGTCTTTCTCGATTTTTCTTTTTCATTTTTCTTTCTTTCTTTCTTTCTTTCTTTCTTTCTTTCTTTCTTTCTTTCTTTCTTTCTTTCTAACCCAAGCTTTCCCTCTTCTCAACGTTTTATTTGTATGTCTTTTTTTTCGGATATTCTCTTGGGTTATTTTTTATTTTTCCTTTTTTAGGATGTTCTCTTTATACATTTTTTGTATTTTTTTTTTACCTCAACTGCTTCTTTCTGAAATTCTCTTCATCTTTAATACTTGCCATGGCACATTTATTTCCGTATTTCTTTTTATTTCTTTTTTTCTGCGTGATTAGCTTTTTGTATGATGTTTTTTTAAAAATGAATTCCTTACTTTATTTAGTTATCTTATGCTTTCACTCGTTTTCTCGCCTCTAGTTAATCTCGTTGTTGTTGTTGTTGTTGTTGTTGTTGTTGTTGTTGTTGTTTTTGTTGTTGTTGTTGTTGTTGTTCTTCTTCTTCTTCATCGTCTGCTGTTTATCCTTCTTTTATTTTTGGCTTCTTTTTTTCTCCCCTTCCATCATTTCCTGTTTTTCCTCCTACTATTTTCTTCTCTCACTTATTCATTGTTTCGTTCTCCTTCTATCCTCCTTAATCATCATCATCATCATCATCATCATCATCATCATCTTCTGCATTTCATGTTTTTCTCACTCTCCACCGCTTTCTATCTTCGATTACTAATTCTTTATTTCCTGCTCTTCCGTCTCCTGACTTACTCTGTGACTTTTTCATTTCCCACTCTTTTTCATTTCAATTCTTCTTCTTCTTCTTCTTCTGCATCATCATCATCATCATCTTTTTCTTTTTCATCATTATCTTTTTCTTCTTCTTCTTCTTCTTCTTCTTCTTCATCATCATCATCTTCTTCTTTTTCTTTCTGCTACATCAACTTCGTAATGTCTTCCTCTTCTTTCCCTTCATCGTCTATTCCAAATTCTTCATTTCTTCTTCCTCCCTGCTCTTTTTTCTCTTCATTCCCACTTTCCTTTTCTTTCTCTTTATTTGTTTATGTTGCATTTTCACCTCCTTTAACTTCATGAACGATTTTCTTTCTTTCTTTTTTTCATAATTATTATTTTATTGTAACTTCTTTTCTTTTTTACTTGCATTTTTTTTCTATATTTTTCTTTTCTTTGTCTTTTTATTCCTTAAACATTCGTCTTTTTTTTTCATTTATACTTCCCTTCTTTTCCCTTAGTTCTTTCACCGTCTGTGGTCTAAAAAACATCCTTTCATTCACATATATAATAGAATATTAGATTTGAAACGCACGCACATTTGCACTACACCGAGATATATTCCAAAATTTGGTCGTTCATTTTTTTTTTTTTTTTTTACGCTTGCGTAACTTCAGAGCTTTTCTCTCTTTTTAGTTTTTCTCAGACCGGAACTATTTGTTCAACAGAGTCGGGAAACTGAGTGCCATTACACCCTGTTGCCCGGCCAGACGTAGATAACAGCTATCAACTCCTGAAATACAAAGAAATCCCACTAAGTGCGCACAATAGTAGCTCAATGGCGTCGTTTTTATTTGACTCTTCCTTCCTTTCAACGCTTCGATTGATATATATATATATATATATATATATATATATATATATATATATATATATATATGTTATTAGTATTATATATTTCCTTCCCTTAATACGGGTTTTATTTGAGAACGCCAGAAAAGAAATTTATCGCTTGCAAAATATTAAAGCTTTTACAAGAAATATGAGATTTTATTTAATCATTTCACTCCAAGAAAGCCATTAAAGTCACTAAGATGTAAGGGCTTGATCATTATGAGAGAATATGAGAAAAAGAAAACATTATTAAAGATTTCGATATATTAGAGAAAAATAAATGAACAGCAATTAAAAGGGCAAAATATAACGATTGACATTGCATTAAAGTTTTTTAAGATCAAATTTACGAGAAAGCAAGAAGCTGGAAGAGAGCTCCACAAGCGAGAAGTGCGACAGAAGAAACAGCTAGTGAAGCACCTATGGTTACATCTAACTGTTTCTACTGTAAAAATGATGAGATCTTACTGCCAATCTAGTACTGCGCTTAAATGCATAAAATCTCGTTAACATCGAGGAAGGTTTATCAGAACAATTACCATGAAAAATAGAAAAGGCACAGGGTCGCTACTTTACAGCGTTTGGAAAGGGACTGAAGGCGAGATGTCAGGTCAGGACCAATAACATTGCAGATTCTTCTTTGTATTTTATCAAGAATCTCTAAATAAATAGCAGGAGTCCCAGGCCACATGTGACGTTGCATGAACGAAAAGTAGACTATTAAATTTATCTTACCAATTCAGTAGTCTACTTTTCGTTCATGCATTGAATATTGCCGTCATCCTGGCGAGAGAAATTGTCTAGTACAATGAACCAGGTTTCGTAGTATTATGTGTGATTCTGATATGGTGTTTGAAAAGATTCACTTTGAAATCTTGCCATATCAATATGGCTACCTATAAAATCAGCAGTGTATACATACGCATGTACATGTAAGTATTTTACAAAGAGTAAAAATTATAAACATCAGAAAAAGGCCAGTTGAGTTATTTACAATACATAATGAGGAAAAAGAGTTTAGACAATTTGATATTCACTAGAGAAATTGAAAGGGAAAGAGGCTGACGCAAATAACACGTAAATTAGCGAGTAATTGTAAATGGATGGCGGATCTAGGTTTAGAAGAGATTTCAGAAATCTGGTTCTACACAAAAATTTTGAGAATATCTTGCATTAAATATTGACGATGTTTTAGATAAAATGAAAACAAAAAGTTTACTGACAATTAACATCAGGAAGCGATAGTTGAAATTTATTGAGCACATTATCAGGAAAGAAAGCTTGGAATATTTGATATTCACAGGACCATATTAAAGGTCAATAGGGACAGATGAACAACAACGCATAATCTACATAGCGAGCATGAATAGATGGTAGCAGATGTTTAGGCGTGATGACAAAAAGACAAAATTCATTAAGAGCTACAAATGACAGGTAATTGTGGAGCGTCATAATCGTCAACATCTTGAAGGAACACGACACATAAATGAAGCAAAATTTAGACTTCTTAGACACCTCTCATTGAATTCATATACAATAAATAAAAATATGTATATTAAACAACATCCTCTTCATATCTCTATTTCTGAGATGAATTTTTTTGAACTATTTACACTATTTATACGAGTGTCATTCAATAAATAAGGTGAATTTTACAGTATAAGGACTTCTAATAGAGATAGAAGTTTATTTTCTTATTTATTTTTTGTTTTACTTCTTTTTCACATGGATTAAATTTCTTTTGCAGATTAAAAAAAACAAACTTTGAGTGTTTTGGCGATTAACCAAGATGGCCGACCAAGATGCATGCTTCAGGATTGAACAGTGGTCAGTTATCAAGTTTTTGGTTGCTGAAGGGTGCAAACCAGTTGAAATTCATAGGAGAATGTCAACTGTGTATGGTGCCACATGTTTCAGCCAAAAAATGTCTACAAGTGGGCTAAATTGTTTAAAGAAGGACGGAGCAGTGTTGAGGATGAAGACAGACCTGGGAGGCCTACAGAAGTGAGGTCTCCTGAGGTGATCAAATCAGTCAATGACCTCATTCAGTCTGACAGAAGAACTACTGTGAACTGCTGAGGCAGGTCAAGAAAGACATAAAGAACAAACGCTGGGGTCATCAGTCAAAAAGAGTCATCTCGCATCATGACAACGCAAGGCCTCACACAGCAGCCCAAACGGTGCATCCCATCAACGAGCTGGGCTGGGAAGTGCTCCCTCATCCCCCTTACAGTCCAGACCTTGTCCATCAGACTTTCACTTGTTTGGTCCCTTGAAAGTGTTCACGAGAGGCACGAAGTTTAAAATTGATGATGAAGTCAAAAGTGTTGTGAGCGACTGGCTGAGACACCAGTCCAAAGATTTTTACGCTGAGGGAATACGGAAGCTTGTGCACAGATGGGAAAAATGTGTGACAGTGCTGGGAGACTACGTTGAAAAATTAAAAAAAAGTAAGCTTCTATCTGTATTACAAGTCCTTATACTGAAAAATTCAACTTATTTATTGAATAACCCTCGTAGTCTTCGTTCTGTTGTCCTCATCTTTACTGTCACATTTATAACGTTTTGGTCATTTTACGCTCCGGCCTTCTTTAGTCGATGTTACAACAATAAAAATAAGTAACGTGAAAAATTATAGAAAAAAAAATCATAATATGAGCTCTGGAAAAAGTGATTAATGGTCCATTAGATAAGAGCGTTAGTTGATTAATCTGAAAGAGTTGGGAGTTCTGTCCGTGAACAAAACTTTTGAGAGTTATCAAGGTGAACTAACTAAAATCGAGGTATCCAAAGGCAAGGTACTTGTAATTAGAACAATCTACCCCCGTAGACTAAATAAAGAGTTTGATCCGAAATCCCAACAAATTTTACCTGAAGCCGGCCGCAGCGTACAACGGTCTAAATGTCGTGAATGTGACAGTAAAATTGAGAATAACAGTCCGAACAATGTTAATAGAGTAAATAGCTTCCTCTTCCACTTCAGGACGTGGGTGATCATGGCGCTCCACAATTTCCAATTCTTTGTAGCTGTTACTAAAGTTTGTCTTTTCGCTGTCTCTCCTAATCCCTGTTCTACCAACCATTTACTCAAGCTTGTTAGGTAGGTTATGTGCTGTTTTTCTCTGTGCCTATCAGTTTTAATAAGTCCTGCGTACGTTTAATTTTTCTCATTATGTGCCGTAGAAAGTTCAATAATCTCTTTCTGATGCCTTTTTGCTTCCATTTTCTCCAAGACTTCGTCATTGCTCACGTATTCAGTTCATGGTATCCTAATCATCCTTCTGTAGAACCACATTTATGTTGCCTCAAGTCAATGCTTCAACTGCGATGAGATTGTCCAGCATTCGCTGCCGTGGAACCACTCTCTTATAGACGAGATGCTGCTAGTTTTGTACTCTTTTCTTTGTTTCTAACAAGATTTTCTGCTATAGTAATTGAGATTCCTAAATTAGATATAATACATATTGAAACCCGATTAATACGCTTGATATATTAAATTTTGGCCCCTAAAGTAATTTGCTAACTAAAAATCAACCTTTTTAGGGAAAGCTTTTTTTTTTATTTCTCTGAGCGTCGTGTTCCAAATTAAGGGACCATGATTTTCCATAGATCACCTTTTTTTTTATCTGTGAAATATGCTTTCTTCGGAATGGTCTCCTGTTGTCTTCTCCACGGTTTTCTGAATTCAGATACACCTTTCTCCATCATTTCACATTGTCTTTCAATTTCTAATAAAATATTCAAAATGATCTGAATTGTTGTTTGCGAAAATAATTGCAACAAATAGGAGAGTAGGAAACATCACATCGCATCATTTGGAATCACTTCTGTTCATGTGATTGATGACAGAACAAGAAAAAAAGCTGAATATTAAATAGATAAAAATGGCTTACAGCAACAAAAGACTGGATGTTGTGTGAAGCCATGATTGCCTGCCTGACAGGACATATACTATAACCTAACGAGAACAACTCTTCAGATAGGCTACATATATAGGATTTTAGGAAAGTGTAATAGTATGGAAATAGATTCATTTAGTACAGACATGTATATAACCTGGAATATATAATTGGTAGATGGATTTCTTTTCTACGGTTTATCGACGACGAATTATCTCGTGCCGACGACGAATTATCTCGTGCCGACGACGTGTTATCTCGTACTCGACATTTTATGACCCATTTTCATCTGCGGGCGCCAACAAAGAATTTATTCGCAGTGATGCTTTTAATGTGAAAACAATGCCAAGACCAGTTGAAGCTGTAAATCAACTCATAAAGTAAGGGCAAAATTTGCAGCTTATTTACTTCTAGAAAAAAAAAAAAATTTAGATTGTGAGACTTTTTTTTATGATAATAATAGTTTAGTGACTCACTAATTAACCCATAGATGGAGGGAGGAGAGGTGGATTTTTTTTACCTTCACCAATGATATTTGCGCGTAAGTGAAAATATAAAACCTAAAAGGAATGGAAACTTTTGTGATGTCAACTAACATTTGTTGCCACTTTTGTGATGCTAACGAATACGCGTTGTAACTTTCGTAATGCTCGTTGTAATGCCTTTTAATTGCAGATACAACTATAGTACGCCGTTGAACAATGCTGGTGTCAGACGCCTTCGAATAACACTCACACTAATAGTACTTGCTCGATAATACTCGCTCGAATAGTAATCCGTATAGTGATCCGAATTGAGAAATAGTAATATTATAGAGAATAGTGATCGCTATAGTAATAGAGGATAGACTAGAAATAACGATCGTTTAGACGTCACGCGACTTCCTTCATATGTGTTTCCTCTATTGTCACGTGGTCTACTTAATTCAATAATGGGATCGCCTGTGCTTGTTCATTGGCGATCTATGTTCAAACTTAAGTTTCGGCAGCATCACTTTATTCTGATATAACAGGAACTCAATTCTCCGATAAACAATTCGAAGCCATTACCCATGATACCACCTGTGCATCTTAGTTTACAGCATTGGTATTCCTAAGGGGTCACCCATCGAGGTGCTGATCAGGCTCGACGTTGCTTAACTTATATGGAAAGTTACATTCGAGAGTCTTAATGAATAAATTAAAAATTAATTACAAATAAAAATCCATAAAAAATATTGGAAAATATTTCTAGTCTCGATAGAGTCCAAAAGAGTCTCCGCGTCCTTGTAGGTAATGGATTATGTTCCGCCATAGAACCACTCTCTTACAGACGAGATGTCGCAAGCCTCTCGCTGCTCTATCGATACTTACATGGAAAGGGCTTACACGAACTAGATTCTTTATTTCAACCAGTTCTAACCTTCACGGCAGTGTCCGCCATGCTACGCACATTGTAGCGAACTACTCTCATTTCCTCCGTATTTCATTTGTGTGATCGAAGTTCCACTCGAACAATTTCTTCCCGCGAAGCACTGCTATGTGGAACCGACACCCAAGAGAATGTTTTCCCGATCACTGCAATCTTAATCTGTTCACGTCTGGGGTTAATCGCAATCTTCCCCATATATCTATATATAAAATGTGCCTCCTACTTTGTCACCCACTACCTTGAGTAGATCACAGGTGTTGTTCAAGGCGAATCTCACTTTAAAAAAAGGATTACGAAAATTAACCAACAGACGTCATCGAAACTTGGTAACTCGGAGAACAAAATTGTCTTCTTATTAGTGTTGATGTGTAGGAAGTGGAATAGATAGTGACTTTGAATGACCAATTGTTGTCACAAAATATTTTTACGTCAATATTAACTCAAAATAAAAAGAAGAATAAAAAACAAAAAAAAAAAAAGGGAATTATTCATACAATCAAAATGTTTCATGTTTCGGTTTTAAATAACCCACAAAAGCTTGATAAGCGGCAGAAATCTGGCCAATCAAACTTATCCTCCATTTTGTCGTTATTGAATCTTGTAGATAGAAATTTAAAGAATATTTTATAAAAGTGTATATTGACTATTTCGCATTGAATTCCTTATATATTATTTTTCTGTCTAATTTTCAACCAACATTCATACATACTCAGTGAAGCTGAATATTGTTCAACATCTTCAATCTTTTTTTACAATTTCATTTGCTGGATTATCTCCCTTATCTTTTAGCGTCGATTCCAAATTACTTTTTATTGTTATACTAGTTTTTTTTGGTAACCGCTCCTGTTACACAATTATCCACCTACTGTCCGATTAACCTTATTCTCTTCCACAATTACCGACACTTTGCAAATTTTCTCTGGGTTTTGTCTCCACCCTGTTTGTTATTTCGATTTCTGCCACAGTATTTTCCACGCCTCTTCAAGCGTCTGATTATTGATCGCAAATTTGACTACATCGCAGACCCCGGATTTCCGCTTATATTTTTTCCATTTTAGAAACAGAAAGGCAGACCATATTCATTTCTTTTATGAGTGATATTGCATTGTGCAACAAAGAGTAGGAGAAACAAAGGAATTTAGTGCAAGTGGGTAGCATACATACAAGTAGTTTAATATAGATAAGAATATATATATATATATATATATATATATATATATATATATATATATATATATATATATGAATGCTTATAACATATATGAGTCAGTTGAATAAAGAAGAAATCATATAAATAACAAAAATATAAGACTTAAATCTGCAAGAAGGTGCTGAAAAATTCCCACTGCTAATAATTAGAAATGTAAAACATCTGAATATTGGCCAGAAAATCTGAGCAACCCCTCATGATACCGGAATATCTTAATATCGTAATATCGGAAAATCGTAATATCGTAATACCGTATAAAACATTAATTCTTAAAAATGCACGCATATCTAATAATATAATGACAATATTAACATTAGCCTTTTCCTTATAAGGAAATATTCAGCATTCATTGATAACACTACTTTTTAATGAAATTTTTATCTCTTAAAACAATTTTTTCAGGGAAATAGGTTTCTGATGTTCACTGTTATTGCTTTTGCCAATATTGAAAGGAGCTTCCTTCTTAACATTTTGTTCGAATTAGTATAGCATGGACATCTTGCACGTGTTATCTATTTTAGTTTTCGCTGTTACTGAAAGCATTGTGGTTTCTGTTATTTGATACAGTAGTTAGGTTGTACCTGTTACTCGTTTCCCAACATGCCCACTTGATATTGTAGGTAGTTAAGCCGCGCAGAACTAACCAGGTTTTTCTGGGAGAGAATACATAATCTCGCATGATCAGTAGTTTAACAAGGCTAGTACACTTGAATCCTCGGCCCTGATTACGTGCTATCAATTGCTTTTGGTCACACACACATATACATATACATATACATACATACATACATATATATATATATATATATATATGTATGTATGTATGTATGTATGTAGGTATGTAGAAGAAAAAGTGTGTGAAAATCGAAGAAAAGAAATGATCTTCAAATACATTCCCTTTACCGAAAAGATTCCAGCATTCACATACATGCCCTTGGTGTTTACATCGGGAATAATCTTCCGATGGCGTCAATCGAGGCGTCTGGGGACTCTTTCGTGTGCTTCCGTCTTTTACTACTAAACTATGGCTTTTCTCTTTATCCCTCCATCTCTTACCAACATTGCAATATATTAGACGCAATAGCTGACATTAAAGAAAAGGCAATTTTCTTCAATCTATTTGCGGACATCTTTGTCTTCGGTGACTTTAATGCTCACCACGACACGTGGCTGAAACATTCTAATGCTACTGATATTGCCAGTATATAGATATTAAATTATTCAAATCCCTCACTCAAATCATGGACTTCCCTACTCGTTTCCCTAGCCAAACCGAGCAACATTTTTCTGCATTGGATCTATTTCTGATCTCCACTCACCACTATTGTCAAGCTTTACAATACTGCCCTCTTGGTAACTCAGACCACTCTGTGGTAGCGGTTGATATCGCCTTCCAAGCATCCATTAAATAGGAAACCCTTATCCATAACACCTCTTTCCGGTACCAGCAGGCTGACTTGGTCTCATTCCGGGGGTTTCTAAATAATAAAAATCTATTAAACAATAGACATGAGTTAACGGTTTTTTCCCGACATCATCAAATCTTTGCTTTGAATAATTAGCATTTAAATTTTTTTAAAAATCCATAGTCCTAATAAATAGCTTAAATACCCTACAAAAAAGATAAGCCTCTATGAAGTCGTCAAAAAACAAATGTTACGTCAGTTTTTTTTTATATACACAAAACCCTTTTAGAAAAAAAATAAAAAATAAATAAATCTCCCTAGACACGTAAACCAGACTAGACGAAATCATCATCCGTTTTAAATTTAGACACCCCAACCTTACCCTGACTTGACACCTAGAAATGTAACTCTTTACTGATACAAATTATTAACACCATGCACCCCTTTCTATATGAAAAATCGCGCTGGCCGTCACCATGGAAATTTTGATTTCAATAATGAATCTGCTATTAAAACACGTAAATTTCAAAAATAAGTTATTCCAAAAAAAAAATTCGCTTGAAGATGGCACAGAGCTTACTTTAATTCAATTTAATCCAAATAATTATATTGAAGTCTTCGGCTCTTGTTTTGAAACATGAGAACTCTTATGTAGCGAGTTGGAATCATATTTTTAAATAAATAATATATATATATATATATATATATATATATATATATATATATATATATATATATATTCAAGAGGATAGAATCCACGTAGAGCTCAATATTCAGGACAGAGCAGCAACAATATAATATAAAAGGCTCAAACATTAATATTCCATGGTTATAATCACGATCCGAATTCCTCAGACCTACAAATTCAAAAAGAAATCGGAAAATATACCCGGAGTTATATTTTCCGATTTCTTTTTGAATTTGTAGGTCTGATGAATTGAATATTAATGTTCGAGCCTTTTATATATAAATATATATATATATATATATATATATATATATATATATATATATATATATAGAGAGAGAGAGAGAGAGAGACAATATTTATGAATAAAAATGACAATAGGAAAACAATTAAAAAAAATTTTGATTTTAAAAATGCTACACTCATAAAAAAAGAAAATAAAAAACTCAGAAGGAAAATTCTGGAGAGTGCCGCCTTAATAAATTACCCAAATATTAATCTACGCCCAGGTTTTTTCCCTATTTCACCTTTCTTAACAAAATTAATGCTCTTACAAACAAATATACACAACAGATTCATAAAATGAAAAGAAAATGGTTGAATACATCAACACAGATATAATGACAATATTATCCACACGTGGCAATTACTGACGTTATTTTTCAGTTAAATAACATGAAAATAGCGTTTCTCTACATTCCAGTTGCTAGGTACATTCTGTTTTTGTTTTTATTAGTTACTTTGTTCATTTAATTTCATTTTCGTATTTTGCTTTGATAAAGTCCACATTGGACGAAACGCGTCAGCAATTACCAGTTTTCCTATTGTCATTTTTATTCATATATATATATATATATATATATATATATATATATATATATATATATATATATATATATGTTTGTGTATGTGTGTCTATGTGTGTGTATGTATGTATGTATGTATGTATTATAAAATTGGGTATATAATCCTGACAGAGTTATGAATTAATCACATTTGGAAAAACGTTCATATTTCGTAAAACTATCTGGCTATGCATTTCTATCTCTAAACTCGTATACTTAAAGCAAAGAATATAAAATACTTAATGACTTTTTTTAAAAGTCACTCATTTTATTTCTCTGTTTTAGTCACGAGCAACGCCACCTTATAATACGATTTCATTATTTGAAACACACACAGATGAATACACATACAACTCATTTTTTTCGGTTTCTTTCTGGTGAAGCCTAACAGGTGAAATACATTATTTTTTCGAAACTATCATGAAAACTTTTCCAAATCTCAATAATATATATATATATATGTATATATATATATATATATATATATATATATATATATATATATATATGTTTGTGGGGGGTATTTCTGCTGTACCCTATCACAGATGAACAATGCAGAAGTTTTGTTATGTTAATATGACGCAGGCTTGATGCAATTATTGCAAGCAAGGATTACGCAAACAAATATTAAATCTTATTTACTTTAAGACTATCTGTTCCATTAATTTTGCTCACCTAAAAATGAGGATAGATTATACAAAAGATGTTATGTCCTAAGCTGTTTAACACATCTAGATGTAAATACTAGGAAATAAAAGTTGAAATCCTGGACTCTTGTCTCATATTTATCTTTTAAACTTAAATTCAAATGTCATTAAGAAACAACAAAGTCAAATGAATGGGCCTTGCCAATACTTTTGGAGGAAAATGTATATATATATGGGGGAAAATAAATGACAAAGTGGGAAAAAGTTTTTCGTATGCCACGTTTCGTCATTAATTTTTTATGATGGTGACAATTTAGCCTGATGGAAAGGACGAAACGCGTCATATGAAAACTGTTTTCTATTTTATCATTTATCCCTCAGTATTTTTCTTGATATATAAAAAATGATATATCGTTATCTCATATATATATATATATATATATATATATATATATATATATATATATATATATATGTATGTATGTATATACGTGTGTGTGTGTGTGTGTGTGTGATTATAGACAGGTAAATTAAATGACGCATTCAATATTAGCTGGTTTGTATTTTATTAAAGCCAATTCACACATGAAATGACGTACTTTAAAGGAAATGAATAAAACGCTTTATAAATGTTAAATCGCTAATGTATCTCATTGAAATAACGTCCTGGGTATGACGGTAAACTACATCCGCGTCCTGGGTACGGCGATAAACTGCATCCAACAGCAAGGTCTCAGATAATGTTTTCAGAAAAATAATGTTGCCAGCTCTAAGTTTTTGAAACAATAATGTTGCCAGCTATATGTTTTTGAAACAATAATGTTGCCAGCTCTATGTTTTTGAAACAATAATGTTGCCAGCTCTACGTGTTTTTGTAAAGGAATAATGTTGCCAGCTATACATTTTTTATTCCATACAAAATAGTCATTTAAAATTCATATAAACTGGATTTGGCATTAAATAACCCACAGTGGTTGATATGCCATAAAACCCAAACAAACAAACAAATAAACAAACAAACAAACAAACAATCTAAAGGAAAGGCAACTGAATCTTAAAACAAGAACAAACCACCATTGCCCGACTACGCATTGGACACACAAGACTGACTCACTCTTTCATACTAAAACAAGAGCCTCCTCCTAAATGTTCCTGTGGAAAACAATACACTGTAAAACATATACTAATAGAATGCACAAACCTCACACACATCCGTAGAAAATTCTATAACACGGAGAACAAATTATTTGCAAAAACTGAACCAAAAAAATATATTGGATTTTCTAAAAAAAATTGGTCTCTTATGAAAGATATAGACTGATGTATAAACAACATGTCCTACCTTTTATCCTTTTGCAAATAAATTGTCCTTATCAAATGGAAATTCTTGACTTAAACAAAAATACCTAGGATTATTTTGCAGTGTGCAAGCAAATCAGCTCTAGGTTGCTAAAAATGTTCCATACAAAATAGGCATTTAAAATTCATATATTTGGCATATATATATATATATATATATATATATATATATATATATATATATATATATATATATATATATAAACTTGATTTGGCATTAGATAACCGACAGTGGTTGATATACCCAACCAACCAACCAACCTCATTGAAATTGGCATTATGCTGATGAATTACTGTTCTTTAGCGTACATTTTAAATTCTTGATCTCATCTTTAAAAAAAAAATCTCATCCTTTGATGTGATAAACAGTTCAAAGGCTTCCATTATCCCTACCGTATTGGAGAATTTTTTTTTTGCGCATGAAAAGCTCAGAAAGCTTAAATAAGTGATAGTTCGTAGGAGAGATAGCAGTTGAATATGAAGGACGAGGCAACATTTCATAATTCAAGCGATACAGCTTTTGAACAGTTTATTGAGAAGTGTGTGGCCGTGCGTTGTCATGCAGCAAAATTGGGCCAACCATATTAACAAGTGTAGGATGTTTCTTTTTCAATTTTTCGTGCATACACTCAATTTCTTCATAATGTAAGGTTGCTGTTATTGTTTTCCCTTGAGATAACAATAAAGAATGAATAACCCCTTTAAAAGACCACCATACTTTAAACATTATCGGGTGCAGTGGAGGTTTTGGGGTATTGTTTTGGCGTATTTCTTGCATCTAAACACTGGCCTACTCCATTACTTGTAAAATAAGTATTCATTTCTCATCGCATGTAATGATTCGCTGTAAAAATGGTTCTTTTTTCCAGGTGGTCCTCATGCAGTAAGATTAATCGATATTGTTTCATTGTAATCATTTGGGCTTAAGAGTAACAATATATTGAAAGAAAATATTACTGGAAATAAAAAGAGTCAGGAATAATTCAAGATTTTTTTTTATGTACTAAGGAGGTTAGATAACCGGATCAACAGCCAACCCCCCAAAATTGCCTGTTTTCATGTGCAACAGCCTAATACATACAACTGACCATGTCTCGTTATATCTCGTCACGTTTGTACTTAATATCATTCAGTTATTACTCGCCCTGCTTTCTCGAAGTGTGTAAGACCCTGTCCAGGGATTGAACTCACAATTACTTTGTCACCAAATTTAAGAAATAACGTTTTAATCCAATCGGGTATTGTCCCGTGAGACACACTTAGACTCGGTGGAAACTGAGGACAAATAAACTAAAAAGTACTATTCTCGTACATTAAGTAAAGGGTTCAGTTCGAAATTCCCTGAAGGTTACCCGGATCGGCAAGAAACTGATGAAGGCCACAACTACCGAAACGCTGTGATGAGAACAAATATGAGAATAATAGTCTGAGTTTAAATAATATTATTAACGATCTGGTGAAGTTAGACTCCTATGAGAATATTTGCCATCTGTTTCAGTTGACAATTTCTTGGAGGTTACGTCTGAGCGACGAGAAACTGAAGAAGATCGGAAGGTATAACGGCCGAAACGTTTTGACAATAACCGCAGAGATGAGAATAATAATCTGAATATAAATCATCTAAATAACGATCATTCCTCCTCGCAAAAATTTAGCCGGAATTTTGCTGTATGAATACGACAATTACTATGCTATGTATTTACAACCTCGGTAGGTTGAGTAACAATACAGAAACAGTTAATGTATTTTCTTTAGTATTTTTCTTTAACTCCGCACTCATCACTCCTCGGTTCTATTAAGAGCTAACAGTAAAAATGAAAAGAGAAGAAGAGGTTATTCTAAATTTTAAGTTTTTTTTTATTCCCATACCGGTGAACAGAAACAACTCCTTGGCGACATATCAAGCTACAATCTGCAAGACTTGCATATAAATTGCTAATTTTAACAAGTGCATCATGTGCGCCCACCAGCGACCCCGATCAGATCCCCATCCCCCACGATCAGTGTCAGGTAAATCTTGATCATTCCTTCTGATCACGTAATGCCCTTTGTTACACCACCTGAACACTATGATCATCTCATTTCCTTTATCACGCCACAGAGACGCTTTCCGCCCATGTACCAATCACTATGAACCATCAACAAACTGTTATCGTGACAAAGACTCATTGTCTGTTAACTCTTAATAAATAAAGGTTTTAACAATTTACTTAAGCCTCGCAGTCAAAACCTTATAGATTCTCGATGACTGATTTTCTAAAGAATATGAATGGACACTGCTTTCCCCAGAAAATGCATCCAGGAAATAGTATCTATGAAATGCATAGTCGTGAGATAACTCCAGCATACCCCGTACACAGACTCGACTCATGCTCATTCCCTATGTATTCCACTGGATCGCGATCACGAATCACGTGACCAATTATGGTTGTAGGGTAACCGCATGTACTGCACCCGCAGTAGAAGTGGTGTTTCTTGGACAAGACAGTCTGACGGAGCACAACCTTTCTCCAGGCCGGTTTGAATTCAGAGTTTCCCTTCTTCTTCTCCTAGACCGATTGACACCCAAGGCTATAGAACCCAGCCTCTCCTGCTGTTTACCCATAGCTGTGGGGAGAAGAGGAGGATTTATACTTTCACGTAAATGAATGTTATGGATCCGACTAGAATTCGAACTCGGTTCTCCGATTCCTCAATGCAAGCCGTTATCCATTGCTACATTCAGATTTTTCCTAATAGCTGCTGCTTTTTGAAACAGCCTCTCGAGAATATGCTTCCTCAATCACTACGAATTTAGCCTCTTCAAGTCTAGGGTCATCCGTTATCTATCCTTCATATCCTCATAATTTGCCCATCTTACATCCTGCACTTACGCACTTACATCCACATCATTAAGTAACATTCTACCTTGAGTGGCTATTGGGCCCTGCGCTAGGTGAGAAATACTGTAAAAAAAAGTCGTCCAGGATGACAGCAACGGTTTGCGATGAAAATCGGTTTGAAGGATTAATTTTTTTTTACGGATTATCAACCCTTAATAGGTTGTTTAAGGCCGAAATTCATTTTCGATTTTAAAAATATTTTTACGAGTGAATATTGCACTAATAATTTTTTGGGTATAACAATAGGTTTTTTCCAGTTATAATTTATACTATTTAACCCATATCTGAAGGAGGTGATAAATTTATACGTTGCCAAAGGCTATTTCGCGTAAGTAAAGAGTACGAATGGAATTTGAACTTGATCCAACAATTTCTCATTCTGTGTAGCTGATTCATTCGAACTTGAAGAAATCACGACCCCACAAGAAAAAAAAAAAAAAAAAATTAGCTGTTAAAGTATCAGCGGTAAATCATCTTGTAAAATAGTAGGTGTTAAAAGTGGTGGAAGAGGATAAACCTAGTGTTAAAAAATAGCGTGGTTAAATCATGTATTAAATTAGTAATTCTATATTTTTTTAATTGAACTTTTCATAAAATGAATCTTCGTTATTCTATTCTAAACTTGTTTGATTTAGGCTTGTAATAATTTCCTGCAATTCTACCTATAGACTTCTAATCTATATAAGACTTAAATAAGTTTTAAACATTAATATCTTAGAAAATAATTTTTACAATGGAATTTCAGGATTTATTTTGAGAATTATCTACATTTGTAATGGGTCAGTGTTCGAATTCCACTCCGTTTCATTTCCTTTTCTTACGCGCACTCTTGGAAAAGGCATGAATCCATCTTTTCTCCAGCTATTGGTTGAATAGCAAGATAGACTGGATCCTCTATGCTTGGTTGGCAACCAGTCTACTGCATGAAGAAATGGCAACCCATTACGGGAAAATGTTCTGTCTAGTGGGTCATGAATCGAAACGGTCATGATCGCCCAAACGTGTATCACGTATGGTCCTTAACTGACTGAATGATTTTAGACATATCGTACAGTTCAACTCAATTGCATTGTCATAGATTAAGGGTAAGAAGACAATTTAATCTTCTGTTCTCTGTTCCAATAAACAGTGAAAGTGGGACTGGAGCCACCAAAACCAACATCCAGACTTAGATCGTCTAGAATATTAAGTAACAATGAATCTGTCCAGTACTAAGATTGTTGATATTTTAGGAATATAATGCGAGCTGAGTCGTCCGAGAGATTCCTTTTTGTTAATAATGTTTAAATTGTAATGGATTCGTCAGGAAGAATAGTAAATTAGTTTCTTGTTGACTTCTTCATGGTTTCAAATTGAGATTAATTGTTAGAATAGCTGCTCAAGGCTAGAGTGCTTACTCTTTAACCGGTAGCTTTAAAAATGAATTCATGCTTCTCGAAGCGTATTTGTGAAAATCTGAAAGCGACAAACTCGACCGAATATAGAACTCCGTCTGCCAATCCCACTTTCGGTGCCGATAACTGTTTTGCTATCTGCACACATCCCTGTTTAATAACGATAACTATTTAGATAACGCACACGATTTGGGATAATTTAATTCCCGGTAGGACCCCGTGAAAGCAAAGTTTGTTTGCCTAATCGCTATCGTCTCTGAAGAAGAGTACTTTGATGGTGGAAGAATCCAATAAACAAGCAGATAAACGAATTCAGTTTTTACGCGGCCATTCCGTGAATTAAATTGTGAAGATTCGCGCACCATCTTTGACCAATTCTTTCTTACTTCCATAACCGTTTTTGAGAATATGGAAGCCCGTTTACCTATTTATATTCAGTCCTTCTGCCATTAGTTGGTTCACACTATGTGCTCATTTGTAACAGTTCTTTGTTTTATTGACTGTCCACTCAGTGTGTGTCTTCTCGGTCTTGATCCGTCTTTGCCACTCAAAAACTGATTTATTTATAACAAAATGACTATAGGGTTATTTTTATAGCGCTTATGTTTCACTAACACTTCTACTAATCTTTATACTAAACCTTACGTTAATTCGCCATTTCAGCTTATTTTATCTCTTTTTTCGCCATGGCCTAAGAGCCACTCGAGGTAGACGGTAAAGTGTAAGAGACATAGTTTATATGTGGGGAAGATAACAGTTAATCTTATCTGCATATTTTGCAGCACGCGTTGCGGAATTCACCCAGTCGGTTGAGCCACAACCGAAAGAAAGACGACTGAACACAGCAGAGGTTATACTTATTCATCACGGGCAAATCCATAATAAGAATTTCAGTGAGAATTTGATTCCCAGCATCTATGCTCACTATAAGTATAGTCCGATCCGCTTTGAACGCAGTTTCCTTCTCCTAGGCAGGTTGCCACACAATCTATCCTGCTATTTCACCCATAGCGGGAGTAAGGAGAGATGAATTCATACCTTTCATACTATGTTGAATGTAATGAACATGAATGTAATGAACTCCATTGTCCGATTCCTCATCCGACCCACTCACCATTTCGCCAGCATACCCCCACATACTCCACCGTACCTTCTATACATGAGCAGGTTAAGATTGTAGCGAATGAGGTAGCAACCTTTTGAGAATCGGTTCCACAAAGCAGCAGTTTGTGGGAAGAAGCTGCCCGAGTGGAACTTATATCTATCAATAGAATGCGAAGGTAATGTGGCTGGCTCCTTAAAATGCGCGGGACATGGCGGGTCTTAGTAGTCAAGGCTATAACTGGTGAAACTGAGAATGTAGATCGTCTGAACATTTTCCATGGAAATAGCGATAGAGCAGCGAGAGGTTTGCAACTATAACACGGATACATAAAACTTCCTCTACTGTTCGACAAAGAATTACTCATATGGTCTGCGTCTCAAGAACACTGAAGTTGAAACATGTTAGGAAGTGCTTGATAACAAATGTTTGCTTGACTATATGCTTCGATCATTCCGATAATTAAACTATCACACTTTATATGCCACGATGTTTCATTGTGTGTCAAGTTGATCCAAACAATAATAAAATTGAATTTCTTTAAACGAACACTATTTGTTTGCAGTAACATAATTTTGCCAACCTTTCCTTTACAAAATTTAATTCTGAATGAAAATTGTATTACGTACAGAAAAAAAATATTACAAAAGTAATGTAGACAAATACATATAAGCTCGGATCCTTAATCCGTAAACCGTCTGTTCAGAATATTATCTTTTATTTTTGGAAAATAGTGTATAATTATTATTTTAAGTGACAACCTTTAAATAGCAATAAATCGGGTGATTTCATTTAAGTTTCGGTAGAATGATTCTCAATTTAAGAATTTAAATATTGAACTATGATTGGAATTAATGAATATCTTAAATTCGTTTAATTGATATATTGAACGTAGAAATTATTCCAATGACTGAATCGAATCATTTCGAATTTGAATATTGAACTTTACTATAATTCAACCAAATGAGCCTCATCAATTTGCTTAATTTAAACATTGAACGTGTGAGTCGACTGACCGCGTCCCAGAAACTGATTTGTTTTATATATTAGCGAAATTATGATAAGACAGAAAGAATCATAAGAAGTTCTTTCTGTTTAAATATTGAATTTTCTCTCAGTCGAATAAAATTAATCTACAATATTCGTTTAATTATATATTGAACGTACAAACGATTCGATTGACCTTAGCTCAAAATGTTGCTTACTTTAAATAGTGATGATAAGTTTGGTTCAACTAAATGAATACTACTTTTCCTATCAATTGAAATGATTTTATGATTTGACAGAATGAATCTAAGATAAAGTGACTGATTTATTTTTTTTTACGGTTAACTAACATTTCTGAAGGTTTAAATAATCTGCAAAAGTTTGCTTAACGGTAAGAAAAACAAATCAGTCAATTAATCATGCCAGCAAATATTTTTAGATTCTCAAAATTTCCTTTTGGGGATAATAATAATTTATTGATACAAATAAAATCCTGATGTCCATTTCAGTAGTAAATTCCTGGAAATTTTGGTAGCCTCTCATATGTAAATACCTATATAGATTTATTTATATTTTTATGGCTTATCAATCTTTTGCAGGTTATTTAAATCCAGAAAATATTTTTAGATTGTAAGAATATTTGGAGGTAATAATGATTTAAGGATACAAGTCGTACTACTTAAATTATAGCTGGAATGGCAGAAAAGGTGAATTCTTATCTTTCTCAAGGCCCTTAATGAATATAACGGATGGAAATGGAACGCGGCTCACTGGTTTTCAAGTCCGATCATTTATCCATAACACCATCCGCACTACCGCACTTCTAGCATTTGTTATGCCCAAGAAGTCACCCATCTAGTTACTGGCCAGGGTCAACGTTGCTTAATTTAAATATTAAATGTCAGCATACTTCGACAGAGCAAATCACAACATTTGATTTCATTTCGATACCGAAAGTAACTATTCGGAATGGAGTGGGTGTATCTATTAAGTAGCATGTGCTGGTTAACAAGGCTTCAATACTTTGTGATTAACTTGACGCTTTATTTTACTCGAGAATTTCGTCAATTGCTGTCGGCTATTCTCTGGCGTGGTCCCCACGAAGCCCATTCGTCGATATGTGTACTATATATTCTTAGCATGCGATGTCGATTAAAGACTACACATCTGGGGGGCATGTTTATATATCCATGTCCCCAACCTGTTCTTTTCTCACGCGACGTCATATCGGGGTCAGTTTGGCTGATAAGTGTTGAGGGGATATGTTATATACCATACCTATGAATATTAATGGGTATGTCTCAATCCTCATAAATATGTTGGACAATATTGTAAGTGGGGGTAATATGCTGTCTAATTAGTCCATCACTTGAAGTGGTTTACCTACTTCACGCCGCTGGCGAGTATTGTATTTTGTTGATGTTATAAAGATTACCATTTCGTTTACAACCTCCGTTTTGGGTATTCCCCATTCATATGAGTGGGCATTGAGATCAACACCCAGCGGCGACTGTCTGTTTCATGCTTAAACGCAATCGTCAGGCCGCAAGAAGGATCAAGTTGGCCTGACGATTAGCTTTAACTTGGACTAGACGGTTGCCGTTCAGTGTTACGAAAATGTCCAGTTTTATATTTGCATACGCTCTATGACTATCGGGCAATTTAACTCATAAATATAGTATAACTTAAAACTTTAATATATATATATATATATATATATATATATATATATATATATATATATATATATATATATATATATAATAGCTAGCCATTCGCATTCAAAGATACCCGTCTAATAGACCGCCGGCCAATCCCTATTGCAGACGCTCGCTGAGGCACATTTGCGTTTGTTCAACACCCACAGTGCCTACCTGTGGTTTATACTGCAACTATGCTGAGCAGACCTTAGTTGTATATATATATATATATATATATAAAAGGTAGAGGAAGATGGATAGATATCTGAACCCTTCTATTACAGCTATCACACACACACATGGGTGCGCACAGACAGACAGACACACACACACACACGCACACACACATATATATATATATATATAACATGACAAAGATGATGGACATAAGAACAAGACTTATCTAGCGAGATTAATGCTCGACAAGCGTACATATAAATTTTAGATCAAAATAGAATTCTTTTCATTTTTCAATTTTCATTCAAAATACTCAAATTTTAGGAATACGTTTTCACAGCGTCGCCCACGTGACGACAACGTGACCATGTTTAAACGGAACGCTGATCTTATAAAACTTTCAGTTATCTGTTTGGATATGTCTTGTTCTTATGTCCATCGTCTTTGTCATGTTGAATTGATAATGTTAATTATATTTTATGAATATGTCCTGAAGATGGTTTATTAGACCGAAACGTCCGACGCTGACATTATATTAACATTAAAACAGCATAATTGCATATAAGGATTTTTGTTTGTTTTTTCCGTATATTTTTCTTCATAATGTCGGATCTATATCCATATATTTGCTTACATATACATACATATATATATATATATATATATATATATATATCTATATATATATATATATAAGTCAATTTATATATTTCCTTTTGATTCAAGTACAAACTAGACCTATCTTTATCTTCAGAATTACCATGATTCGTTGCGTTTTAAAGTTCTGTGGTGGACGAAATACTTGATATTGAATTATTAGTTTCATTTCTTGCATTTCGTGCCTTACAAAGTGATTTATATGCTGGATAACATAAAATACAATTATCAAATGAATATTTACAAGACGCGTATCAATTGTATCCTCTTTGATTCTTTGCGACTTTGCAATTCTTATCGATAACTGTAAAAATGTGAATTATATCTGTCTCTATCTCTGACGTGAGGTATTATGATTATTAACATTATTTATATTATTCGGACTGTTATCCTCATCTTCACTGCCATAATCATAACAATTTCGTCCTCTATATCTCTGAGATGAAGTATTATAAATTATTAGTACTTATTTACATTATTCGGAATGTTATCCTCATCTTCATTGCCGTATTCACAACGTTTCATCCTCTATATCACTGAGATGAAGTATTATGATTATTAACATTATTTATATTATTCGGACTGTTATCCTCATCTTCACTGCCCTAATCATAACAATTTCGGCCTCTATATCTCTGAGATGAGGCATTATGATTATTAGTACTTATTTATATTATTCGGAATGTTATCCTCATCTTGATTTCCGTATTCACAACGTTTCGTCCTCTATATCACTGAGATGAAGTATTATGATTATTAAATTATTTATATTATTCGGTCTGTTATCCTTGTCTTCATTGCCATATTCACAACCTTTCGGCCTATATATCTCTGAGATGAGGTATTATGATTATTAATATTATTTACATTATTTGGACTGTTATCCTCATCCTCATTGCCATATTCGCAACGTTTCGGTCTGTATATCTTTTTGATGGGGTATGATGGTTAATAATATTGTTTACATTATTCAGACTGCTATTCTCATCTTCATTGCTATATTTACAACGTTTCGGCCGTTGTACGCTCCGGCCTTCTTCAGGTGATTGGTATTTCGAATCGAACCCTTTATTTCGTCTAACGGGGTAGATTTTTCTAGTTCCACGGGCAATGCACCTTCCGGATTTTTCATTCATTTCCCTTTAATTCAACTCACCAAGTTTTTTGGTTCACAGCTGCTGTAGCCTGGTATTGAACTCACAACACTTTAGGTTTAGTCAATGAGACATGGTCCAGTGGATAAAGACGTTGGTTAGCTACTATAGCAATAATTTTTTATAGTAATAATTGTCTCTATAGTGTTAGTAATGATTATAAACAGTTTCTACAGTAATAATGTCCTTTCTGGTAGCAATGATAACTATAGGAATAATATAGGTTACAAGTCTAATATTTATTTGAAATATAGAATTATGTTGTCTCTGTAATAATAATACTCTGGAGGGTAACTTGCAAATCGTTGTTTAAGAGTAAGATTCCTCAAATACATAAATTAGCAATATAAATTACGTTGCAATGTAATTAATTTTTCACCTCAATGTTGTATCATTAATTATACTTCCAACGTATCACTATTTAGTTTAAAAAGACATTTTCGCCGCGCATATTTGATATTGTGTAATTATACTTATTTTTATTATCTGTGGTCAGATATGCTTCAATTCTGTGTTACTTTTTAGATTAAGTCCGTTATTATTTATTACCAGGGATATCGATTTCAGTTGCAAATTCTGCTGTCGCCATTTTGGTACATTTAAGGAATTAGCCAATAGCATATTTACATAAAAAATAAAAGAAAAAAGACGTCCGTTGCAGAATCTGTGTATGTTCATATAATGCAGACACCATTAACTTTACCACTTACAATTTATTGTAGTAAATATAATTTAAGCTTGTCTTATTCTCACTAGAGTTTAAAAATGACACAATCTTTACACAATAAAAAAGTATATACCGCTGTGAAAAAACAAAAACAAAACACTTGTCTGTCTGAATTTACAATGTTCATAGGGTAATTTATATAACAATAATTAAATTACTTTATACTTTCATACAAATTGTCTCAGGAGTCTTGTCTTCTTTCTTATTTGCGCTGTTCCATATCTTGTAGAAAAAAAAGAAGCTTTTACGAAATAAGTATGCATGTCCTTATTTAAGGACATATATACTGGAGCAGAGTTATAACTGCGTAAATAATTATAACCCCCCCTTACATTTGCATATACAAAAATACTCGTAAATATAGGAGACAGCAAGACATGGAAACACCAAAACGAGTATTATTTATTATCTGGTTGTTATGTAGGGTTAGAGAGACAGTAATAAAATTAGTGAGTTTGGGGTTAAATGTAGACCAAATGTAGATTGGACTGCGACAGAATGATGAGATAAAGAATAAGTAAAATGCATATAGCCTTTCTCGTATTTTTATAGACGTGTGTAATGAGAGTCCAGATAAAATAGTTGGAAAATACAAGATGTGTTTGTTTTTTTTTTACCTCAATTTTCTGATGAGTGCTAAGAGTATAATATTATTATTATGGCCTGAAAAAGAAAAAGGAGCCGAAATTTTTGTCGACGTACTTATTGATGGCCTGCTCGTGTTTACTGTTTTTCCTATAGTCGGAATATGACGTGTTTGTATGTGTAGAGGAAAAAAGTGGAATCGATTCTCATTGGTATAGAAAGAGTTAATTAATGATAATTATAATTGTAATAATTATTTTATTATAATTATTTTTGACGCTATAATTAATTTTTATTTATTTTTTATGGACACGACACAGTGACAGTCTAATTAATTTGTTTTATGTATTTCTTCTTGGACACAACTTCACTCATTTCATAGAAGCTTCTTCATTTTCTAAGCCTTCTGCGAATTACCGCTTTCACCTCACATTAGAGAATCGCTGGCTCCGCATTCACTCCAAGCATAGTTTCCATACAATGATATTCCCCACCCTGCTCATTCCTGGAGTCTCTAATCATTTTAAGAAGTCACTCTGTACATATCTCTCAGTGTTCAAGTTATTGCCTTAAGCTGAAGTCACTACAAAGGCACAACTGAAAGCTTTCAAATAATTTGACATAGGTATTCTGTTAGTTGTTACGAAAGCATCAGTTTATTCGCCGTATCTTTAATCAGAGAGGCAGGCTTGCCACAGTGGTGCATATTTTAATGGCTAGTTCTTCCATTCTTTCTAGGATTCATCTACTTTACAGACCAGTCTCCGTATTGTACTTACATATAATGCAATCTTTCTAACAAACAGTCATTAACAACCAGTGGATATTTGCAGTACTTTCTTCCGCCAAAAGTAGAAATTCTATGTCAGCTCTTTGTTCTCTCTGCCCAGAGATGCAGTCATTTTGAAAGAATTATGAGAAGGTAACAAAAATGTTTTCCCCTGGCTTCTAGAAACTTTAGGTTTCTAGACGCTTATAAATGCTACTTTTCATTTTACCGTTCCAGAATATGTCTAACGATTTCTTCCAACCTTTATCTTTAAAAATAGTCATATTAGACCAAAAATGAAGTATTGCTGTCATATATTTACTGGAGCTGCACAATCCTCACTTTCATGTCGGGGAATTGTCACTCAACAGCGTCTTCCACACAGACGCAACGTCGCAAGAATATTGCTTTTTTTATCGTTATTTTCAGGGCAGATATTCAGACCATCTTCACTCCTTAATCCCAACAGTACAGACTTCTAATAGCTAAGATACGCCATGTTCATTTTCAGCAGGGGAATCGCAAATTTCTTCCATATTCTTATTGTAAGATGTAACTTCGAAACAGATAGTTCCACATCGAAATATTTGAGGGGGGACTAACTCCCGGGTGGATGCTTCTATGAAATTTATATCTTAATCTCTTCAAGTATAGCCTTAATGTTTATCTATCCATTTATCGTTATAAACCTTCCCTTTTCCCTTTTCTATCTTCTCTTAAAATAATATCACACACTTCCTTCAGTAACTATCTACTTTGAATGACTCTTATACCTTAAACTGGGTAATTGGATTACAAAAAGCTAAATGTTGAGGAAACAGTCGAGAATAAGTTGAATTTAAAGTTCTAAATACCAAGAAAAACACGAAGAAAAATACCAGGTTAAAATAATTCTAGATAAGATAACATAATACAAAGCAAAGCAAAGCAACTATAAAACAATAACAAAGTAAAAGCTTCATAAACTACATATATTATTTATACGCCAAAGAGATACAGGAAAATAGTTATAGCAAACAATGGCATTCCTAATTTTTCAGGAGCTGGTTCTAAAAAGGAAGTTGATCATTTTCTTTTCAGAGAAAACAAATCACTGTATAAAGTATAAAAAAGAATTAAAGAATTTTGTTAATTTAATAGAAAACATTTATTTATTAAGGTATTTCTAGATTGAAATTCTGTTCTCATCTCTTTTCAAAAGTATGATGCTTTTTGACTTTTGTGTCAATAGCCGTATTATGGTTTCTTAGCCACATTCGAACCGAGTCGTTGCAGTTCCAAAGATCCAGTGGAAGACATATCAAATTTATTTCTAGAATATTTGCCACATTTTAAACTCCAAGACGATATAATTTTTGTCAGAATGAGTTCAGTTCATCACAGAAAACACTGTTTCAGCCTTCGAGGAACATACAGCAATGGTATTAATTATATTTTATATTTGATATGTTAATATATAAGATTACTTTGAGATAATCTTACAACCAGTTTGCTAAGATTCTGTAATTTTAAGAATCGGTGCGAATCGGTAGGATATCACTAGAGGTTATAGACTTGTGCATTCAAGGCAAGAAATAAAAGAAAAATATGTGGCTAACATCGAAAATAGTCCACTGATATTGCTTGGAATAAATCCTAGGGTGCATCAGTAAGATTTCTCCCGTAATCTTTTGAGATGATTCCCTGGGAGTGAATCCAACAATAAAATAAAATTCACGGATTACTAATAAGTAATAGTTATGGCTAATTTTTGTCTGCGTCCCCATCTTACATGATTAGAACAAAACAACCAGGCTGTATAGCTAGCATGCCATGCATTTACTATATATATATATATATATATATATATATATATATATATATATATATATATATATATATATATGTATGTATGTATATATATATATGTATGTATATATATACATATATATATATATATATACACACACATATATATATGCATGTGTGTATATATATATACATATATATATGTGTATATATATATATGTATGTATATATATATATACATATATATGTATATATATATATGTATATATATATATACACACATATATATATATATATATATGTATATATATATACACACACATATATATATATGTATATATATATACATATACATGCATATATATATAAATACATACATATATATATATATATATATATATATATATATTACTAACACATGGCATTTGTAACATGAGCGGAAATATTTTATAACAATATTTTAACAACTATTTCAGCTTTGTTATTTATTATTAATTCAAATTTTAAAAAATCCATATATAAGCAATGCTTTTGTCGACATTTCTTTTAAATTCATCGCGTTTGTATTGAAAAAGTTTATATTTGTCTTGTCAAATTGAATTCATAATTTAGGAAACCTACAGCGTTCGTAGTAATCATTGTTGTCATACGACATCCCACATTTCTCCAAATTAGACGAACGGATCGGAAAACATAGCGAATTATTTAAACAAATGAAAAATAGTAATTTTGTTGAATTCATTTTTATTATTATTCTTAATATAAATAGAAAATTATTCAAATATTCAGGGTCAGCTCTATGTCCCTATGTCCAGTGTAGGAAATTACAGTGGACTTAACATAATCACAAAAAGAACTGGAGCAAATACATGACTTGCTTTGCTGAAAATGTTTAGACAGATTTTTTAGAGTTAAATAGAACTTGTATGGCAACTTATTTTCTTTGTTCATATGATGTTTGACTAGAACTTTAAGATTTAATTAAAATGGGAATTACATTTTTAAAGACTTTCGCTTCACATCATCATCAGGATCATCATGATCAGCAGTCCCTTGAGTGCTTCAGTTGTAGGGAGGACCTAAGGACAGAAGAAACAGACAATCTCCTCTAGGATGATCTTTTTGTCGGTGGCTCTCAGGAGTTCCGGCATTGTCATGTCCATCCAATCTTTCATGTTGTCTGATCATCTTTTGAGTTGCCGTTTCAGCTTGCGTTCGCCTTCAACAGTGCCTTGCATGATGGTCTTGCAAAGGCTTTTGTGTTGAGTGATGTGGCTAAACCATTGTCATCTACCGGCGCTTAATAGTAGCGAGGAGAGGTTCCTGTCGACCCACGAGACTTTTGGCCATGCACAGTACATAGTCATTGCTTTTGTACGGAGATGCGAAGAAGATTTCTCAAGCATTTTTCTCGTACATCTGTGTCCTTTTTCCTGGCTCAGCTAGGAAATGCAACAATAAAAAAAAAGAGTGTCCGACTTTCACACCGGTAAAGGAACATGGATAACGACGAAAGGATTTGTAGAACTTGAACTTTATCTTGAAGCTGATGTTGTTCTTCCATACGCTTTCCAGTCTGGCTAATGTTGCGGTGGGGATATTGATCCGTGTGCGGATTTCAGAGTTGAAGGTGCCGTCATTTGAAAGGGTCATTTTTTTACCTTTAATATGTCTAGAAAGAGTATCCTAATCTCTCTTTCCTTGTTATGTACCCTAGAAATGGCAACGGCCTCTTTATGTTGTTCTTTTGGCTTCCCTCTCCTTTCATGGTATTCTCAGCATCCTTCTGTAGAACCACATTTCTGTTGTCCCAATTCTTTGCTTCATCTGTGATGAAATTGTTCATCTTGTCCAGAATTAGTGCCATGTAGTAGGACCGATATTACATAGCCGTTAATTTTCATGTTTCTTAATACTTTCCTTAGCTTTTGGAAGGCCTCATCCACAATCACATTGCGCCTTCGGATTTCGACGTCGCAATTTCCGTTCTCTGTTAGAACAGATCGCAAATATTTAAATTCTACTTTGCAATTGGCAACTCCAAATTCTAATTTACATGTTGTGGTGTTTTTTTTTCTGACAACTTTTTCTTCTGGCAATTGAAGGTTAGTTATTTCATCTCGCATTACTCCGGAGTTCTCTAGGAGTTCTCGTAGTTTCCTTTCTGTGTCTGCTATCAAAACTGTGTCTTCTGCATATCTTAGGTCGATAAGATTGTGGACACCAATAATGACTGCTGGTAGGATTCTAACTCTTTCAGAATAGTCTCACTGTATAGGTTGAATAAAACCAGCGAGTACGTATATATACAGAAATTTTGGATATCAAACAAACCTCCGAAAAGAACAATATATAATGAAAATAGATTATTTTTTAAAGGCAAATGATATTCATATTTTTCCTGGTTTCTGTTTTGTTATTTCTTTACAAGCTATAAATTGTTTTTATCTGAATTCCAGCGATAAAGAGTTATAATTAGTCACACTAATTCGGACAAATACTCTCTTCTTCATTATTACAATCACAGTTTTTCAGCCGTTGTACTCGTCAGCCATCTTAACGTGTCTGTCATTTTGGCTAACCTTCAGAAAATTTGGAGATGATCTCTAGGAATATGTCGTCTATAGCCTAGTGGATTAAAGTGGCTATTCGTGAGTTTAGTGGAAAAGTAATTGTGAGTTAAATCCCTGGGATTGGTAGCATTGATGTGGACTCACTGGGAACAAGGCGTGTAATAATTGAACAGAACTAAAAAAAAAAAAAAAGAACAGGTCAAGATATTCCTATACATTGGAATCGGAACGAGAACAATATACAAAGTAAAGGGTTCAGTAAGAAATTCCGTGAAGAAGGCCAGAGAGCACAACAGACGAAACGTTGTTGATAACAATAAAGAAATGGATATTAGTTTGAATGTAAATGTAGTGTTATTTTCTGTTTTGATTATTGAATCTCCGCACAGATTTGCAATTTAAAGGCATGCTGTAGATTTTGTATTGCTTGCCTCCAAATAATTTTGCTTGGCAAAACAGCAATAGTCAGAGACAATAGTAATGTTTCTTTGTCGATTTTTCTTATAGATGTCGGACGCTTGCTTATTATCCAGGCACACGTTCATGAGAAAAAGTAAACGGTAAATAGTCTCAAACATGAATGGACATTTTAGTGATGGTAAGAATCATACATCATTTGAAAAGCTATGTTTATTTGCATAATCACGAATTTGAATATATGCTATATATTTTTAAAACGCTTTCTTTGATGAGTCAGCATAATTACAAAAGTAGGAAAAAGCACAACACTGTAGAAATGTGATTGTAAACATTTGGTGTCTGTCCAAATCCCATTGCTTTGCCAACATTCATTTTGGTTGTTTTTTCTGAAAATGTTTCTAGAGAAACTTTTTTTTTTCTTTATTTTCATCCCTGACCCTTTATTTTCTTTGTTTTTATGCACAAGTTTTGTTATTTTCCGTCGTCTTTCATTTGTTTTGCTCTCGGCCTATTATTTTTTTTTTTTTGGTCATTAATTTTCTATTCTCTTTTCAGGCGTTCTTTCTTTTAGTTTCTCGTTTTCTTTTTTTTTTTCATTGCTAAATCTTTTTTTTTTCGACTCATCTATTAAAAAAAAAAAAAATTTGCTCCTCTTGTTTGCTTGTTTTTTCTTACCTTATCTATTTCTTATACTGTTCTTCATTTCATGCTTTTTTATACTCTGTTTTCGTTTCTTTTGTTTTGTGTTTGTTTTTTGCTTTCTCATTCCCTGTTTTCTTCATTTTTCTTTGTATTAGATTTCGTTTGTTTTCCGTTTTATTTTATTTTCTATTTTTTCTTCATTGTTTTCTTTTTTATATTATTTTCTTTCTTCATTTACTTTTTCTGTCAATTTTTCAACTGCTTTTTTCTTTATTTTCTTCAGATTTCTTTCGTTTTGTTTTTTCTTTATTCTGTTATTTTCTTTTATTTCGTTCCTGGTTTTTCGTTGTATTCTTTTCCTTTGCCGTTCTTCCCTTTAATTTTTTTCACTTTTGTTCCTTTTCATATTTTTAATATCCACTTTCAGACGTACATATACAATGTCACACGCATACATATATATATGCATTCATTTGTGCATATACATGTTCGCACGTCTATTTTTGAATATATATACACACGGACACACACAAACACACACACACACACACATATATATATATATATATATATATATATATATATATATATCAATTCATATATATGTGAGTATATTGGTGTGTACTGACCATCGATTATTGTTCCCTGTTTCAGAATCCTCATCTCACCAGTTGAAAATGATTATTGATTTTTTTTTGTCCAACGAATGATAAATCTTCTTGCATTCATTTCCTTAAAAACGATAGCAATAACAGACTGCAGTTTGTTATTATATAAAAACCAATAAATAAAAATAAAGCGATTTCAATATTTGCGCTATAAAACAATACAAGGTTATTTCTCTTAAGTATTAACATAGAACTGGGGTGGGATACTTGGCTCTTTTTTCTTTTCTTTTTTTACCTGAATTGCTTTTCAAGGAATAGCATGTTATATTTACCAAAAGTTGATATCTAAACATTAAAGATTCGCGTATGATGATTCCAAAAGTTAAGCAAACTTTCATTTTATGAGGATGAATCAAGGGAATCTGTATTTCTGCTACTTACCTAGGGACTATTTTCCTCATCTTTGTTGTAATGGTAGCAAACATGTCTTACTAGACCAGTTACGACTGAAAAGTGACTTCGATCCTTACTAGGTGCCCCATTTTTTCGGCCTTGAGCCACATCTAATCTACACTTAGAAAAAACCATTATTCCACAAAACATACAATCTGGGATTCATAAATTTTTACGTATAGTGGTTTTGAGTTCAATTCCTGGGCCCGGCAGTGTGTATAAGGAGCTAATTGAAAAAGGGAATGCAATAGCTGAGTTGTACCAAAAATTAGAACGATACGAGATATCGAGAACAGTCAACCACCGTATATTAAATAAAGAGCTTAATTCATTCGGCATTCTCTCTACGTTACCCTGATCGACATAAACCTGATGAAGTCCAAAGAGCATGACGTCCGAAACGTTGTGATAACAGCAACAAAGATGAGGACAATAATCCTCATTCAAATCGTTAAAACAATGATAACTCTTTATCCCGCAATTCGTTTCGTATAAGAAATGCACGGTACTGTAAAAGAAATATTTGTTAATTTTTAATGTAGATAGCAGATAAACCATAACAACAACAACAAAAAAAGACAAAATAAAATTTACATGAATTATATTAACACAATACTTTTAATAAAGAAAGCTAGGTTTCTATTTTCGACTGGGGCTAAATTTCAGCAATGGACATTTTGTAAAATCTAGTATGTTAGTTTTTTAATTCTTACGGCAGACAGTCAGAATCTCCCCACTTTGCCATCGAATTATCCCCCTACCTCTATATTTCACCAAAGAACGTTCCTGCTTTCCCTCCCGAGGCCAGTGTACATTTAAAGTTACATATATTACAATTACGAATAGATTATTGTTTAATGTCATTATGCGTATTTCAGCAGCCCCTTATAAAATACAGAATTCAATATTTATCGAAACCGTAATGCGTATGGAAATATTGCAACAGGTGCGTGTGCGTAGCTTAATGATTAAAAAAAATATTTATTTTCAAAATAATCTCCTTCCTTTTCAATTCTCTTTAATAAATGTTTCTCGATTAAAAAAGTAAATCGAGCATTATTATTATGTAGGTATCATACTTGGATACGCGTTTGAATCGTTTAAATGCTAATTCAGAGTTTAGAGAAGTCAATATTTAATTAAAGAAATTCAAGATCAAATTCAAGTGATGATTCAGGCACTTCGCTGATGACGGGATCATATTATGATGAAAAATTGCGTTTTTTACCAAATGGCCAAATATTTTATATTTAACAGCGATATGCATATGTCACTGTAACTGTAAGGCCAACAACGACTATGGTGTATTTTGGGTAACATCTTCCCCGGTCGAATCCCGTGGAACCAGAAATCAAATTAGACGTGGACACTCATGGAAGTCTGTCCATCAAGAACACGGAACGGTTTGAAGGTCTGATTGTGTCACAAGATCAAGTTTGTTTGGTTTTTAACATTTCCAAAAAGTTCTTTTTTTTTATTTTTATTTTATCGACTGCTTGTGAGTAATCAATGAAACACAGATATAGGATTAACTGTATTTTTGTTACTCGTCCTTATAACATTCTGAAAATAACTCAGAATAACATGTAAGATATAAGGAATTAAAAAAGGTTCAAACTCACAGATCAGCTACTAAGTTATCTCGTAACCAGTTCTTCCCAGAATATATCAGTTACTCTATCGAGCGTTATAAATTTTCGTATTTGTTTTTATAATCAAGTATTTTTTTCAGCCAGATCCTAACTGTGACAACAGTAGTTTCTTGAATATTTGCATACCAATATTAGTTCACTTAAATTTAAATTTTATTTCATTGCATGCTAGTCAGTTTTTTTTTATCCGGAAACTATTTTACATTTTTATAAGTCTACCATTTGTCCATGCTCTGAATATTGCTGCCACATATGGTCGGCTGTAGTTGTTATATATTTAGAGAGGCTTGATAAAATCCAAAGAATCTGCAATGTTCCTGGTATTGACCTGGTATCCCGGCTTCAGTCTCTGTCCCACCACCTTATCTTCCCTGTGCCTTTTCTATAATCAGCTTCATGGTAATTGTTCGGTTGAACCCCCCGCTATGCTACTTAGAATTTATGAATTTAAGCACCGTACTAGATGGGCAAAAATGTCTCATCAATTTACAGTCGAAATGGCTAGCTGTAACCGTGTTCTATGCTAAAAGCTTCTTTCTCGCACTTCTCGCCTGTGGATCTTTCGCCTGGCTTCTTGCTTTCCGCCGAACCTTGAGCATGAAAAAAAAATATGTTTATTTTACCAATTTTATTTCGGCATACCCTAATAATAACCTTAATTGTTTCTACCAATCTACCAAAGGAAGTCATAACAACACATATGTAAGTGTGATAATTTATAAATATTATACCTAAAACATCGAAGCTACTACCGTTTATCAGCACTAGTCAGACACTGAGTTTTCAGCAGTTACGAGGAAGGATTCCTCTCTCAATGATGCGTCATGTTTTGAATGTCTGTTGGGACTCAAGTTCACTCCAGAACTCAAGTGGAACTCATACATATGATGTTTTGCTAAAATTCATGTAAAGATAAAGGTCTTCTTCTATCGTTCCAGAATATATTTAACTACTTCCGAAATACTTTATATTTAAAAGCGTCAGAGCAGGCCAACTACTGTTGCACAACAATCCTCACTTTCCAGATTAGAGAGAAAATACAGACTTTTTTCCTCTTTGTCTTTCAATTGCCTAATATTGTTCTGAGATTTAGAAATTTATATATCTTATTCTCCCATATATATATATATATATATATATATATATATATATATATATATATATATGAGTGAACATAGAAGTCAACACTTAGAGGCAACAGTCTGTTTCATGCTAGATGCAATCGTCAGACCTGACGATTGCATCTAGCGTGAAACAGACTGTCGCCTCTAAGTGTTGACTTCTATGTTCACTTTTATATTTACACACGCTCTATCTCTGATATTGAGCACTTTATTCCATAAATATAGCACATCTTAAGACTATATTTCTCCATATATATATATATATATATATATACAGATATATATATGTATGTGTGTGTGTATGTATGTATAAAACACAAAATAAAATATATGTAACGAGGCCGGAAAAATTACCGTGTCCAAAAAACAACGGACTTGTAAAACAGTGCTCAACAGAGTGCTCAGAACAAGAAACATGCAGAGTAAGTTAATAGAATAAAACAAGTAAAACACTATATCCTCCCGTATTACCTTGGTTTCGACCGTGATGTCTCGTTAGGTTGCTAGGTAATGAGGATTCCTCAAAGTACATCAATTTTATCTCGCTACGGCATCGAAAGTCAAAAAGGGAAAAAAGTGTGATAAAAAATATTATACTTTATTTATCTTCATCTGGGGTCGGTCGTTCTGGTCGACCTGTCTACATTTCCTTTCTCACATTCAACGACACCGAAATAAACAGGCTGTTTTATGGTGGACGCAACCGTCAGGCCGCCTGACGATTGCGTCTAGCATGAAACAGCCTGTCGCCTTTGAGTATTAACTTCAATGTTCACTTTTATATTTATATTTATATATATATATATATATATGTGTGTGTGTGTGTGTGTGTGTGTGTGTTTGTAAATGTATGCGTAACCGTATAAAACCCTCAGTATTATCTCTAAAAACGAAAAGGAAAGGGCCGCTTTCGTTTCGCTCCATTTGCATTAATCTCTTTGGGAGATGCACAAGCGGCTGAAGGATTAACTTGAAGAACTGTGATCAGATTAAGGTGAGAAACTGACAGTGTTGACTCCTACAACAGAACCACTCCCTTTCGATATATATATATATATATATATATATATATATATATATAACGTAAGTCGAATATCAATTGAGAAAAAAATACCAAAAATCAGACACATACATAAAGAATAGTAGAGAGTACTCAATGTGTAAATGAACAAGACAGAGCAATACGCTACTCAGTGACCCATTACTAAAAGAAATAATGTTTAGACCGCTCCCTCGTGGTTAACAGCAAAATTGACCAATAGTTATATTAAGATTGAAGCATATGTAGCTTAGAAATGATTAAAGATATCTTACTGGAATTTTCCGTGGTTTTTATACCACTATTAGACTCTACATCACGCAATAAAATAAAAAAAAATCTACAAGCTAACAGAAGAGTCCTTATGAAACTGATCATAAACAAAAATTAATCGTGAATTAATCATAGCTAAGGATCGGGTACTTATGAAAATATATGTGTAACTCGTTTTGGGCTTTTAATCTTCATCGGACTAAAGTGATGTGTACGGTGACTTCATGGAAGAAGAAGCTAAGAATTTTAAACTTCAAAATATACCTGTTTGTTTTTCCCTAGGATAGTTGATATGCAAAATGTATGTCTTTTGCCCGTATATATATATATATATATATATATATATATATATATATATATATATCCTTGTGCAGGTATGCAGAAAATAGAAAAGAACACGTTGGGTGCATAATCCGGGGTTCCTTAGTATTTTTGTTTTTATTTTTAAAAAACAGTGCTCCATACAGAAGTAGAGCTTATATTATAATAATATTTTTTTGTTTAAAAATATGATTCCTTCGCTACATAAGAGTTCTCATGTTTCAAAAACGTGAGCCGAAATCATCCAAATAATTAATAAAATTAAGTTGGATTGAGGTGTTTAGTCACGTTTCATCTTCAAGCGAAATTTTAGGATTCCTAAAATTTCGCTTGAAGATGAAACGTGACTAAACACCTCAATCCAACTTAATTTTATTAATTATTTGGATGATTTCGGCTCACGTTTTTGAAACATGAGAACTCTTATGTAGCGAAGGAATCATATTTTTAAACAAAAAATATTATTATAATTATATATATATATATATATATATATATAATTATTTATTTAAAAATATGATTCCAACACGCTACATAAGAAGTCTCATGTTTCAAAAACAAGAGCCAAAACTTCAATATAATTATTAGAATTAAATTCAGTTAAAGTGAGCTCTGTTTCATCTTCAAGCGAATTTTTTTTGAATTTTGATTCCAAAAAATTTCGCTTGAAGATGAAACAGAGCTCACTTTAACCGAATTTAATTCTAATAATTATATTGAAGTTTTCGGCTCTTGTTTTTGAAACATGAGACTTCTTATGTAGCGTGTTGGAATCATATTTTTAAATAAATAATTATATTTATGCTCTACTTTTGTATCGAGCACTATTTTTTTAAAATAATAACTAAAATACTAAAGAACCTTGGATTACTAACCTAACCCGTTCTTTCCTATTTTCTATATATCTTCATATATATATATATATATATATATATATATATATATATATTGCAGGAAATATACCACATAACACCCTTGAGCGCTTAGCCTTGGAGCGGGTAGAATGGAGATCAACGTGTTTTAGTGGACTCAGCAGTTTTCAATCTACTTGTCTGAATCATCTTCAGGAAGCGAGAGCAAGATCTAACAGGTCAGCCAATCTACGAGTGATCTCATCTCACATATGCTCCATATGTGGCCTCCTTTGTAAATCACTAGCGGGCCTTAAATGCCACTTAAGATTATCTCACAAAATTTCATAACTTAATCAACTAAGCTGTCAGATCCTCATACGTCGAAACCGACGGGTGAGTCTATTATATATATATATATATATATATATATATATATATATATATATATATGTGTGTGTGTGTGTGTGTGTGTATGTATGTGTATATATATATACATGTAAATGTGCGCAGATATGCAGAAAATAGAAAAGAACACGTTGGGTGCATAATCCGGAGTTCTTTAGTATTTTTGTTTTTATTTTTACGAAGACAGTGCTCCATACAGAAGTAGAGGTTTATTATAATATTTCTTTTGTTCAAAAATATGATTCCTTCGCTACATAAGAGTTCTCATGTTTCAAAAACGAGAGCCGAAGCCATACAAATAATTATTAAAATTAAGTTGGATTCAGGTGTTTAGTCCCGTTTCATCTTCAAGCGAAATTTTAGGAATAAGCTATCTCTTTGTTTACGTGTGTTTTTAGGCATGGTCCGTTATAACATTCGTTATTGTGGAAGTGGCTAGACTAGTTTTCTTCGTTAAGTGGTCAGACAGTTAATTCTTATCTATAGATTCATTATCTTCTGAGAGGTTTTGCTAAGTTTGGGTAGGGTATCTATTTCAAGGCTAATGCTAGCCGTTAACTCCTGCGTATGGTTTAATAATTTTTGCTTATTAAACTATAGGCAGGAGTTAACGGTTTTTTGCCGACATCAACAAACTTTCGCATTAAATAATTAGCATAAAAAAAAATCCATAGCTTAATAAAAGTCTTAAAAGCTTAGCCAAATCATTAAATAGGAAAAAACCCTTTCTGTAGTCGTCAAAAAAACAAACAAACAAAAAAACAAATTGAAATTCAGTGCAATACGGTTTGTATATAAAACACCCACTTGAATAAACAAATAAATAAATAGATAATCAGATAAGCAATAATAAAACAATCCTCCCGACACATAACGACTTGTAGGTGGGCCATAAAAATATCCCTCACTAGTAACCAACTAAACATTAGCCTTGAAATAGATACCCTACCCACCTAATTTTAATGATTATTTGGATGGTTTCGGCTCTTGTTCTTGAAACATGAGAACACTTATGTAGCGAAGGAATCATATTTTTAAACAAAAAATATTATATATATATATATATATATAAATATACATTTCTATATAAGCAGGTACATGATGAAAAATATATATATATATATATATATAATTTCTCTCTCTTTTTCATCATGTACCTGCTTTATAGAAATGTATGCTTCTCTATGTCATTGTAAATGTGCATACAGCTAGGATTAGATCTACATATAAATATACACGCTGACACACGTACATACACAAAAACATAGATACGCACACACATGCGTATATTTTTGATCGTGTAAGCGACCATAGTGGTGGTTATATGTCTACCGTATCAAAATCTTTTCGCAACCCTCCGCATACATTCACGTATACAAACTTGTATCCGCATCCGTGTCTCCTTTTGTTCCTGTTTGTCGATAATTGCCGCGTATGATATTCAGTTGGCCCCCAGAAATATTTATATTTATTCGTGCAATGGTGCGTTATTCCATCAAGGTCTCTGTGCACTTCCAGTGAACAATTATCGATCAGTGTGCAAATACGATTTATCTAAAGCCAATATAATTTAATGGTCAGCTCTGGTTTACAGAAAGTATATGGACGATGGCCGACGAAGAAAGAAGCAGACATCAGCTGACAAAAAGACAATGGAGAGAAGAACAGCTACGGTAATAAATATACGAGAGTAATGGCGGTCGGATGTAAAAGAGCGTCAGTCATTCGACGTTCTGTGTTCCGGTGATGTAATTAGTTGGATAACATGGCAAGAGGAAAAAAAAATCAAACCAAGAAACACATTGGAGCCCTTCCTTGCGTTTTTTTTTTCTCATCTGCGTTTTAATTACAGGTTCAAGTGGCTGAAGGTTCGTGGTGTTGGAAGATATTTTCGTGGACGAGATACTTGGACAGTGAGACAAAGTGAGAGAAAGGGTGAGAATGGCGTAGAGATATAAGGGAGAAAGAGAAGCGTAAAGTAAGAAAGAAAGGCGACCGTAAAAAAATGGAAAAAGAAAATATGGAAGCAAAATAAAGAGGAAAAAAGAAAGAGAAAGGCAAAGAAAAGTGAAAGAAAGAGAAGAAGAAGTTAAAAAATCAAAAAAACAAGAGGATACTGAAAGAAAGAAAACTGAATAGAACTAATGGATTAAGAAACATTGGATGAAGAGAGAAGTGATGTAGAAAGTATTAGGTTGATGCAAAAATAATGACGTAATAATGTTGTTAAAAATACGTCAAAAAACGACATTATTACGTCATTTTTTTGCACCAACCTAATAGAAATAAAAAGGAAGAAACAGGTGAGAAGTGATGTAGAAAGCAGAAATAATTGTAGATTGATATTTTTTTACAATCATTTTTATTTATTTAGCTTATCTGAAACGGAACCATATTTATGGCTTGTATGAATAATTCCTTTTATGCGAGGGAATATTTCATTAAAATCTTTTTTTGAGATAACAACTTCTACGGATAAAAGTCCTACTGTTTACCTCATACCTGGAAGGGAAATAAATATTAGGTTGGTGCAAAAATAATGACGTAATAATGTCGTTTTTTGAAGTTAAAAAAATACGTCAAAAAACGACATTATTACGTCATTATTTTTTGCACCAACCTAATACATTCATACCTCTTCCAAGTGCTTGTAACACACTCGACTGGAATTCGAACTCCAGTCACATATGCAAGTAGAAAGTATCAACAAAGAAAAAAAATGAGAAGGGTAAAAGAAGTGGAGAAAGAATAAATTAGTATAGAGGGGAGATAAGAGAGAAGTAGAAAGAAGAAATGAAAACGAAAGAGTAATTGAAAGACAGAGTAGGTGGAAAGAAAAAGAAAAAAGAAACAACAAATAGAGAGAGCGAGACGGGGAAGATATAAAAGTTTGAGAAAGGAGAAATAATGAAATAATAAACAGAGGAGGAGAGACGTGAAAGGGGTGAAGTAAAACAGATGAAAGGAAAGAGAGGAGGAGAAAAGAGGAGAGATACGAAATAAAGAAACGGTGAGGTGGGAGAACAGTAGAAAAGAAGAAAAAAGAAAGGCTCAATGAGGAGAGTGTAAAGAGAGAGGGAGAGAGAGAGAGAGAGAATAAATAAAGAATCTGAGAAGAAGAATACAGAAATGATAACAAAAGAAAAAAAAATAATGATCAAGGTAAGGGCAGCAGGTGGAGGAGAGAAAAGATAGAGACGGAAGAAAGATAGAACAAAGAAAATGAATGGATGGAGAATGACGGAGAAATAAGGAACAGACTCCAAATGAAGAAAAGAATTATAGAAGAGAGAAAGTAAGAAGAAGAGTAAAGAAAATATTGAGAAAGAAAACACAAAGAATAAAGGGACTGTGTGAAGGACGGCGGCAAAACAAACGTATAAAGTTTGAAAAACGAGATGAGAAGGCGATGAAAGACAGAGAGAAAAAGAGAGAAACATGTAACAACATGAAGGAGGGGACGAAATAATGAAGAACGAAAGAAAGAAGAGAAGAACAGATCAGATGCATGAATGATAAATACAAAAGAAAAATCGACAAAAGAGGAGAGCAGAACTGATAGAAAAAAAGAACAATAGTAAAGAGAAGAAGAAGAAGAAGAAGAAGAAGAAGAAGAAGAAGAAGAAGAAGAAGAAGAAGAAAACAGAGGTGCGCAAACAAAGAGAGGGGGAGCTGGAGAAAGGAGGAAGAAAAAGACAAAAAGAACAAAGCACAATAAGAGAGGAGAAAAATAGAAGGGATTGAAAATAAACGAAAGTCTAGTGAGGAGCATAAAAAAAAAAATCATTGAAACAAAAGATGCAAGAAATGAACTAAAAAAAAACAACGAATTTCAATATGAGACAGTGAATTGTTTTTTTGTATGGAACGACGAATACAAAGGATTCAAAATATAGTGAATAAAAATGAGAGAACGAAATAAAGAGATAGAGAGAGAAAGAGGGAGAGCAAAATAGAGACAGTGAAAGAGAGGAAATGTGAAATGAAAAAGTGATTGAAAAATAGAGTGAATGAAAATGAGAGAGAGAAAAATAAAGAGAAAGAGGGAGAGTAAAATAGTAAGAGACAGTGAAAGAGAGGGAAAGTGAGTGAGTAAGTGAGTTTCAGACAGTAAAACAGAGAAAACGTAAGAATGGTAAAAAGAGAAAAAATATATATATATAAACGGAAGAGTTGACGAGAATAAGAGAGAAAGAGAGAGAGAGAGAGAGAGAAAGCGATACATGAGAAAGAGAGAGAGAGAAAACGATACGAGAAAGAGAGAGAGAGAAAGCGATACGAGAAAGAGAGAGAGAGAGAGAAAGCGATACATGAGAAAGAAAGAGAGAAAGCGATACATGAGAAAGAGAGACGAGAAAGTGAGTTAGAGGGATATATGAAAAAAATATGTGGAAGAGAAAGAGTGACATGAGAAAATGAAAAAGAGTTGGAAAGAAAGATATGAGAGAGAGAAAGTGTGTGTGTGAGAGAGGGAGAAACAGAGAGAGAAAAAGTGAGAGAGAGAGAGAAAAAGTGAGAGAGAGAGAGAGAGAGACACGAGAAAAAGAAAGGAATAGCCAAAAACTATTTGAAGAAAAATGGCGACAAGAAGAGTCAAAAATGAAGAAACTGGCCTCAAGCAGAAATGGAAAGGGTGCACGGAATCCTCGTGAGATACATAAAAAAAACAGAAAAAAGAACCAGAAAAATATCACTTGCATACATCCATATATAATATATGAATGTGAATGAGGTGTGATTAAAGTAAGCCATGGCATCTTTATGCAAGAGAAAACCGTGTTTTATGCTCTGCAATGATGTGTCTATAAAAAAAAACACAAAAATATACATATAAGTCAAGAATTGCCACGCGGAACATTTTTTTAAAAGTCAGTATCTATATAAATACCTATTTACCTGAAAGTCTACGTTTATTTTAGGTTGGATGTGACAATCTGTCTATTTATAACATGGTGGCCCGATACTCTGTCTGTCTTTCGATGTGACGATATTTCTGCCCATTTACAATTTCTTGTCTCTGTTCATCTTCCACAGATAAGTACTTGGTTGGTTGCATCTCTCTCTTGCATCTGTATTTCCGAAATATTGCTTAGTCTGATAAAAGGCCACAGATTTGGGATACTAACTAAGGTGCAAAGCATTTCAGTAATAAATGTGTGCAAGACTAATTGTTGCACCAAGACAAAGTAACCATTATCTATCTATCTGCATATATATATATATATATATATATATATATATATATATATATTTCTTTTTAGTTTTTTGTTTAAAATTATTCATTTTGATCTACCGGCGACTATTTCATTCTCTTCACATATAACTTTCACAATCTGTTTATATCTATCTATCTATCTATCTATCTATCTATCTATCTATCTATCTATCTAAACCGGTTCAGATCTATCTATCTATCTATCTATCTATCTATCTATCTATCTATCTAAACCGGTTCAGATCTATCTATCTATGTATATATATATATCTTGAAAGTTATTTATTTTTATTTTTTCTATTTAAAATTATTCATTTTGATCTACCGGCGGCTCTTTCATTCTCTTCACAGATATCTTTCATAGTCTGTTTATATCTATCTATCTATCTATCTATCTATCTATCTATCTATCTTCACTCCATCTAATCTATTTACTACGATTTCTTCCTTTTAATCTGTGCCTTGTATAGTAATCTTTCATCGTACATACACCGCCGATTTTATCTCTATTCTAACCGATAATCAGCTCCAGGTTAAAATTCAGTATCAAACACCGCTATCCTCCCTCTTCATTAATAAACTGGAGCTACCCGACCTTTGCAATTTATACCACTGAAAAAAGTTCATTCTTATTAAATGTGTTATACTCTATTAAACTTTCAACTATGGATACTTGTAATTCAACGACTATATAATCATTATTTGTCGATAGCCTTCGAATATAAAACAAACACACATAGTTTAGTATCCTTGCATTGAAATTATGCAGGCTCTCATTGTTTTACAAATATTTTTAACTTTATTTTCTTAAACTAGCAACTCACCGTACTTGGATAATTAGCGACAATCAACGTCTCCATGATCCAGCCTCAAGCGGAAGTGAAATGAACGTAGGCGCCAGTCGTTCGAATCCATATGAAATAACTTAATTGCAAATCTTACTTTTTTAAGGTTGGGCTTTTGTGTCAAGATTCTAGTAGGATATAATTAGTGAGTCCATCAATCATCGGATACACTTATTTTAAAACATGATATACCGTTCGTTATATCTATCTTCAAAATATCGTGTATTTTCTTCGCAAACTGGGTACGCTTCTCCACTTGAAAGATTAGTGCATCACAATTGTATGCTATTCTGAGCTAAAAACAAACCTGATGGAAACCTCTTCATTGTATGTACATTGTTATTTATTATGAATATATGATTTCTTTATAGTGCCAAATACGACATCCAAAGTGCTGTGGTAAACTTCAGACTAAGGAAAACCTGATCGTCATCAAAATCATCATTTAAAAACCTGGCTTTTATTAACGTTCAAACAATAACTATTGGCTCTGGTTATATATATGCAACTTCTTCAGCTGCCAAGTCGTTTTATTCTTATGTATAAAATTATCTTACTTTAATACAGTTCAGCTTTGTCTGTTCTTATTCATCTTTTGTTTCGTTTAATACCCGTGTATTAGATTTCATATTTATGTTTGTATCCTTTAAGTATTAAGGGGAATGAAAGAATCCTTCAAATGTTAAAGAAAACGACCATTCACCAAACCCTATGAACTGGCGCTACAGAATCCTAAAGAGATATACCAAAAAAAAAAAAAAAAAAATCAGAACCAACATAACTTGAAGTC
>OZ010573.1:97894433-97911933 GCA_963932145.1 Acanthosepion lycidas | reverse complement strand
AGGAGATGAGCTGACATGTTAGGTCGACTATTAACGCTGCATTGGCCTACATGAACTCTCACTAATCGCGGTTATTGTAATGAAGTGCAACACCTTTGCAGTTAAAATATATTTTAGTAGACATACAAGACACATCAGCGATATTAAGAGAAATAAAGAGGTTGAGCGGAATTGTAAGTAGCAGTCATTCATATAATAAATAAAGACTATCTATCTATCGCTTTTCATATTTATCTATTTCTTTTTATATCTATCTATCTATCTATCTAGTTCTTTTCATATTTATCTATCTATTTCTTTTCATATCTATCTATCTATCTATCTATCCATCTATCTAGTTCTTTTCATATTTATCTATCTACCTAGCTCTTTTCATATCTATCTATCTATCTATCTATCGAGTTCTTTTCATCTATTTATCTATCTATCTCTTTTCATATCTATCTATCTATCTATCTATCTATGTCTTTTCACCTATCTATCTAGATCTTTTCATATCTATCTATCTATTTTCATATCTATATATCTTTCTTTTCATATCTATCTATCTATTTCTTTTCATATCTATATATCTTTCTTTTCATATCTATCTATCTATCTATTTCTTTTCATATCTATATATCTTTCTTTTCATATCTATCTATCTATTTCTTTTCATATCTATATATCTTTCTTTTCATATCTATCTATCTATCTATTTCTTTTCATATCTATATATCTTTCTTTTCATATCTATCTATCTATCTAGTTCTTTTCATATCTATCTATCTATCTATCTAGTTCTTTTCATATCTATCTATCTATCTATCTAGTTCTTTTCATATCTATCTATCTATCTATCTATCTAGTTCTTTTCATATCTATCTATCTATCTATCTAGTTCTTTTCATATCTATCTATCTATCTATCTATCTATCTATCTAGTTCTTTTCATATCTATCTATCTATCTAGTTCTTTTCATATCTATCTATCTAGTTCTTTTCATATCTATCTATCTAGTTCTTTTCATATCTATCTATCTATCTATGTAAAGGTTTTCAGATTTATCTATTGAAATGTGTTCAGATCTGTCTGTCTAAATGTGTTCAGATCTATCTCTTTGTTTCTGCATGTACCTGCTCACTATTGTTTTGTTTCTATTTTCTGAAGTTATTCTTTTTAGTTTTCCATTTTAAAGTATTGATTTTTATATATCATCTTCATTTTCACTCTATGAATGTCTTCCCACCTATCTTTCACAACATGTCCGTATATCTCTCCCTCTCTTTCCCTATCTATCTATCTATCTATCTGTTGTGGCCTTATTAGGTTCAGAAATAAAAACAAAAAGAGAAGAATTGCGTTAAACAAATGTATTAACAGAAACAGTAATACAAACATGTACAAAAGAGAGTGTTACAGCAAGAATGTGCGGTCTCTCTAAAAGGCAGTACCTGCTCCTATTTATAGCTGGGAGAGTCCATGCGTCCGTGGGTAAATTGACATAACACTATCTATCTTTTTTCCACCCTAAAGGAAAGGATAAACCAAAGACCGGAGGAGCATAAAAAGCCGAACAGAAGATGTCGACTGACATGTTAATTTTTGAAGATTTTAGTTATCAGTGAAGCAAGTAAGAAGAAGGGAGTTCAACTGTCGGGAAGTACAAGAAGCTGTTGGAGTAGAAGACGCGGTTACATTTAACTGTTTCAACAGTAAACGGGTGGAACCGAAATGCCAATATAGTCGCACGCTTAAATTCATGCAGTCGGGGTACCAGAAAAAATAACTCGTCAGAGCAGATGTCATGAAAATATTTATAGAAAAGACAGAGGGAAGCCACATTACTTCGATGAGAAAGTAACTGGAGTCAAGACACTACGTCAGGACCGTCTATACTGATGACATGCCACACCCCTCGGGGTTGGATCTTAATGAGTTGGGAATCAATGCTTGAGGAGTGTGCACGATCCAGGACCTCAAAGTTGATAACGCAGCCCTGCTAACGAATTCTGAGTAAGGTACGGAGAGCTCGCATGTAGAAGTTCTCCAGCTTCTTCATGTGTCCACGATTCACAACCATAGAGACGTGGGGGGGGGACAAAATCAATGTATTTTCAGCTTTGTAGTCAGCCGAATGCTGTGTCGACTGATCACATTGTTGCGAAGTCTTCCTAATGCCTAACTTGCTTTGCTTTTTTTTTATCCAAAGAGTCGACACGAGAGATGACACTTCGCAGGTATTAGAAATACTCATTGATGACGATGGTCGGTGCTGAGGTGTTTGTGTTTGGTGGGGGCTGATGAAGCACCTCAGTCTTGCTGAGACTGACCGTCAAGCCGAAGAGCTTGGAGGCGTCAGATAAGAGGGCCAGCAGCAGTTGCAGATCAGACTCTGCATGGACCACTAGTGCAGTCATCAGCAAAGAGAACTTCCTGGAGGAGATTTTGGAGACTCTTTTTTTTTTGGCAGTAGAGCGACGAAGGTCGAAGAGGGAATCGTCCAAACGGTAATGAGACTTTCCTGAATATATATCAGGTTGGTGCAAAAATAATGTCGTTTTCTCACATAGTAACATATGTGAGAAAACGACATGATTTTTGCACCAACCTATATATATATATATATATATATATATATATATATATATATATATATTTCTGTGTGTGGGTGCGTGCGTAAAATAGGATACATAATCCAGACAAAGTTTGAAGAATATGGCAAATGGAAAAACCGTTTCATTGAAACTAGATAAATGCATTTTGTCTTTCCCGGCTTCATCAGATCAACAACGAAAAAAAGAATTATGTGTGTGTTATCGTTTGTATGCATATATATTTCCTACCCCACCTTTTATTTTTTGAAAAACCAATAACACTTTACTTTTGAAATTTTCTTAAAATTCATTTATTAATCACCAGTTAGTTACCATCGCCTGAAGAGAACACAAACTGCTGAAACACGAAAGCGATTTCAACATGTTTTTGTTGTAATCTCTTATATTAAAAATAATATATATATGTATGTGTTAAGACATTTTTTTATATCTTTGTACGTTTTTTTTATAGATACAAATATTTAAGTAAATGCTCTGTTCATAATAAACAGTATTAACGACATTTACCGGATTGAATGTCCGAGAAATTTTCATAGGAAATATGCGTGACGTCATTTTTTATACATTTGGATACGCATCGAGCAGATATGAGTGTACGAGAGAAAATCATGGAGAATTTTAGTTTAAAAACAGTAAAATCGACCTTGCTAACCGAAACGCTCCTCTGTGACTAAATCGGTAAATCACGTCAAGCTATATGACGGTTCCGTATAGGATACAGGTTCGATTCCTGACGGAGGACGCATATTTTGTGTGAAAATTTCTCGGACATTCAGGCCGGTAAATGTTATAAATACTGTTTATTATAAACAGAGAATTTACCTAAATATTTGTATCTATAAAAAGAGCGTATAAACATAAAAAAATATCTTAAAATGATTGTCGGTATTTGTCCATTTCAGAATATGTGTATGTCTGTGTGTGTATATATATATATATATATATATATATATATATATATATATATATACATTAAGAAATGGATAAAGTCCGACAATTTATTTATTAAAGACATTTATATACGGAACCGCCATTTAGCCGGGCGTGCCTAACCGATTCGGCCACAAAGGATCGTTCGGTTGGCAAGGTCAAATTTACTGCTTATAAACTTTAATCTTCCATGAATCTCGTACATTCATAACTGCTCATGGCGTATCAAATGTAAACAAATGACGTCATACATTAAGAAATGGACAAAGTCCGACAATTTTATTTATTAAAGACATTTTTATGTTTAACGTTCTTTTTATAGATACAAGTATTTAAGTAAATGCTCTGTTTATAATAAACAGTATTAAATAACATTTACCGGCCTGAATGTCCGAGAAATTTTCATAGAAAATATTCGTTCTTTGACAGGATTAGAACCTGCATCCTATACGGAACCGTCATTTACGCTGACGTGCCTTACCGTTAGGCTACAAAGAAGCGTTCGGTAGGCAAGGTCGAATTTACTGCTTATAAACTTCAATCTTCCATGAATCTCGTACATTCATAACTGCTCATGGCGTATCAAATGTAAACAAATGACATCATACATTAAGAAATGTACAAAGTCCGACAATTTATTTATTAAAGACATTTTTTATGTTAAACGTTCTTTTTATAGATACAAGTATTTAAGTAAATGCTCTGTTTATAATAAACAGTATAAATAACATTTACCGGCCTGAATGTTCGAGAAATATTCGAAGTTTATAAGCCGTAAATTCGACCTTGCCAACCGAACGATCCTTTGTGGCCGAATCGGTTAGGCACGCTCGGCTAAATGGCGGTTCCGTATAGGATGCAGGTTCGAATCCTGTCAATATTTTTCATTCGAGCTTAGAAAATGTGACACTCACAGGACCTTTTAAATGCACGAGTATTAGAAAAAACAGCTTATAAACAACTTAACGAATTTGTGTAAATAGATGTCAGAACAGCGATTAAGAGAGATAGCAAAAATACAGACTTTACTAAAATTTACACAGGTGAGAAAATTATAAAGAGCCATGATCGTTCACATCACGAAGGGACACATACAAATAGAAGATTTGTTTGGAACGTCGTATTTCTCTTGATAAAATCTACAGGTAACTCGTTTAAATCTTCCTCAGTATTCATGCTTTTTGGTAGAAGAACATAAATAACTGATAGCTTTTTTTTTAAGCGTCTCGGATTTTTCTTTCTTAACAATTTACTCTTTTATGAGGAAGTGTTAATCTCGGTTATGCTTCATTTAAAAGGAATAAATTCCTAAATGGTTGTCTGTCCTAAAATGAAACACATCAGTAATGGCAATTGTAACATTAGCCGTTTCTTAATATGGTTTCGAACTGGGCTTATAGAATCTCAAACAAAGTCCTTTACAAAATAATATAAACCACATCAATTGAAGAATATCAACAACGGAAGCAGCTAAAACGGATAATTTATTTTTGTCGTGTTCTCCCTCTAAGAATCTATATTAGACTCTTCCGCCTACTATAAGAGATGTTTCAGGGAACAGTGAATGGATGGTGTACTGGTTCAAACGATACACTCTCACTAGTTGTGTAATACTCTTCTGGTGTACTTACTGTTTAATATACGATATATTTACAAAACTGGTTTTTGTTATTACTTAACCATTTACTTGGTCGCAACACTTATATAACCCGAAGAGAAAATAATCATATAATCAAGATATTCATGTTTCACACGACTTCAAAAAAAAGCTTAGGAAGAAAACCTTCATCAATAGCAGAAAGAGCAATAACAGCCACTGGACTTGAGACAAAAGATTAATCTTTTTATAAATTTTAACCGACATCAGTACTGGCTGCTCGGGGGTCTAATGCTATTTGTTTCCTTGTGGGGAAACGGATAATATTGCCATTATTATTATGAGGAAACATTGGTTGATCGAGCAATCTATGCTGGCGTTGAGTGGATTTATAAAATCTTCTACTAAAAGAGTTTTTTTTTTTTTTAAACAGGTTTCAGTTATTGCTCTTTTCAGTATTGGTGGTAGTTTTTTTCCTTTTATTTGATGAATAACAATACGTTATGCTATTACTTACCTTTTGTGTTAAATGTGCTATCCATTTATGTTGTTGTTTTGTTGAAAATCCCCAAGCGATGCTGTTTTTGTGAGCTGGTGCAATTCTTTGTGCTTCTTTAGCGCCAGTCAACGAGATTCGATGAAGGATAGTGTGACACATTGTTTAGTTGTAAACAAGTGTAGATACATTAGAACTGATAGACAAAAGAACGTCGCTATAACGTTAATCTAATAGAGGATGCAAAAACGCTGATTCATATACTTCCCTCAACGTAGCCACAACGTGCCCAATATTACATGAACAGAAGATCTATAAAAATAAAGCACAGTGTACGTGTGTCCGTCTGTCCGCCCGTCCGTTTTTCGATCTCGGCGAATCATTAACACCTGAAGAAACAGGTGTTGAGTAATCCACGGTTATCTCCCTTGTCAAAAATGTTATCTGTCCTCGCTGTATAAAACAGAGCATGAATAAGAAGGGGATATTTTAAATTCTACGCGTTAACGAGTTTGGAGGTCAAAAGAAACAGTTAAAGACTTCATCTTCTGTTCTTTCCCTCCTCCTGTTATTTAATTCACTTAAATTACCCACATCGTACCAGGAAGAACTTGCTCCACATAGTGTCCGAAAGAAAAAAAAAGCTTCCACGAAAAAAATGGATTAAAATATACAATTGAGCTAAAAAATTTAAAATTACAAGAAATTGTAAGTAGAGTTATTTGTTTTTTCAAAATAAATTTTTTCTATGCATTTAAACTAAGAACAATTTACAAAGAAAAAAAAAACAAGTTTGTTCTCTTTGTCAAAAAGGATGTTTAGTTCAATTGACGGCTTGTCCATTGCACAAAATTCTTAACAAGGACACGATAACCAAAGTCAATTTACGGCAAACGTCCAACTTCATGCAAAAATGGTCTTATCATGGAATTTAGCAACTAACTAAAAAAAGTTTATTAGAAATTATTCAAAATCCAGTCGACTCAACAAATAATTGATAGTACATACCAAATATCTGTCTTTTTGTCCATAATACAAGACGCATACGACATTTACGAGAGGTGGAAATTCGATAATGAAGAAAATCTGGAACAATCTCCGAAGAATTCTTTGTTGGAGAAACCCATGAAGCGCAGGAAGCATACAAATTTCATATGCGAAAACAAAAAGCTTCAAAGAGTACAGAGGCATATGTCGCTGCTCTCCTGCAGTTAGCAAAAGGCTGCAATTTTGTGGAAATGTAAGTCAGGCTAATTTGAGACCAAATAGTTGTAAGGGTTAAATTTTTTTTAAAGGATAAAAAAGCTTACCCAAGACAGATGTCCAGACATAATCAGAGCCTATGAAACTTCCAGTATTTTATATATTTCCCATATTTTATATACATACATACATACATACATATATATATGTACATATATATATGTATATATATATATATATATGTATATGTATATATATATATATATATGTATATATATATATGTATATATATGTATGCAAACACAAAGATATATATATATATATATATATTCACAGACACACACACACACATATATATATATATGTTTATATATATATATATATATATATATATATATATAAATATGTTTAAAAGAGTCTGTGATACAAATGTCTATAGCAACTCCTTGCGACTTCCTATGAAAAAATGTCCAGGAAGCGTTACAACGTTTCGAAATAGAAAATATTATACGTCCGGTAAAAAATATTTCACCAGCAGCCGTAAAACCTGCTTCCCAAGTTCTCAGTTCTAAATAAACAGTGAAATTCAATGACGAAATACCTTTTTCCTAAAACAGCCATTATCAACAAAAGTTATCAACCCACAAATCCACGAACTTCCAATACACTTCACGAACCACAAATTTCCAATACACTTCAGGATCAAGACCTGTTTCGGATGCCAGTTACTCAGAGAAACCGAGTCCAGCTGAATTGTCAGGGGATCACCACAAAACCCAAATAACTGAGATTGAAAAGCAGATTGCCAATGACACCAGCCCATCAGTTTACATCAGATATGGTTGCAAGTTTCGACCTCTGATAGACTTTCATATTAAAATTACTTTAAAAATAAAAATGGGGGATGTGTAGTAATTCACGGTTACCTTCCTTATAAAGAAATCTTATCTGCCTTCGCTATAAAAACAGATAATGAATGAAGAAAGATTTTAAATTCTACGCATTAACGAGGTTGTACGTGTAAACGTCTCTTTTTACCCTCTCTAGTAATTTAATTCACTTAAATTACGCCACAATAAGTAGTAAGTACTGTAGTTACACGCGATTAAAAATCAAATAAAAAAAACTCATTTAAAGTTAAATTTGCATATCGTACAAAGTGAAAGGTTTAAAAAACAATTTTTTTATTAAAATTTTAAATTTAATTTGGCTTTTCATCGCAATTGTAATTGATATCCTCTAATTAAACCGTACGTTGATCATATGTTTTTCTTGTTTTTTCTAGCACGCGTACTGTGACGTATTCGAAATATTATATTGTTCTGGTTCCTTAATATATTTTTAAAAGTGACTTTATGTGAAGGAATTAAAAAGGATTCTGATTCCAAAAGAAAATAAAAAATTGCGCACAAAATAAATGTAAACAAACTACGGAGAGCTTTTGGATATACGAAGAAAGATTATGCCGAATTAAGTTGTCGAATAAAGATAACATAATTATATTATTTATAAATTCTCATAACTCTTGCGGTCCTTGGACACTAACGATAAAACGCTGAAGGCCCAAAAGCTCTTTGCAAGAGCTAGCCTAAAATCTGCCCGAAGGGCGCCCTCCAGGCTAGTGGTTAATTCAAAAAAGAAAAATAATTCCAGAAAATTATTAAAAACGTGCATTCATCGTCTAAATAACTGATTCCCAATTTATAGAATACTAAGATTTTTTTAATAACTCTTGTGTATATTGTTAAGTTAACAAAAAAGTCTTCTGATATCACTAGGATATAGAGACTATAGGGACTGAAAGGGAATGAAAAGACTTTAGTAAGTAGAAGTGAGCGAAGACCAATAAAAGAACAGGGTTCAGGAAGAGAGAAGATTAACATTGCATTCAAATCTTTGAACATTGTAGGCGACAGGGAAGCAAGCAACCAGAAGAGAATTCTACAGGCAAGAAGTGCAAGGAAAAATGTTAGAAGTTGTCGGTTGCGTCCAGATCGATCAAGGGTAAAACGCTGAAATTTGTTTGCTAGTCTTGTAGCACACTTAAATTCATATATTAGAAGCACTAAGGAAAAAACAAAAAAACAAACAAAAAAGAAACAAAAACAAACAAAAGAAAACATCAGAACAGTTGCCATGAAAATATTTGTAGAACAGACAGAGGGAAGTCACGTCAAGTCGGAGAGAAAGGTACTGATGTCGTTATGCTAGGTCAGTATCGATTATATTACAGACCCTTCTTTGAATTTTGTCAAGAATCTCAGGATATACAGCAGAAGTACCGGAACAGATATGGCAGCAGTATTCAATGTACGGATGAATGGTAAATTTATAAATATGCAAGATGAATTCTGACGAGAAAAATTTTTTCTCATACTATCCAGCATTAGATGTAGCAATTGATTCAGTATAGTCACTCCACTTCAATTCGATCGAAAACACGAGTCCCAGAAAGCTTAGAGTTGCTCTTCTGGATTTTAGCATCAGTCAGGTCGAAAAGATTCCCTGTGGTGGTTAAATGAAATCAAACTTGTTTTAGGAGTGCTAAAATTTAAGAGCCATTTCTTGCCCCAGTTAATCATTGATAGGGAAGTCTTTTCGAGTGCAATTGCCAAGTTTACATTGTCTGATCTGTCGGACGAATAGTTCAGAATATTTCATCAACTGCATCATTTTTATCTTCGCTTCGTAAGGTTCGGGGTCATCGGACGGTGTGAGGTCAGGAAAACTGTTCGTTGCAACGTTACAGTAATAACCAAAATAAGACGAGTGTGCAACGCTGAAAAAACATTACCTGTTTTCTGTATATATTAGAAATGCCGCAGATAAGGAAAACAATCCCTTTACCTTTTACACAGATAAATGAAAAAAACAACGTTACTCAGTAATCAATCTAATTTTTATTAAGCTATACATCAATATGAAAAGAATACTTGTGTTGATTCAAATGTTTTTTTTTTTGTCAAACCTTCTGATTTTTTCCACCGACTGTTCTTCTCACAGTCTATTTTCAAGGTACCTCATGCACGACTATAGCTAACGTAAATTGTTTGGTATGTTATCTGAATTATTTAACATCAAATTTTTGCATTGCTTATCTAAAGAGGATCGAAATCACTAATAACGGTCAGCCAGACTAACCTCGTTCACTATTACTCCATGCTGAAGCCATTATTATTATTATAATTATTATTATTATTATTATTATTATTATTATTATTATTATTATGTGTGGTATCATCTTGCAAGACATGAATTTCAAGTGTCTAATTTCCAAGCTCTCCCCCGTCTCTATGAGTAAAAATGGCACTGTAGGACAATGACCTATGCTCATTTGTATCGTTTCGTTTAGATGGAAAGGGTTTTGAGGATGATATGTGTAAGTCCGCACGAAGTAATATTTTGTAACTTTGAGATACTTAAGTGTCTAAGGTATCTCGATTTTAGACGCTTTCCTATCGCCGTATCGAAGCCTTTTTTTCTGTGAAAATTCCACGGTGAGTGTTCTGATCATCTTACCTATTTGGTAGCTTGATTTCATGAATTTAAGCGTAGGACTCTATTAATTAAGTCTGATCCTTTAACTGTAGAAATTGCTAGATGGAACCGTAACTTTTATGCTGACAGTTTCTTCGATCAGACCATTCGGCTGACGAACTCTTTTTCAACTACTAGTCAGTACGATCGTCAAAATTATACATGCTACGACAATCTTCATATCCTGCTTTTTAAACCTGCCCTTTTAAAGACCTTCATGCTCAATATCATTTTCTCAGTTTCTTTCATTCATAGTAACACTTTGAATCGTAGTGGCTTTATTGCCTTGTTTGGGATGAAAGGATAAAATAAATGTAATGAATTACTTAATTTAAAATGATTCAGTGGACTTTCAAATTATTAAAATGCTTTTGATGTGTCCAAACACTTCTAGTGTAATGCGAAACTTTTTTTTTTTGAGATTTAAGGTACTGGGGGGATTTCTATCGTCATTTTCAGAGGTTTCTAGTGTAATGCGAAACATTTATACGGGAAAAATCAAATAGCACATGTAAAGAACAATGGTACAAAGTTAATAGTTCAATGAAAACAAATATTCTCTTCGCTCGAAGAACATTTTATTGAAGAGACATAACAAGCATTACTTGGATCTGTTTTTCATTCTAAAATCTCCCAAACCATTTGAAGAATCACGAAATGAAAGAAACGCTAAAAGAAAGCATATTTCCGTGTATTATATATTGCTCTCATGTATAAGCAGGCTACTTCTAAAGCTGTGATTTATTACCCCGATAATATTCTTTCAGGAAAGTTATTGCATCGACAGCTTTTTTTTTACGATATATTGACCGTTGTCTTTCCCCAGAAGAGCCTTACATTGAATATTTAAGAGGAATGAGATGTAATATTCATTTGTGGATTCGTTACATCAGCCGAAATCGGATGTATCGTTTCTGTGAATATTTGTTAAGTTATCATCTATAGATGAATGAATATATTGCTTAAAGCAAAGTTATCTCCCCTGTGAAAACAACGCTGCAGTTGATGGATTATTGCTCTGCAACTGGTTATTTTAGCACGCGACAGCGCATGTGAATATATATTCGCATATTTGAAACATGCGAGAATGATATTTGTGAGTCATGTTAAAATTGACTTAACTCAATCAGATGATCTAGTTGTAAAAAATGGCCAGCTCTTTAATGTATAGATTATGACCACCAGAATAATAAAACAATACAATGTCCGTCAGTCTTTTTAAGGCAGCCATGTTTTTTTTTGTATACGACCCCCCCCCAAAAAAAAACAAACAAAACAAAACCAAAAAACCAGTAAAACAAAAAACTAAGAAACAAACGCAAACAGATATTTGTCTGATTGTTGAATTTTTCTCAAAGGACAAGTCTCCTTCTTCTATGAGCCCTGTTCCTTCAGGAAGTTGGTGATCATGGCTCTCCACAATTTCCTGTCCTTTGTAACTCTTAATAAAATTTGTCTGTTCGTTATCTCTCATAAACTCTAGGTAGGTTATGCGTTATTTACCGCTATTCATTTTGTTTTCACTCCCTCCTGTGATTATCTAATTTTCCAAGCCTTCTTTCTTCATTAGTTGGCCTTTCAACTGTTTCTTTCTGATGTTATATATAAGTGTCCTTTTTGTTTCATATATGTCTTTGTTTTTCGATTATAATATTAAGCAAATTATATATTAAATCTAAAATAAATACGCAGATATTTCGAATTACTTTAACTTGATACCTACTCTTATACTGTAATGCTAACTAATTTTATATATGTGAATTTAATATTTATGAAAATCACCATTAAAAAGTGAATGGAACAAAAAGATATATCTATTGTTTATTAAACGAGTGGAAGTCATCCTAATCTTTCTTCATACTTTGAATGACATAAGCACGGAACTCCCTAATTAGTTGAAGATTGTGGTCAATGTCAATTGCTTTCTCTGTTCGCATAGAGTCCTAGTACTCACAATTACAATGTCACAAAGAAACCACTAAGCTATTGTCCCATAGATGGATTAAGTTGTATTTGGACCATGTGGAAATATCTGAGCAGTACTAAAAATAAGACTTGGACAAGATATACCTAGGCATGGACAGTGAAACGAGAATAGTCTAACCCCGTAAACTAAATAAAGGGTTCAGCTCAAAATTCCCCCTTAGTTCCTCGGATCGATATACACCCGATGAAAGCTGGAGGGCACAACGGCCGAAACGTTGTGATAAAAACAACAAAGATGAGGAAAATTGACCGAATTTAAACAGTGTAAATAATGATAATTCATCGTTCCATTTCTTCATTAATTTTCCTAACATTATAAAAATAAAATATAAAAGCTATATTCCATTTTTCCCCATATATATATATATATATATATATATATATATATATATATATATATATATATGGGGAAAATGAAATATATGTATATATATATATATATATATATATATATATAAATAAATAAATCCTAATGAAGTAGCTGGCTCATTATGATTTATTTTACCTTTGCTTTACTTAGTGTATTGAACACTCTTCGTTTTAGCTTATTACTCGTGTTATTTTTTTCTTTGTATCTGAGATTTAAGGTACTGGACGATTTCTTTCGACCTGTTCGGAGGTTTCTGGTGCTTTCGTTTTTCCCATCGGATGCCAATTTATTTGAAAATTGTGCTATCCAGGCTTTTTCACCCACCGAGTTTAAATAGATTTACATTATATATATATATATATATATATATATGTATACATAAATATATTATATATATATATATATATATATATAATGTGAATAAATGTGTGACTTATTAATGATTGCTACGCAAGCTAACGAATGGAAGGGTGCAAGTGAGTGCATTTCTTGGTTCCATTAAATTAGAAATAAAGAAAAATATGGATTTATAAAATACAACATAAATAATGTTTATCCATCAATATCTAAAATAGGATACTTGAGACCTTGGATTTCGCTGAGGGCTTTGTGAATATAACACCTGAACAAATAGGAACAATTATACATTGTCGTAAATCAATATTATTCCAAAATGAAGAAGCTTGGATGAAAGGCGACTTCGATGTACCACAGGGTTTGATTGATGGTGCTTGGGTCAGGAATTAATGGGCCTATATATTTTATATAAAATCACCAAATTAGTACACATAGAGAACAACGGCCTATATAGGGATGACGAGCTGCTGATAGTGCCAGAAAACGGAAGAACAAATAAAATATAATGAAAATACTATTCTAAATCTTCAAAAGCCTCGGCATTCATATAGAGGTCGATATGGATCAGAAGGTTTTCCAATATTTGGATGTAGAATTAAATCTACTAACTACAAAATTAAAATAGGTGAATTCTGGATTCAACCAGCCTACGAGTTTAATAAAGCACAGCTCTAAATGAATAGATTGCAGGTAATCTAGAAATTCCTCTTGTAAAATAATATTCGAGAAAAAAAGAAAGAACATGAAAGCCTTTAAAAGAAGATGGGGCATAATACTAAACTGGAATTTAAACCTCAAATAAAACAACATGTGTAGAATAATTCGAGGAAAAGAAAACGTATTATTTGGTTTAACTCGCCTTTTAATTTAGAGGTGAAATGTAAAATGGGGTCAATATTTTTCAAATTGCTTAATAAACACTTCCCCAAAATTCTGAATTACACAAGATCTTTAATAAAAATGCAGTTAAATTAAATTATAGCTGCACTAGTAATTTGGAAACTACAATAAAACGCCAGGAATTTCAACGATAACGTGCAGCAAAATATCGTTAACAGTGAAAGATGTAACTGTAGAAAGAAAGGTGAATGTCCATTAGATTGAGTTTGCAATACAGAAGGAGTAATTTACAAAAATTTACAAAATTTGTTAAAGGTACAATTGTCCAGAGTAAAATATACGTGGGTGTACTGAAGGCAGCTTCAAGAAAAGTTGGTATAATCATTCAAGGTAGAAAGACTTAGGAATTCTACTAGACAAGTCATGTGTGGGATTTAAAAAAAATATGAAAGAATCGAAAATTGGGAAATATTAAAAAGTCTAATCCTTACAGCAGTCATAGGGATACCTACAAACTCTACCAGGAGAAAAAGTCAATAATAATAACATTTCGAGACGGCAAAATTTTACTGAATGTAAGATCGGAAATAATAACACGATGCCTACACACTAAAAAGTTTCTTTTTAACTTCGTACGAAGCGGGATGAAATTATGTACACTTCATTTAATACCCCCTCAAAAACAATTTCAATACCATTGCTTTTCTCCTTTCCTTCTATTACATTTTAAGTTGTGCGTTTATTTATTTAAAAATAATATAGCATTAGGAAACCATTTGGTTCAAATCATCTGATGGTACGGAAAGGTTGAAACAAAGGTAGTGTATCTGGCTGTTCTCCTAATTTTTTAAACTATATATATATGTTTTTCTATATATCACTTCTGTTAAGTTAACCATCTAAATAGGTCAAGGTCTGGTAACTCCTCCTCCCACAATATAAAGTATACTTGAGAGATATGAAATTAATCCCTCCCTATACTCTACCATGTTTATTTAACTATCTCTTTTACACTCTCTATTAAATTACAAAAACTTACACTACCCATCAATTTTAATTTCATTTTTCGTTTCATTTCATTTTTGGAAGTGCTATCTGATGATCCGGCGTCCTTTAAAAGGACTATGGTGAAATAAATTAATATAATGGTACCTTAAAGGGGTCTGTTTTTCTTTTAAATATTAGCTCTGGATTTACATTGAGCTCTGACAAAAACAAGTTTTTTCATTGACACCGATATTACTGCATACGAACAAGACTCCCGAGACATTTACAAAATATGTGAGTCAAATACAATGCGATATTTATTAAGTATTCACCATTTTATAAACATTTATCATTCTAAAAAGAAATAAATCTGAAAAAAATGTTTGATTAAAGAATTAATATATGTGAAACAAATACAAAGGAATATCTATTATTTATCATTTTATAAATAAATAAATACGAAAACTATTTTATTTATAAAAATAACTATGAATTATAGAATAAAAAAATATAATGAAACATTTGATTTTTCAGGATATTATGCAATTTCTTATCAAATTATTTTATTTTTCAGATTACTTCTTTTTTCAATTTTCCACTTTCCAGGGCCTGAAACTCTAGTAATTAGAGATTACCCAACTTTCTACTGTTTAAAAATGTAATTAAATCGTTGCTAATGTCTCTAAAAATGCTGAGATAATCAACGAATATATTATTTATTGTCAGCCAAATGCTCACTGATCAAGAAGTCTTAAATGAATACAGGACACTATGCATCTTGACTAAAGTAATTGACGAACGTAGCGAATTATGTTCTTTGAAATGGTTGGAAGAAACTCGGCTGATTGCCAATTGATACGAATCATATAAAATAATAAATAAGAAAGATGTTTATAACGTTGGCTCCCATATTTTTATTATTTATTAAATTATTATACATTTATTAAATAAAAACGTTGTTTTTGTATTTATTTCTTTATAAATTGGTAAAAAATAATCATTGTATTGTATTAGTTGGTTGGCATTTTCAAAATGTTATAATATAGGTACCTCCACTTTTGGCATAAATTTTCGATACCTAAGATTAAAAATTCTTGCAAAAATCAAATAATTGTCGGATTTTAATGAAACTTTCAGGACTTATTCACAAATGAATGAAATTATTTTTGAAATTTTCTTCTTTAAGAAAATCTTGTTAAAAAGAGATTTTTTTAAAACATGTTTCCACCCACTTACATATTTCATGAAATTTCGAGAAATTAAATCTTCAAGCGCGGGATTTGTTTTATTAGTTATAAACAGGGCTCTTTGTAGAAAGTAAATCACCAGTTTTTTTTTTGTAAAACAGTACCCATATCATAGAAAATCTGCTCTGAATTAAAAAAAAAATGTAAAAAACTATGACATTAATTAATTAGAAAAGATTTCACCTGTTTTTATAAATACGTTATACTAAGGACATTATTTTGTGAAGAAATAAAAAAAATTTCGATGAATAATGTATTTTTTACAAATTAAAAAATTTTTTTCATTAACTTCTTAATACTTCAAAAATCATTTAAAATTCTTTATTGCTTTCAAGCACGTAATACAATGATAACGTTAATGAAAAAGTAAATTTACGAATCGAAATTTGTAAAGCACATAACAGTCGTTTCACCCCAAATATTTAAAAAATAATTTGAAAAAAAAATTATTGAAAAAAACGTTCATAATTTCTACGTATGGCAATGTATACATGACATAATCCTTAAAAATTTTAAACAATTATCTAATTAATAAAAAACTTTAAATAATTACCTAATTAAGAAAGTATGAAATAAAAAATAGATATTACATAATTGCTGAATAAAAATGTTAATATTTAAAAAGTACTAGTTAAAAACGAAAAACCGCGTTCGTTTAATTTGTAAAAATTGTCAATTTTGATCATCCATAATAATCTGCCATCACCTCGTCACAATCGAGCGTTTTTTAATCGTGATATGCTAATGGAGGAACCTATTATAAATACAAAATTATTCTTGTAACTAAACAAACTAATACTAAATATATAGTATCTAATATATTTGTTGTCAATTCTCAAGAACAACGAACATGTATAAATTCATTTTCATATGTTTGTGTTTTATTAACTTTCTAATCATCGCTTTATAAAATAATAAACATTGTTGGGGAGTGTAGCGAGATTGGCGCAACAGCGGTGTCAAGGCAACAATCGCCATTTTGACAAATTTTTGCAGACATGAAGGTTAAATATTGCTGCATTTTCATTACATTATTTCTCAAATGCACAGGCCGATATAAATGAAACACACTGTTTAACAAACTAAAATGGGGTGAATATTGCAAACTGGAAATATCTACTATAAAAACGTTTGAAGTAATACAAATGTCAGATATATATATATATATATATATATATATATATATATATATGTTGGTTGTTAACTCGTGTCCGATTATGGCCATTACTACATAACTTTTTGGAGAAAATCTACTGATGTCCTGAACAAATAAGGCTCTTTAACCTAGCAAGGGATCTACATACTCTGGTACAAACAGGGCACAACAGCGGGTGTTACATTATCATGCAATT
>OZ010573.1:97870614-97890614 GCA_963932145.1 Acanthosepion lycidas | reverse complement strand
AGCTATAAAGGACAGGAAATTGTGGAGAACCATAATCGACAACGTCCTGAAGGGACAGGGCACGTGGAAGAAAAAGAAACATTTTCAAAAGACATTTCTGTAGATTAAAAAAACGCTTTTCAATATTAGACAATGAAGAATGTTGCATGAGTAGTTAAGACGTTCTTGATTTCCTCAAAACTTTATTTTGATCCCATATGTCAATATACAGACAATATTTTTGACGTTTTGTTATATATATATATATATATATATATATATATATATATATATATATATGGTCTTCTTGCATGGTCTCCTAACTCTAGTTTTGGCAACAATTTACGCAAGTTCTTTAGCTAGATTATACGATACTAACTTCCCTTTTTCGTTCAATATGTCCTGAGACTCTCAAAGTTTCTTAGCCCTTTTCCCTCAGCATGTGACGTCGTAGAAATTTCAACTATCTCTTTATGATGCTATACTTTTGTTTCCATTTTTTTAAAACTTATTCATTGTTCGCATCCTTCTGTAGAACCCCATTAATGTTACGTCTCTTCCTCATCTGTGAGCAGATTGTTCCGCATTTACTACCATATAGGAGGACTGATATTACATAAAAGTTCAGTACTCTTTGTTTCTCATATAATTTTCCTGTTTCTTAATAATTTGCATAGCTTTTGGGAGGCATCTTTCCCTATACTATGCGACTTCAGATTTTGTTGTCGCAAGCTCCGTTTTTTTATTAAAATATTTCCTAGATGTTCCAATCTTTGTATGTGCTTGAGTTGGGAGTCTCCATTTTGTAATTAGTAATCTTGGGATGTTCCTTTTGGAGACAGCTATAAATTCTGTCTTCAAAAAATGATGTTTTTTCTTTTCTACTTGCTTTCTTTATTACCTTCTGTAGGAGTTCCTGAACAAGATTAGATACGCAGATAACATTGTGTTGAGAACAAACACAGAATTGAGAATCCTTTGTTTGTTAACAACACTATGCAATATTATATTTAATATAGGATTGCGACTGCCAACAATGAATCATTATTGGACTTCGAATTCTATCTGGATTGCTTAACTGTAATAGTTGAATAAGTCTGGTGGGAAAATATGTTCTTGTCTTAAGCTCTTTTATATTTTTTTTACTGAATCCTTTTTGTACCCGTATGCAGACTGTTTGTTCCAGATATGTTCTAGATTATTCTGATATCCGTTCCAGATAAATCAAGCTTACGTCGCACTTTAAAAAGTTCATTGTGACGTCTTTTAAGTAATTTATAAAAAAATAGCTATACATATTTTCGCATATGTACTGTCCTTTCAGATATCACCCTGAGCATAAATATGACATTCCTTTTACTAGTATCTTTAACTTAAATGCATTTTTCTTGTCCTATTTCTAGTCTACTTGACATGTGCGCTCTGTTCATCAGAAATCTAGACAAGTTTAGTTCATTTGACTAATCATCAAATGGATTTCACATTTATTTGCACCCGTCTTCTTTCAGCGCTAGGAAAATGGGTCTACTTAGATCTTCCGGTATATCACCAGTGTCGTATATTACACTGATTCTGTTTGTATTAGGTTGGTGCAAAAATAATGACGGTTTTTGACGTTAAAAAATACGTCAAAACCGTCATTATTTTTGCACCAACCTAATAATTTTGTTAATGCAGAAATCATCAAAGGCTACTAGCATTCCACCCTTTCCTGCAAATTGTTCTTCCATACTTTGTTCTTTCTATTCAATTTAACTTCAAAAATACTCTTAGATAGTTCAGATTATTCCAGAACAAAATTTTCATGTCTTGGTCTGTTATAAGTTCTAGTCTAACTAGATTTTATTTCCACCTGCGTTTGTCACTGACCAAATCTCAATTGTTTGCGCACCCACTTTCGTAAAAATATTAAAATTTATCCTATTCATTTTCAGTATAACAATCTCTTTTAACATTTTGCTTCTATTTGATTAATCGAAAAAGTATATCAGTTTCTTTCAACAGAAAATTTTCTACAAACTAAACACCGAAGTGGATCGTACAAGCTTTAAGAAATTCTCCAACTTCTGATTGGTTAAAAATGTTACAACGCCTACGCTCAAGTGTTTGAAGTCAAATTACCGCCAAAATGTGTTCGCGAGTCTACCACGTGATTCACATTAGTTATAAATACTTAGAGATATCTTGATTCTAGCTCTTTTCTCTTTCTTTTCTCTCACCTACAAGCGATGTAAACTCTGTGGAAAAATCGCGTTTTTCCCTTTGGGGAAAACGCCATGAGAACGAAATGAAAACGCCATGAAACGTCATGACACGCACGCGCACACACGAACGCAAGCGCACACACGAACGCACGCACATCTTTGAATATCTACGAACATCCACTGCTTCAACATCAGGGACACAGAAACTTATCAACTTCTAACAGCGAAATTTTCATCAGCGGAAAAACGCTTTTCTTTGAAAGCCTTAAGCAATTCAAACTAACAGTTAAATGTAAATAACTCCTGCTATATTTAAACATCGAACTTTCAACTATAGAAAATATTAGAAATTGTTTAATTTAAACAGATTTATTTAATACAGATTCTATATCACTTTCACACAAAATGAACATTCTTCACAGGAATACATTTCAGCAGTCAAAAGAACATTCCTAAGTAACAAATACATACTTCAATTAAATCTCTAAGTTCATTGAATTACTGTTTGTACACTTATATATTATTGCAATATAAACGCTTTTCTTGTTGAATGTTTCTTCTTATTGTTTCATATTTTGTGGTATTTTGCGTTCATATAAATACGAGAGGCCCTAGTTACATCTACACTTGAAATGGGTACACATTGATTTAGCGTTCTGACATTCCATGTACATAAAACTATTTTTGTTTGATATGAACAGTAGGTGAATGACGGTCCAGTGACCTCTCTCTTTCTTACCAGGCGGGGCAATATTTCCAAGGTGTCTGATACCCTTCAGCTCATTGTTCTTTATAATTTCGTTGGGTGAAGGTCAGATTGTACCTTTTGTCCATTTCCCTACCTATGGGGCAATGATTCAATCCCAATAGGCTTAACCTTCGTCAACCAGTTACCGTTTATAATAATATTGCGCCTTTACTGTTTTGTATTATTCAGAAACTATTAAATATATTCAGAACTATTTCCATTATTAGCGTTGGTAACAATCCTGTTGGGAATGTGTATTTATTGCTATCAGTGTAACAATTTTTGCACAAGGACGAATGACAAGTGGATTAGGGATGGAGAAAATTAACTATATTAAACCTAGCTAATCAAATTTACAATTTGCTCATTCACCACAAGACCTCATCCATCACAATCCAATCATATATATATCACAATATGATATATCCACAGGGAACCTACAAGAATCCAACGGCATAAAAATTTAATAGATTACAAACATCTTATTTTTTTTACAAAATATATAAAGATTAAATATATGAAATGATGAAGAAGTAGAAGAACCCAAAAAACGAAACTAAACTATAACAAAAAAGATTCGAATTAAAAAAAAAATCTTGTTTTGACTGACTGCAGAAACATCATCCTCACTCAATTTATAGTCAAATCGTACAGATGCATGCTGGGACTTTTTCTTAGCCAGTACGATAGACCCCTTCTTGGTCTCATCTGCCATATTTTTGTTCATTCTTGACTTGAAGCCAGAACGCCCCGATTACTTGTTTTTATCCCGTTTTGTGTGTTATCACCTTTCTTAGTTTGTCAACTTTTTCCTAATTATTTTTCTTTTGCATACGTTTGTCTTGCATATATTGTTTTCTTAGCATTATTTTTATTTTGTTCTTTTCTTTCTTTTATTATTGTTAATTGAAAACTTTGTAAATTGTGTTTGTAGGACATCTCTCTCAATTACATTTAATCATAGCCAATTACTATTCAACTACTGTGCACGATTCATCAGAGTATACAAATTAAAATAGGCTATATATCACTCTTAATAAATAGCAACAATAAATTTTCATGAGATTTTCATATTTTCTTGATTTCCGGCTTACTAAAACTCCAAGAAATATGTTACAATTAAGAATTATAATTGCAGAGTGTGCGCAAAATTTAGAAAGACAAATGACGTAACCAAATATATTGTAAACTGGAATAACGATAAATTTGCAAAGATAACATGTACGCTTTTTATTGAGAAAGTAGTTTTCGAATTTCTCATCATTTTCTTTTATGAGTCCTGATATAAAACAAACTGCACAGCATTCAGAATAGCATTATAGAATTCATCATTACTGGTAAAATGACGTCTGCCAATAGAAACCTTCCACGTCAGAATGATTCGTAAGTTTCCGTTTAAGGAACGAGTGCACTGGCCGAGTACTTTGCGTGAAGGAAGAGAGAAGTAGCCAATTATTTTATGTTTTTACAATCTATTTTATTCAAATATTCATTAGTTTTGTTTGTCTAATGTGTATGGGGAATTGTCGTGCATAAAACCCCATCTTCTTTTTGAAAGCCTGTTCCTTAGAAAATCAATATATGTATGAGGTAATCGTAAGAACATTTGAAACACGCAATGAAACATTTCACCACCTATAATCCCACCTGAAGAAAATCACACTTTGTTCGTTTCTCAGCCTTTTCTCCATTTGTTTTGGGCCATTGAGGGTAACTCATTATTCGTTAGGGAAAAGAACGGTTGAAAATGTGATTTTCATGTATACTAGACATCTAAAATTTGAAGAGACTCATGGCATTTTTTAAATTGGCCCCAAAAGTAGCTGTTTTGCACTTCAAATAAAAGAAAATTATATATGTTAAAAAAAAAAGTGAGACATGATTTTTTATTAGAAATACTGTCATGACCAAAAGAAAAAAAAATAAGATGAAATTTTGCTGACGTCAAATGGTTACTGTATAACAAATTTTTGGTATTCGTTGTAAAAGTTTCTCAAAGTATAATTTTGATAAATGATTCCATTCTTTTTTTAAAAAGCTCTAAGATATCTTTTTAAGTATTTTCACTCTTCTATCAAGTTCATCTCATGTTAACACTGGAAGTTGGTTCAAACTTTTGTATTGTAGTGTACTTGGTTGGCAAGTGCATTGGATTTTTTTTTAGAAATGTCTTTAAAAATGTCCTGATGCTCGGTGTCCTAGGTTTTAAGTTGTGAAAGGTGTAGATGGGTTGAATAGTACGATTTATTTCTAAAAAATCTTAATGCAAAGTTGGTGCTCGGTCACTTAGGGTTTCTATTTGATTTAACACATGATATATCGTACTTGTCAGAACCTGCGCCACTTACGTGGAAATCTCCTTCGAGAAAAGTAAAGATCCATATCCTCCTATAGATATTGGCTAAATCGTAAAATGTTTCTCAAAAAATTGTTTATGCAAAATTCATTGGAAAAACAAATGATATTCTTAAAAATCAAAATAAATTTAGGCTTTAAATAACCCACAAATAAATCTTAAAAAACAAATCAATTAGTCAACAATCTTTCCACAATGCCTAAAATTCATAGCTTAAAAATATATTTTTTTAACAAATTTTTCTCTTAATACTGGATACAGACCAGTGATTAAAATTGCTATTTCTCAGAATTATTTAGAATGATCATCGTATTTCTTACTTCAGTAGCACCTGACAATCATTTACTCTTTTTCTTGTATTGTTTTAAGTTTTTTAACTATAAAACACTCCCTATCTATTAAAATACACATATGTTGTTATCTGAACTAATAACATGCGGAGTTTATTAACCAGTTATGTTTGAGTGAGAAGGAAAACAATATTCTTAGTTGGAATGACTGACTACGGTACACCAAGATGCCGGTTATGTCGAAGTATGGAAAGGAGCTGGCACGTAAATAAAGATTTCTGACCAAAATTGACAACTGATTGTAAGAGAAAATCCAGCAAAATATCTTCGTGAAATTTCCACAAAATGTACAATAGGTGCTAACATTTCCAATATCTTTAACAGTAACTGTTATGCATTACTGGCGCGGGCTACCACAAAGCAACCAAATGCAAGAGGAAACAGATGATCCTGAAAGTGCAGCCTAGAAGAAGAATGCGATTTATAGCTGATATAGATGGACAAATATTCTTCACTCTTGACAGGCCAAATGACTTCAGATTTTATTGTTATCGTCTTCTAAGACCAACACCGGAAATGTTTTTGTAGGTTTGATGATGGAAGAATTATGGTTGCGTTTGGCTTTGCTGGCTCTAGTTTATGGGTTGATGTGCGAAGAGATTCTTTAAGATCGCTTCGTACCAAAGCTGCAATTTTATCGGTCCTAAATTGGCATCTCGGCTACAATCAATTTTACACTCTCGTACTGTAGATTACCTGCACCTTTTCTAGAAATATATTCACAGGGATTGTTCCAATGAGCTTTACTATTCGCTGTTTCGAATTTAAGCATAGTACTAGATTGGCGGCTAGGTTTGGTCGATTTAATATTGAAATAAATTGATCCAACTCTAAATCTTAAATTCTAACAGTTTTTTTTCTCTCGTGCTTCTTACGTGTAGAACTTTCTTCCATGTTCTAACTTTGGCGTCAAAGACAATCTCTAATTTGATGTGCGCAGACAGTGTCAATAGACAAGGTGTTGAACAGACAAAATGACGAATGGAAAAAATGTCGAACAGACTAAGTATCGAATGAACAAATTGTCGAATGGAAAAAATGTGGAACGGGAAATGTGTTGAACTGACTAAATAACGAAAGGTCAGAATTATGCCTACAATAGAATATCCTTTACTTAGTTTACAAGTATCCCTGCTGGTAAATAATTATTTTTAAATATTAAACTAATTTAAAAACCTCCGATGAGAAAAAGATCGTTCTCCATCATCCCTAACAGTTATTGAACATGGATCTGCATTCAAGTGAAAGTAAAGCGTTAAAAGTTTTATTAGGTTGGTGCAAAAATAATGACGTAATAATGTCGTTTTTTGACGTATTTTTAACGTCAAAAAACGACATTATTACGTCATTATTTTTGCACCAACCTAATATTTATGTTATATTACAATTCTGTTAAAAATAAAAAATATATTTTTTTTTTATTTTAAATGATGCCAAAGCTAAGCAATGAAATGCTTAGAATAACTTAATAACTTTAACCGAGTTTTTAAAATCCTGATATGTTCATTTTTACTTTGTTCAACATTTTTCCCTTTGAAACTTTGTCTTTCCTACATTATGTTCATTTGCCATTTAGTCCGCTCGACTCTTTCTCCGCTCAGCACTTTGTCCATTCGACACCGTTGTCCATTCGATATTTCGTCCATTCGTCATTTTGTCTTTCGACAATATCATTGGACACGCTAGCATAGTACTAGATTGGCGGTTAGGTCTCATCGTTTTAATACTGAAATAGATAGATTTAACCGTAAATTTTATTCTAATAGTTTCTCCTCTCGGACTTCTTGCTTGTGGAACTCTCTTCCAGGTTCTTACTTTTTGTGTCAACTACAATCTTTAAAATAAATAAATAAATGCAACATCAGTTTTTTAATTGTGTTCTTATGATTTTCGATTTTATTTAATAACTTTATCTTAGTTTCATTCATTGACAGAGACCCCTAACGTTTTAGTGGCTTATATCGGTGTGCTTGGAGTGAATGATTTCAAATAAGCTGAAAATAGCTGGACAAAATATGCAAAAAAGTTAATCTTACAGGAAGTCAATGCTTGTTCCTATTATGCAATGATATCATTTGCTTTCCCAACTAAACACTTTCCATCTGTAGTGAAATGACCTGCTTTGTTTTAAGCCATAACTCGCATCTGGAATTCTTGGTTTATGATAAAAAAAGGCAAAATCTAACATTTAATACTTGATTGGCGGAAACATTGTCACACATGCTTGGGGGAAATCCCACTATCTACAATCTCTGAATAGGTAAACGTTATTTATCTACCGTATCCTCGAAATTTTTACTTTCTACTAGCTCGTGTTCAGTTCATGTGATACAACTCATTCCGGAACCCTGTACATTGAGTGGCTCTTGGGCATTATTTTGAAAGAAATTTAGTGTACAAATAAAACACGATGACTTTTGCATCCAGCAATAAAATAAAATTTCTTTTGGATAAGTAGTGTTTTTAATAAAGATACCCGCTTAGGCGATTATGTATCTTTCGATACAAAAAAATCTGTCTCGTCAGTCATGTACCTTTCGATACATGACTGACAAGGCAGGTTTTTTCCCGTAGTATGTGAACTAGTTGCCAACCAGGGCTATGGAACGCATTCTGTCCTTCAACTTTACCCATAGCTGGGGAGAGAAGAAGAGAATTCATACTTTTCCCAGGGGTATTAGCATGTAAGTGAATGTAATGGATTCGACTGGAGTTCGAACTAGGCTCTCCGATTTCTCAATCTGAGCCGCTATCCCTTACTTCATCTTGCCACAACTTAACTAAGAGAATTATGTCCAGTGAAATGTCAAAATCGTTCAGTTACTAGACATAATTTGTTCATATTTTTTAATAAAGAACCAGTCTCTTAAAATTAATAAAGTAATGTAGAACATCCATAAAAATAATATTGTGTATTTAATTACAAAAATATCCTTATGGCAGTGACAGAGTAAATACCGGGCATACCTTACTCTTTTTGAGTAAGTTCACGTTTAATTATAATCTCTCAGTTGCGTCTCTGTCTTTGGACATAGTGTGCTCGGGGGCTTCTCTGTCAAAGGACAGAGGGGGACCTGAGGAAAATAATACTGAAGAGGTGCCCAGCCCAGGGGAACAGCTGCCCTAGGCCACGCCCTACCATTGCACCAGAGAGAGGGATCAATGCTCACCAGCGCAAGTGACGTTTTCGGGGGGCTGAGGGGAATTTTTATTTCTGTCTCGGGCGTACGCGGTCAGGACTCCACCTAAAAATAGACCTTGTGTCACATCTCGTCCTAGTGGGGGGGACAGAGTAAATACCGCGCGTACATTACTCTTTTTCAGTAATTATACTGAAGGGATGCCCAGCCCAGCCCAGCCCAGCCCAGGGGAACAGCTGTCCGAGACCTGGCCCTACCATTATACCAGAGGGAGGGATCGGTGCTTGCACCGAGGCCAGGGCAACCGATGGCTGCAGGGGCTGATGGAAATTTATGTTCCTGTCCCGAGTGTACGCGCTCGGGGCCTCACCTAAGAAGTGACCTTGTGTCACGTCTCGTCCTAGTGAGAGGACAGAGTAAATACTTTTAGAATAATTTCTACACGTCTACTTATCATCTCTCAGTCTCTGTATCTGGTGATAGGTTTAACTTAATTAGCTATTATGTTTCTCTAACTCTTCAAATGTTGAATGTATAACTAATTCTCATTTCTACTTTCCTATCTTTACACTATATTAATTTTATCTTATGAATTGTCCATCGTTATGTCACCCATGAAATAAAAATAATTATTTGTACGGAAAATAAGCATCTAAGTACATCAAATCGTCTTTTAAGTGGCAGCAGAAGAATTATCTTTGAACCTTTAAAATGTAATCTTAAACATTAATTCAATACTTAAATGCAGAAATCAATTTTGAGTTCTTCTATAGTTTATTGATGTCTATCGCATCTACTCCTCCCTAGCTATTGTGATGATTGCCAAACTATAAGTCCTCCAGAGGAAATAGGCTAAAACCTCTTAATTAAATGTATATGGCTTATTCATAAAGATTAATTACACTCTCTACAACAAATGCTCTACTTCAGTCAATGACTCACATTTCAACACGGACACACATTTTGCTAATGGTAAAACGCTGGTATACGCAATATTTAAGAAGCACCAGATATCCAAAGAAGGGGAAAAATCCTGGAAACTTTGGGCATGAAAATTAATACAAAGTAATTTCCTTAGTTTAGATTAAATGCATCTAGATGGAGATGTTGAAAAAGTAAACACATTTACATTTTTGGGATCAGTAGTGGCTGAAACAAGAGCAGACGGAAACAGACGAATAGCTTCAGCTTCATAAGCATTTGATAAACTAAAAAAGAAATAATGGAATAGAAAAATATATACAGTGTAACCCGGATATAAGTGAGTTGTCGGGACCGGAGAAGAAGTATCTTATATCCGGGTTTCTCTTATATCCGGGTTTGGTCTAATTTATATACATTAACACGGGCTCTAATTTGGGACCAGATAAAATCTCTCTTATATCCGGGTTTTCTCTTATATCCAGGTTACACTGTATATATCTAGTGCTACCAAAGATTATTCTATGCCTCATTTATTCCAACTGCTATCTACGCTATATTTACTCTGTCTCCCCATTGAGACGAGATGTGACACAAGGGTATTTTTTAACGACTGTTATCGACGCTGTGCTTAAAAAGAGTATGGTTGATGTAACGTACAATTGTCGAATCAAAATTGATAGTAATAGAATGGAATATATAATAAGTAAAAGTACTGCCTCCATAAAGAAGAATCTCTGGCTCAGCCATGTAGTTCGAGGAAACCAATCCAGTTATGCGTTTCAAGCATTCAAAATGGTTTATCGCACCAAGACCAAATGATACGCCTCTCAAGCGTTGGTAAGTCCAAATTAAATATGACCCCATTATCACTTCGCTCACCGCAGAAAAATAGAGAAAGTCAGATATTGATGGAAAGCTTGCATGAACAATAGTTGTACAAGGATCTTGTAATGGGTTATGTATCTAAATTAAAGTGCCAAATTTACACAAGGAATAGATACTTCTTTAACAGTGATTTTTAAAATTGAAAATGCTTATTAGTAAATTAAGAACCGCTAAGCTGGACGAGCTATAAATTACATTCAGGTAGATTAAATTATAAAACTACATTTATTCGATATAATTTTACGCGATATCTGTTCAAATATATGTGATGCAGTCCTGGGTACGACGATAAACTACACCGCGCAGTAATGCCGCTGATCAGGAGACTGGAGGTTTTGAGGAGCGTAAAACAACCTCTTAATTTCTGTTGTTCCTAGGCCCACCCTAAATCGAGCTGGTAGCACCTTTTAGGGTCCAAGATATGGGCAAATAATGAACTGTCAAACAATCACTATGTAAATATAGAAATACATTTTTATGGTAAACATAACGGCAACATATTTTTATATTAAAAAATATCAACAATAAATTTTATAGGAAAATGACCAGCAATACATATTATAGCAAATATACCAGCAATACATTTTTATATAGTAAAATTACCAATGATACTTATTTATAGTAAAATGAGCAACAATACATTTTATAGATAATGGCAAGCAATACACTTTATAGTAGAAGTAACAACAATACATTTTATAGCAAAATGAAGAGCAATATAATTTATCAGTTGTTGAAGGCATACAATTGCGTTCAAAATATATCTAGATGAAGCCATAAAATTGTGTCTAAAATAGTTACATTTCGATGTTAAATAACCCATATAAGTTGATATGCTGCTAAACCAAATCAACCAACCAACAGATGTGCCTTCAGCTAACCTACATATATTTGATTTTCAGGGTTTTTTTTTAGCAACGTACACAGACTTTGTACGTTTCATATTAAATATGTCGCCTGAAATTCTTTAAGCTACTAAGAAATTATTAGTAAGAAACTAACTTTAACTGATAATCCATTGCATGTAAATAATTGACTTTTATCGTCCGGATTCTTTGAACTTTTGTAATTGGCGACGTACAAATAACAAAATATCTTCTTAACAGAGAAAGAAGATTTAAAAAAAAAAAAAAGATCGATACTTTTAGTGAGTTTCAATAATAAACTGTAAAAGTTAACGTCTTAATTGCAAATTTTAAGAGACATTTTTTATTTTTCATTCTCAAATACTGAATTCCCCGCTGGCATGTTCTGCTAGCCCAAACGGTTTATTTTTCCGGAGAATTTAAATTAATGAACTCTGAAACGTTTCAATTGAATTGTCGATTTAGATATGTCTAGTAGATCCACCTACTTCCATATAAGCCTTTTTTTTTATTTTAAATATTTACGAACCGTTGAAAAATTAATTCAGTTTCTAGTTCTTCACAGAATTTTCTTTTTCCATTTTTTAATACCATTGAACGGAGAACTTTTCATGGTGAGATTATTTACAGCTTTCGTGTACATAAAATATAAGTAAACATTCTGTAGATATAAACATTTTCCTGAGATTTTCCTTGAGCATTATTTATTTTCAGAGTCGCTTAATTAATTTACAGCTCAAAATAGCAATTACCTGATGTTTGCCGGAAGCAAGTGATCAAGGCTATTTACACGTGATGGAGTTGATTGAGAAACCGTATAAAGATCTAATAAATGCATGGCGATCGCATTCGTCATCGAGGTTAATATAAATGAATATTTGAGAGTTTGAAAATTGATTCGCTGGATAAAATAACAAGTACAGAATGGCAGGCAGCATATCAGATTTTGTTATGTAAGACAATGTTTCCGAAATAAAATTGATATTTAAGTAACCAGTAACCAGTGTTGGTAAAATCTTAAGCATCCAATTTTATATTTGCAATACATAGTGAAAGTTTCAGCTTATCTTTAATTTACTTTGTGTTGATATTTAGTTTGATTATTGGGTTCATCCCCCTCCCCTCTCATATTTAATCATCCATAGAATTATATATATGTATTTTATTATCCTTAAATTTTTAATATTATGGGGTGCTTTTTCTGTATGTTCCCCTGAGAGGATGCGGTATTATGGTGTACTAGCAGCATGGCCCGGTGTTGCCCGTGCTTGATTCAAAAATGGTACGACATACAGCAATCGCTATCACTTGACTTGAAATATGTTTGCCCTTCCTTGCCTTTAAAGGAGTGCCCTTGCCGTGTTGATGTTGCTACATGCTTTACTTCTTGCCTATCTCACACTGCGAATTTTTTCTAAGCTCTATACTAAATATTAAATCTGTTACGAAAAAAGAACTAAACGAAATGAACACAAAACGATCAGCTTTAAAAAAGGACTCGTAACTGGAAAAACCGAATGAAAAACGAATGTTAACAATAATTTTTTTTTTCACATCCAACCCAGTTCTGCAGAATCAAAATCAACGTTGAGTTTAAGCAAGCGAATGAGACAATTGGAGTAAAGTGCCATGCAGATTTAAATTTTTCCCATTTGTGACGAATGCAGCTATCAATTTTTTGCATGCTAGTTAACATTCGTGTCAGTCAGCTGTTGGCTCTCACGCTGCCCAATAGAATCTTCCTGCCTATTCGTGGCAGCCAGCTATTGGCTCTCATTCTGGCCAGTAGAAAATGGCTGCAAACTACATGAAAACTGCTGTAGAAAAATGAAAAAAAATCATTTATTTCCACTATCGTTTGGAGTTAGGAAATGCAAAGTCGGTCTTGGTCTTCACGCTAACTTGGAACATGTGCATGTAAATTTTGGTGCAAATCCGTCGAAAATTGCGGCAGTGCATTCGTTACACACACACACACACACACACACACACACACATCCTGCCTTTTATAGATAGAGATGGTGGATTGATTGGTGACGGACGACTTTTTCTGGTGTATGCGAAAATTGTAATGAGTGAATGGGTCGTGAGTCGGATTAGATAGGTATAAGAGAGTTAGTGATGACTAGCCTCAACCCTCCCCTTTTTTCGGCCTTGTGCCATAATTATGTATTTTTGAATAATAAATATCGTGTGAGTGTCAGCTTATATTAGCAGTGTTTAGTTCATTATAAATGATAATAATTATTGTTGCATGTGTCTGGTTTTATTAAGTTGTTCCAGAATAACTAGAATAACGAGTGCGACATCCTAACTACTAATCCTGCCCTGTCGGGTGGGGCTTCAGAATACGCCCAGCGCATCTCTGCAGCGGGGTAAGACCCCCCCCCACCAACAACGAGGTGTTCTGGGTATGACGATAAACTACATCCGACAGCATCGCCTCTGATCAGGACGTTTTGAGGGTCATGGAACCACCTCTCAATTGCTGGAGTTCCCGAGGTGGTAGCACACGTCAGGGTCCCAGCTATAGGCAGATAGTTAACCCTTAAACGGGGGTCAAAATACTATGGAAGTGTAAAAATAGATTTTAATACTAGCAATATATTTTTGCAAAAACTTATTACCAGCGATGCGTTATTATCAGGAGTACATTTTTGAAAAAGAAATGTCTTAGCAGCAATACATTTTTGTTCAAAAAAATTATTGCCAGTAATAAATTGTTGGTATTAAGTAACTCATGGAGGGTGATATGCCGTAAAACAAACGAAACCAAACCAAGCCTAACTACTGAACATAAGTGGCAGTTAGTAATAAATTTGGAGTGCGCTAAATTAGCACAAAGATGGCAGGGAAAAAGAATACAGATGAATTTGGGTAGATTGGCACAAAAATATTCTTTAAAAAAAATTTGAAACTACCAGCGTCTCTCGGTTCGTGCGCATCGTTATATATATATATATATATATATATATATATAACAAAAACTGAGCTCCAGAAAAAATAATTTTGTCCATATGGTCGCATACTAGGGTATTATTCTTTCAGTGGTCTTAAAACGCAATTAAACTCTAAATGCACATTTATACATCAAGCAGCGGCAATGTTTCCATGAAAATGGCCGAAAATCACTATGCCCTCATTAATAGAAAAGTTGTTGTTTAGCAAGGAAGCGAAATGTCGCATCCAAATCCAGAACCTTCTCACCGCTAATTGATCAGTTCTTCAGAGTGTTGGCCAATTGCGTGTTTGTGACGCTATTTAAGTCTGGGTTGTGAATTCAAAGTTGACTTTCTCCTAGACCGGTTACCACTCAAGTCTATAGGCTTCCGTTTTACCCTATTTATCTATAACTGAGAGGAGAACAGATGTATTCATATCATTCTCAATTATATTTGCACATAAGCGAATGCAACGGACTTAATTGTAATTCGAAATCGGGTCTGCGATTATTCAATATATTACACCACCGTGTCACCGATGTGGCTTACAACAAGAAAAATAAAGGAAATTTTTTTTTTTTTTTAGTCTTTTTTACGTTTTTGATAGAAATTATTATTATTATTATTTTTATTTTCTTTGCTTTCTGGCGTTTACACATTTCTTTCCGGGTCCCACCCAGGGACCTAAGGTTAGAAATGGCATCATGACACTTTTCACTGACAAAAAAAAAAAAAATAAAAAAAAAATAATTACATAGATAGAGCCCTTCGTAAAGTGTGGGCTGTACTTGTCAGAACAATTTTTTGTATCTCCTTGAGGCATGGGCTTCCAGGAATCCCTGCAATTAGTCTACTGCAATCTTTTCCAACCAGTCCTAGGGCTCCAACTACAACAGGGATTGTTGATGTTCCCATATGCCACATTTTCGAGACCTCTATTTCAAGGTCCTTGTATTTTGACAGCTTTTTGAATATCTTCAAAGATACATTGCAGTCAGCAGGGACTGCCATATCAATAAGGAGGCACCGTTTTTGTTTGTGGTCTTTAATAACAATATCTGGGCGGTTGGCCTTGATTGTTCTGTCAGTGTGAATTGTGTAGTCCCATAGAATTGTAACAGGTCCTATCTCCGTAACCGGGTCTGGGTGGTGTTGGTACCAGTTTCTTTCAGTTTCCTTCCCGTAGAAGTTGCAGATTTTCCAGTGCAGATATTGGCCCACTCTGTCATGTCGGGTTTTATATTCAGTGGGTGCCAACATCGTGCAACCTGATACAAGATGATCAATCGTTTCTGGATATTTATCACAGAATCTGCATTTTGGGCTGACTATTTTAGTATATGTGCTTGATAATTCCTAGTTAGCAAGCATTGGTCCTGCGCAGCAAGGATAAAACCTTCAGTTTCCGCTTTCAACCCTCACTGCGTAGCCACTGATGGGTAGTAGCCACTGATGGGTACGGGTTTTGTCTACATCAGCTTGTTTGATACGGGCAGAGTATTGGCCATGAAGCGGTTTATCTTGCCATCGCTTCTGTATCTGGTCGGTTGCATTCGTCTTTGCTGTCTTTTTTAAGTATTTTGCAGTTTCAGCCGGTGTATTGTGCTGTAGTTGCATCTCTACCCCCATTTGAAGCTCCAGTTTGAATTTGTTGGCTTCTTTCATTACGGAGTAAAGACGCTTACTACTTTCATGTTCCTTGACGCATACCATCATCCAGTCTTCTGTAGTTTCCAAGTATTTTTTGAGGCCAATTGTTGTAGTTTTGTAGGACATTTCTAGTTGAACTAATCCTCTGCCTCCTTCGGGTCTGGGCACATACAGACGATCAACATCAGCTTTGGGATGATGCATGCGATAGCAAGTGAGAAGCTTTCTCGTTTTGGCGTCCATTCGCTTAATTTCAGCTATGGTCCAGTTAAGGACATTAAAGCTGTAATGCACCACTGGGACAGCCAATGTGTTTATAGCTGATATTCTATTTTTTGAGTTTAGTTCAGTATTTAGTATCAGACGTACACGCCTGTAGTACTCTTTTCTTATTTTTTCTTTCATTTGGGGGTGTTGTATGCCATCTCCTTCGCTAATTCCTAGGTACTTATAAGCTTCTTCATGCTCCAATTCCCTAATCTTTGTGACAAAATCTAAATCTATTGAGGGTGTTTCTGTAATTCTACCTTTCTTGAATGTTACTTTTGCACATTTATCTAATCCGAAGTCCATACCTATGTCGTCACTAAAGTATTTTACAATATTGAGGAGGCCTTTCAACTCATTGTCGTCTTTGGCGAAGAGTTTGAGATCATCCATGTATAGTAGGTGATTGAAAATTTTCTTATTTATTTTGTAACCATAGCTACTGTTGTTCAGTTCATGTGTAAGAGGGGTTAAGGATAAACAAAACAGAAGGGGTGACAGAGAGTCTCCTTGAAAAATTCCACGTCGGATATTCAGACGGTTGGATATGGCAGTGCCCCCGGTGTGCCTAAGGTATAGTTTTGTGTTCCACATCCCCATGCTGTGCTTAAGAAAGTTTAATACCACAGGGGAGACTTTGTACATTTCCAAAGTCTTAAGGATCCTAGAATGTGGAACACTATCAAAGGCTTTACGATAATCAATCCACGCTGCACTGAGATTTCTGCGTCGTCTCCTGCAATTTTCCAGGATCATTTTATTTATCAGAAGTTGATCTTTGCAGCCATATAAACCTCTACTGCATCCCTTCTGTTCCAGCGGGAGAATGCTGTTTGTTTCGAAGAAGGAGTAAGTACGGTTCGTCAGTACAGACGTGATCAACTTATACGTTGTGGAAAGACATGTTATCGGTCTATAATTTTTCGGGTCGTCTGTTTCAGTTGTTTTTGGTATGAGGTATGTAATACCTTCAGTAACCCATTCGGGGATTTTATTGGGATTATTTACAAGCGTTGATAATGTTTTTGTAAGAATTCCATGGTAGATGAGAGATGATACAGCCAGAAATTGGGCAACTTGTCATTTCCTGGGGATTTCCATTTTTGGGATTTCGTTAGTGCTTGCCTAACATCATCTGTGGATATATTTACCCATTCTTGTAGAGGCGTATCCAGCAGTCGTTCTTCTTCACGCCGTATCCATTCTGCATTTGGGTTACATTCCTTTGGGTTGCTCCAAATATTTTCCCAAAATGTCTGTACATTATCAATCGATGGTGGCGTTTCGACATGTATAGGCGTTTTTCCAATTTCCCTGTAAAATTTCTTAAGATCTGTTCGGAATATTTTATTTTGGCGATAGAATCTACAACGTTTCACGTATCGTCTTGTTCTCTGTGCTTTTAGCTGAAGTTTCTGTTTCAGCATTTCCTTGATCGATGGAATATCAATTAGGGATTTAATGCTATATTTCCGTTTGATCTTTTGGGAATTACGTGTGGAAATATTAGGGTTTCTGGTGAGCTCATCTAATATAGACAGTTCACATCTGATTTGTTTTATTTCTCGTATCAGTTTGGTTTTCCAAGCTGGTTCTCTGTGTCTGTTAATTCTATTTATTGTCTTGACACCAAGCTTCCGAGTCGCTGCTAGAGCTGTTGCGTATATGACGTTGTTAACTTCTGTTATGTTTCCCGGTGGTTTATCTGTTAACAGTGTTTCCAGGGCAGCATTGTATATTTTCACGATGTGCTTGTTGGAATTCGTCATATGGATTTTCGGAAGCTGGTCTCTGTCTGACAATTGTATGAAAGTTACTCTGCTGAGTACTCGGATGACATCATTTTTCGCTTCGGTGATTTCAGCTTCGTGGTTTTCAAGGAATTCTAAATTAATGTACCTGGAGTCATCTTCAGTGACAATTTCTGGAGAACTAGAGGTTGTGTCTAAGGTAGAATCTTCGGTTTCATTTCCTGGGAGATGATTTCGTATTTCATTCGCTTTAGCGTCCACCTCATCCTCTGTCGCATTCTTTATTTCAACATTCGTCTCAACAAAGTTTGAGTGATGGGTCATAGTATTTTGTCTTATATCTAACTTTATCTTATCTATTTCTGCCTTTGAGAGTCTGTTGTTTCGCATGATATCTCTGCGGACATTGGCAAGCATGTTTGGATTGAGGTTAGGTCTTATATCATTTCCCACCATATTTCTCCATATTTGGTATGTTTGATTGGTGGTGTTCTTTACTGGGTTTTCGAGTGCAGTGAAGAAGGATGTCATAACTTGTCGATACTCTTCGCGGCTCCATTTCGTTCGTTTCATTTTTACTAGTCGATTTGGCATTGAGACACTTGGTCCAAGGTTGGCGATAATCCGGGTTTGGTGACCTAGTGTCTCTTCGTGTGTGGAAGAGTTTGTTCCAGTGACAGACTTTTCGACCTCAGACTGGTTCCTCTCTGAGGGACGCGGCCCTTGTTGTCCCGGTTGACGGCCGATCCGGTATGAGATATTATTCGTATTCATTGAAATTGGTAGAGATGCGTTTTAACCTTGACCGCCAAGGGGTAATTTTGTTCAGATTACCAGCTTTAGGACGAGACTTGAAGAAGGTCCAAGAGCAAGACCAGATTTGAGATAGTGGGTTTATTAATATATCGAAGTTAAAAGTTCATAACAGTGTATGGTATTCAGTTGGGTAGATAATACTAAGTTTTAACTTAGTAGAAGTCCGAGAGACACCTCCAAGTGGGATAATTAGATTTCAGTATATAGACAAAACAAAAAAAAAAAAATTGGAGACGGGTGTCCGCTTAAGGTCTGGGGTGGGGATTAAAACTTGAAATACAAGTTAAAAAAAATTATTAGAGGAGAGAAAAGGGAACTGAAAAGCAAGGAATTAACTTGAGACATTAGGATTTACAATCATATCAGACTAAAGGAAAAGTATCATTCAAAGATGCTACATTTACCATTTCTTACAACTTTTATTATTATTATTATTATTATTATTATTATTATTATTATTATTATTATTATTATTATCTTTCGGGTTGCAACCAGAGATCAGAAATAGCATCATGACATTTTCACTGCATATTTACATAAAAAAAAATATATATATATATAATCACATACACATTTTACATGGATAAAGTTCTTCATAGGTTGTGAGTTGAGCTTGTGAGTTGAGCTTGTGAGAATAATTTTTAAATTTCTTTCTGGCATGGTCTGCCAGCGATCGCTTCAATAAGTCTATCAGAATTTCTTCTTCTTTTTCTTTTTCTTCTTCTTATAATAATAATAATAATAATAATAATAATAATAATAATATTTCCTTTGATTTCTGATGTATAGTCATTTCTTTCGGCTTCCAACCAGAGACCTAAGGTCAGAAATGGCATCATGTCATCTTCCACTGAGCAGTTTTTTTTTTTAAATCACACATATTTTACATAGGTAACCCGGTTCGTGATGTGTGATAGCTTTTTTAAACATCTTTAAAGATACATTAGAATTTGCATAGACTTCCATTCCAATAAGGACACATTTTGTTTTTGCGCTCTCTAATCAAATATCTGGGCAGTTAGGTTTGATTATTCTACCTGTGTGTATTGGAAACCCCATAAACTTGTTATAGGTTCTATCTCTCTAACCGGGACTGAGTGGTATTCACACAAATCTTTTGCA
>OZ010573.1:97828436-97863436 GCA_963932145.1 Acanthosepion lycidas | reverse complement strand
TCAGCCGGCACCATGGCGAAACGCCAAAAACTTGATTACTCTTTGAGACAAGCTATTGTGAAGCTACACAAGGAAAAGCACACCATTAGAGAGATTTCAGAGAAAGTGAAACGTTCCAAGAGTGTTGTAGGCAGGGTTGTTAAATCCTACAATGATACTGGCAAAATAGTTTGTGCTTTTAAACCGGCAGACCCCGCAAAACGTCGGCAAGGGAAGATCGAATAATGCAGCGTATGTCATTAAAGGACCGTTTTAAGTCTTGCACAGAAATTAAAAGGGTTATGAATAGTACCTCATGTGTTAATGTGTCAAGACAGACTGTTTGTAGACGACTGCAAGAAATAGGGCTGTTTAATCGAACCCCAGGGAAGAAACCACTTGTTAGTTCGAAGAATAAGAAGAAGAGATTAGAGTTTGCAAACAGGTATGTTATTTGGACATATGAAAATTGGGCAAAAGTATTTTTCAGTGATGAAAGCAAGTTTAATTTATTTGGAAATGATGGAAAAAACAATGTAAAGAGACGTATTGGTGAAAGATTAAGTGCAAAGTGTACTAAGAAAACTGTCAAGTTTGGGGGCGGAAGCGTCATGGTATTTGGAATGTTTTCTAGCCAACGTACAACGCCTCTTGTCCAGTTACAAACTCGTGTAAACGCGCAGATCTATAAAAACATTGTTCAAGATCATGTTGTGCCAATCATACAGAATTCAGGTTTCGATAGGGCTACCTTTATGCAAGATAATGCCCCATGTCACAAGGCGAAGGTGGTAATGAGTTACCTTAGTGAGCAAGATTTGGAAATTATGGATTGGCTACCACAAAGTCCTGACTTAAATCCAATAGAAAATCTTTGGAAGACCTTAGGAGTGAAAGTTATGGAAAGAAATCCCACTAACACGGAGGATTTGTGGGTGAAGCTTCAAGAAGAATGGTCTAAAATTAGTATCGAGGATTGTCAAGAACTGATTCGTTCTTGTAGTCGAAGATGTGCAGCTGTCATTGAGAGCAAGGGCTCATTTACTAAATATTGATTGTACATGTATTTTTATTGTTTTTTTGCTGTTTACATTGTTTTTCTCAATTTTGTCCCTTACTTTTGGACGATCCTATTTTGAAAATAAATAAATAATTGTTATAATTCTTTTTCTATCCTTTGCAAATGATTCAAATTTTAGTATGTTATTATGGATGATAACGACTACCAGTTGTCAAAATTTCAGCTTTTCACAGTTGTTATTTCTAACAAAGATTAGGTTTTAAAATTTTGTCCCTTAGTTTTCGACGCTACTATATATATATATATATATATATATATATATATATATATATATATATATGTTTCATTAAAAACGACTGACAAGTTACTGCGATAAAGTTTTTTATTTGATTTTTCTTGTGTTCTTATAATAACCAGTTTCATTAAAACGGGTTACTTAAGTCTAACATATGTTGTGACTCTTTTTAGGACTGATGGAAGTTTCCTTCCTAACCTTTTGTTTAAGGTACTGGTGATAGTTGAAACTTTGATTATGTCATTATCTTCCCTCCATAGTAATCTACTGGCGATGATCGCTCGTCTTGGATTCATGGTTGTTGCATTCCTAACTTTTGCTTCAGCTAATATGGAAAGTCCAAATGTCATTATTTTACCCTTTAGTTACATATTCCATCCATTCAATGTGTTCCTGTGCGTGGATGTATTCAAGTGATGTGTGCGTGTTGTTATTTAATAAAGTTCTTTGAGATACTGTAGCTCCTGTTTACAAAATTTGATGAAATATAGTATTCTTTAAAGATTGCAAGATATTTTCTGCTTGAAGTCATTTTTAATCATTAAAAAAAAACGGTTGCATACCGCTGATAGTTTAGATATTTATGAGCAACGTAACAAATATATACAAGTGGTTATGAAAGATTCTCGGCTAAACCCACTTACCAAAGTCTCACCTGTTAACCAAATATCCGAATTTATTTCGAAATCCCTCTAGTTCGGTCTTCATTCAAATTAACCAGATGTGATAACATATATTTTCTTCCTTGCGAAAAAATACACCTTTAAATAACGTGTCATATTCATTGTTCTTTCTGTACGTCAACGATTTACCTGTCTTTCTGTATATGGAAAAACGAAACGTTTGCTTAAGGCTGAACAACTAACACATAATATAATAGAAGTGTTTTTTTTTTGTTTGCTTTTCATTTTGTTTTTTTATGTTTAAAGTTTTCTCTCAGTTTACCAGATCGACTTTTCCTTGATAATTTCAAAGTTGTGGCGTAAAATTAAAAGAATAGAATAGAATTATAGAAAGAAAACGGAATTATAATCTAAACGTTTTCCATCGGGAAACGCTTCAGGGAAAAAAACAATACCTCGGCGTTCAACATTATTTTTATAAAAAAAAAAAAAAAAAAAAGAAATCGAATGATCTTGAGCAGTTTCATTTCATTTTATTTCTTATTACCTTTCTGTCTCGAATAATGCCTGAAATCCGCCTCTGTTATATATATATATATATATATATATATATATATATATATATATAGTCTGCGTGTGTGTGTGTGTCTGTGAACGTTCAAGATCTCTCTATCGGGTTGCGCCATTAAAGTAAATTTAAGAGGAGAAAAAAAAGAAAGTGAATATATAGTGAAGTTTATTCCATTTATAACTTGTGCTTCTATTTTTCACGGCAGAAAATGGATCATTGTAAGTTTGGGGAAATTCAAAGCAAACATAAGCTAACTCGGATATTAAGCGCCAAATTGTGAACAAATGCAAGCGGTGTATGGAGTAATACATATTAAGAAAAAGTAACATTACCGCAGACGAGATTCTAGAATCCCATGCCCAAAAAGAATCTTGAGTTAGAGAATAACAGAGACACTCTCCTCAACTCAGTCAGTTATGAGCCATGCGTGATACATGCTTAGGCGATCATGCATCTTTCGATACATGACTGACGAAGCAGTAGGTTGCCATTTCTTTTTGAGGTAGGTTGCCATTTCTTTCTGCGGTAGACCGGTTGCCATCCAAGGCTTTAGAACCCGGTGTGTCATGCTATTTACCCAAAGCTGGGTGGTGAGAAGATGATTCATACTTTCCCCAAGGGTATTAGCACGTGAGTGTAATGGATCTGACTGGAAATCGAACTTCGATTTCTCAGTCCGAACCGCTGTCCATTACTCCACCGAGCCTCCTCTACTAGGCACACGCACACAAACGCGCACACGCACGCGCAAAAATTATTTTAGAAAGGCTTCTTGACCGGACCAAGAACATTTCAGCATACGCTCGTATAGCGATTTACTAATTGTAGCTTAGATATGGCATAAGGCCGAAAGTATGGAGTACCTAGCTTACTATTCATTTTAATTGATCTAGCGAAACAAGCATGCTAACCATTGCACCACTTAGCAGTGGCCGAGCACCTTCCTCTATAAACTGATTCTATCTATTCCCGATTAATGAAACTTCATATCAGTCAGCTATGTGCCATGCGTGATACACGCTGAGGAGATCATGTATCTTTCTATACATGACTGACGAGGCAGATTTTTCTCGCAGTAGGTTGCCATTTTTTTCTGCGGTAGACCAGTTGCCATGCAAGGGTATAGAACTAAGTCTGTCCTGCTATGTATCCTCAGCTGGTGGGGGAGAAAAAGAGTATTCATACCTTTCCCTAGGGTGTTAGTACGTAAGTGAATGTAATGGATTCGACTGGAATTCGAGCTAGAGATCAAAGCTCAGCTAAGAGTGAAAGTGGCGTCCCCAGACCCAACTTTGCGTTATATCCTGTCACCATAGCATGACGAGTAAATACCAAGTGTCGTTCCCCAGCATATTTGCCTAGGATTAAAGTGTAGTATCGGTTCTTTGTTGCGCTTTGGTTGTACGGTATTATATGTTGGTGTCTTACTTCTGTTTCCGGAAAGTCGCAGCTAACGATGCAGTAAGTTTAGTCCCGGAGATATCAACTCATGAAGCGAACATATATATCTGCCCTTCCGATATATATATATATATATATATATATATCCTTAGAAACTAATATTATGAATGTATGTGCTTATAAAACACAGTAAATTTCAAAGTAAGTTATTCCAATATATATATATATATATATATATATATATATATATATATGAAAATATCGTAATACACAGTGTTTAATAAAATAACAATGGGGTGTCTATTTCAACCTCTAGGAACCCTGCGTTAGACCAACCACCTGTCATACCTTTCCATCCGTGTAGTGAAGGATGAATATAAACAAAAACTACTTGTGTATTTAACAGTCGACAATATACCATCTCATAAGTTTCCCGAAGGAAAAATACAGAGAAGGTATACCTATTGTTCTACAAAATTTATTTAATCTTCCTTGTCCATGCTATAATAAATGGTATTTCGAAGATGCAATTTCTGTAGCAATTTGGGTCAGATTTACAAAGACATACATTGTCGAGCGATACACCCGACACATTTTGAAGATAGGCAGAGACCAATATATATTTGGCGATAGATAGACCAATACATCTTTGGGGAATGAAAGTATAGTATGTATTTTAACCCAGAAAATAACAGAGTTCATAATTAAATTTAATGTCTGTCAGTAAAAATGAACTAAGAAGAGTTGATCTGTGCTGCCCCCTGTATATAACGAGTTCATTCTAAGAGATAGCAAAATAAGTTTCTGTTATATTCCGTGCTAAGGGAATAAATACTTAACACCAGGTGGATAATAGAAGAAAGGTTTATTGTACACAACCAGTATAATATGAAATACGGTACAGTTATACACACAGGTCAATCTAGTAGTGAGTGCCACTAATTGGAAGGTCGGACGTGCTTGCGTCTTCTCGCTCTCACTCCTCCTGAAGTCTCTCGTAGTTGACTTTATAGGAACTTACTACCTATAGTGTAATCATTGCTGGGGGTGATTACATCAGTTTCGCTACCTCAGAAAATCAAAAGACGTAGGAGCGTCGAGGGTTGCTCCAAAAGGGGGCCGCAAAATCACCAAATGCCGAATCGGGTCTGGTTGGATGTCGGTGGGTTCATTAATATTAACAAAGAAGTGGGCCCCATCGAACTTAGGACACACACACACACACACACACACACAAGGCAAATGGATGCGGAAGTCATATAAATGTCAATCCTACCACGTGAGAAGTAGAATCCATCATATGTCGCAAGAAGATCAGACGTCTGATCCGATTCAACTGGCATTCATTTGACAGAGGCCACAAGTAAATAAGCACTTTTTTATGTATGGAAAATTTAGTTTCGTGTTTTTATTAGACGTCACAAACATTACAAACGAAACAACACGTCTTTGGAGATTAAGAAGGATCAATAGATATAATATGATTAAGAGTGGCTAAAACATATTTGGGAATTCAGTGGCGGGGCAAGAGATGTTTCTGTAGTAAAAGAGGTCAATAGATCTTTGGGGATTAAGCGTGCCTGTTTTTAGAAATTAATTGAGAGGGAAATTAATTGTGACCAATAATTCTTTGACTCTTTATATATTTAGAGATACACAAAAAATCCTTGTGAATTAAGAAAAGAAATAATTTTTGTACATTTACAGATAAATGTTCAGAAATGAAGAGAAAGCAAGTTAATATTTCTACATAAAAATATCATTGTAATGACAAAAGTACGCAGGTGTAAGCTTTAAGAAAGCTTTATTCAACTGAGAATACAAGGTTCGCATATAGTGTCCTTTTATAATCCCAGTAATAGCTCGCCCAAAGAGGAGAGTAACAAATCAAGGGGAGGCCATTTTTGATTATTCATAGCAATCATCTCGGCTAAATAAATATATAAAATACATTTAGATAATAGAATTGATTGTCATATATTTAGATAAATAAACAAGAATAAAACGCAAGATTGGGATAAATTATAATTTTAATAGGCAAAAATAAAAATAATGCATAAAAAGGACAGGATATATCAATAATTCTCTTCCGGCTTTTTGCTTTACAGCTAACTTTGATCTTAGAAAATTTAAATACAATATCAGTCGTTATCTACTATCTTCTGTTTTCTTTTAATGTTTTCGTTATTTAATAATGTTTTTCTTATTCTTTCGTACTCAGTAACCGATTGTGTCTTAGAGGCTTTATTGACATGCTTGGGGTGAAATGATTCAAAATTAGAGAGATAAATACGAACATTAGATTGTGAGGAAAAACATAAAGAGATACAGGGGGAGAAAGAGAGAGAGAGAGAGAATCAAGATATTAGGTTGGTGCAAAAATAATGACGTAATAATGTCGTTTTTTGACGTATTTTAAACGTCAAAAAACGACATTATTACGTCATTATTTTTGCACCAACCTAATACATAGAGAGAAAAATCATTATGAAAGAGAGATGCAGCGAGCTAGAGAAACATATATAGAGACAAACACATGGGGAGAGAAATGAAGAGAGGGAAACACGGAGTAAGCGAGAGAGAAGAACAGTGATAGAGAGACATAGAATTGGAGAGGTAAATCAACGAGATACAGTGATATACAGAAATAAATACACATATCTATATAGAGAGAAAAATACAGATACAGAGATAGCTACATATGTAGAGAGAAAAAACAGAGAGATGCGAGGAGAGATACAATTATAGTGATAAATAGAGAGAAATACAGAGAAGAAGAAGAAGAGAGAAAAAGAGAAATAGAGTGGCATAGATATACAGGGATAGAGTCAGAGAGATAGATAGACGGATAGATACAGAGTTTCAGACATAGAAATAGAGAAACGTGGAAAAAAAGACAAAAACATATATTGAAAGATATGGCGAGAGAAAGAGAGAGAATGAAACATAGATACGGAAAAAGAAGCAAGGAGATAGAGATGGAGACAGAAACAAAGAAACAGATAGAGAGAAAGAGAGAGGGATAAAAAGAAAAGAAAAACAGAGTTATAAATTAATTCCATTTTAGCGTATGGCCCTACCCAGGAATTATGGATATTCGCTTACTTTCTGGCTGGCGTCTACAGATGTACAAAATATCTGGTGAGACAGAGGAAACACGAGGTAACTTGACAGATAAACAGATGGATCAGTCCATCAAAAATCCTTAAACATTTGCTTCTTCTTTTCCTCTGTGCCTTGTCCCTTTAAGACATTGACGATCATGGCTCTCCACAATTTCCTGTCCTTTGTAGCGCTTGATAAATGTTGTAGATCGCCTAAATCTTGCTCTGTCATCCATTTACACAATATCTCTATGCCTTGTTTTCTTCTGTCCCTGTTGCCTTGAAACCGTACTGTGAGTATCAAATTTTCCAAGTCTTCTTTCCTCATTATGTGCCCTAGAAATATCCTTTTTGTTTCCTTTTCCTCTAAATTATCCTTTGGTCTATGGTTTTCTCTGTCCTTCTGTAGGACTATATTTCTACTGTTTCAAGTCTCATCTTTATCTGCAAGGAGATTGTCCAGCATTCACTGCCATACAGGAAGATAGTTTTTTTTTGTTTTTAAGCATTACGTCCCGAGCAAAGCGTGAAGCCACTAGGATGCAGGGGGTTGCAGAAGATTTGGAGCGAGAGCAGATAGGAGTGATAGAAGAAGGGATGAGGAGAAGGATAGTGGATAGATCAAGGTAACTGGAGATGTCGATTGACATTACATTTGAATATTTGGAGATTATAGCAGTAATTGGGAAGATTGTTCCACGGGCGAAAGGTGCGAGGTATGAACCTATTGGAGTAGAAGTAGCGGTGAACGATGCAATTGACTCAATGTATTTGTTCCATCTCAGGTCAGCAGTCAGCGTGAGACCGAGCAGACGCAGAGAGTTGCTCTCAAGAAGTTGACTATCAGACATTCTAATGGGGGGGGGGCATGGAAGGATCTCTATGGTGATTAATAGAGAGTAGTTTAGTTTTTGAGGCGTTAAAGTTGACCAGCCAGTTCTTGTCCCAGTTAACAATCGATTGGAGGTCCATTTGAAGACTAGCGGCCAGGTTAGTTTTGTCAGCGACACTTGATTTGTTTTTGAGGCAAGAGTAAATTGTAGTGTCGTCCGCGTAGATGCCAACTTGGGAATCTCTTTCTTTATACTTTCTTTAGCTTTTGAAATGCATCTTTCTCTAGTTTAACGCGTCTTAATGATATTATATAACAGTTAATTACTCCTTTCTTTGTCACACGATTTTTTCCTGTTTCTTAATACTCTCCTTAACTTTTCATGAAGGCATCTTAAGCTATCCCAATACGCCTTCGGATTATAGTGGCGAACTTTTCATCTTCTATTAAAACAGCTTTCATATATTTAAAATGTATTTTTTATTATTATTATTTCATCCCAAGCAGAGCAATAAAGCAGCTAAGATGAAAGTGATTAATGAGTTTTTTTTAGAGTATGAGAGTTGAAAAAAATATTAAAGAGAAAGGATAATGAAAGAACAAGAATTAAGAAGACAGAAGATAACGATTGAAACGACTCACATTCATTGAAACAGCTTCTTGCCACAAACCCCTGCCCTGCGAAACAGACTCCCAAGAGAATGTTTTCCAGATCAGTACAATCTTAACCTGTTTAAGTCTAGAGCTAACTTTTATCTTCCCTTTTTAGCTGTACAAACGACCCGTTAAGGTAAACCCTCTACCTCGAGTGGATCACGGGCCTTGTATAGGGTGAACCTTACTGTAAAAAAGACTAAAAACATTGCAGTTAAATTTTAGAAGATCAGAATTGACTGGGAAGCAATAAAGCGGAATAGAGTTCCACAAGCGATAAATTCGATAGAAGAAACTGTTAGCATAGAAGTTACGTCTACATCTAACCATTGCAGCTGCAAAATGATGAGACCTATCCACCAATCTAGTACTGCGCTTAAATTTATTAGTCTAATACAATAGAGGAAGTTTCGTTTAATCTATTTTATTTTGGTATCTCCAATTTGTAATTTGCATGTTTGCCTCTTTATGCATGGTTGTAAACAAGGGAAGTAGAAGACAAAAAGAAAGCATTTGGTTAGCATCTCGTAAATATGAACAGACATATGTATATATGTACAATTCTTACTTAGAATGCTTCAATCGTACAAGTATTGTACAAATTGAAACTGTTTTTTTTTTCTGTCTGTAGTTACGCATAAGTAAAAGACGACATTTTTTTACGTTTTTATCGCACAAAACCAAATTGTCTGACAGCTTGTAATCTCCTCTTAGAGTAGATGTCTGAGAGAATATTTTAAGTGATTAGATCATCACGATGTTCGTTCGTTCCGTTCACCATACGGATAATTTACCCGTGAGAGGAGATAATACGCTTTCGCGTGTCTCGAGCAATGAATACGACGGCCATCAGTGTGAATCTCAAAGTATTACAGATCAAGAATGTAACAATACTGGCAAAGAGATTATACTAATCGGATTATATGATATTATATATCATATAAGCATATAATACTACTATAAACGTTGTATTTATTAGGTACACGGTTTTTAGTAAGCAATCCTTGTTTTTTAAACAATGAAATAAATATCTACTAGCGTGGAGATCAAACTTCTTAGTAAAGTAAACGCACCTCACAATAGGGATCGAACATGTATTACTATTAGGTTGGTGCAAAAATAATGACGTAATAATGTCGTTTTTGAGGTATTTTTTAACGTCAAAAAACGACATTATTACTTCATTATTTTTGCACCAAACTAATATTTTAACTTTGGCATACAGAACGATTTTAACATTAAGATCCGGAAAAACGAATGCAGAAAAATAATGAATCTTATAAACCGATGAAAGAAAATTTCCTTGGGACATTTCGAAGCTTTCATTTGCTATATAAGCATATAAATATATACATACATTTACTGAGTAAGGTACAAGTGCGAATCGGTTAAATAGGAGAACAGGAAGAATGCATAGAGCCAGTATTAAATACAGTGTTAAAAATCCAAACTTCTATCCAAAGGCTGGCACAAGGAAAATCAAAATAGAGATCTCACTGAGGCATAACGTAATGCACACATTTTTCGGCGGACATTATATATACCGGTTGTAACAGCAAAACTGTCCAAATTGTGTAAATGCAAAATTTTCCAATTGTTAGATGAAGTTTGAACCGTTGTATTTTAGAAATGTTTAAATATATCTTACTGGAATTCTCCGAGGTTTGTATAACACTAATGGACTCTACATTGAACAAGAAGAATGTATAATTAATCTCAAAGCTTAACAGAAGTATCGTTATGAAATCGATCAGAAACAAAAATAACATATTCATCATAGCTAAGCATCGGAAGATCATGAAGTAATATATATATATATATATATATATATATATATATAAGCGTTTCACCCGAAGCAAGACGGGAAGCCACTAGCACGCAAGGGGTTACAGAGAGTTGGAGCGCGAGCAAATTGGAGTGATAGAGAAAAGGATTAAGAGAATGATGGGGGTAGATCAAGGCATCTGGAGACGTCGGTTGACATTACATTTGAATAGTTGGAGATTATAGCTATCAGGGAAACAGGAAAAGGGGGAGGGAGTTCCACAGGGGAGAAGTGCGAGATATGAAGCTATTGGAGTACAAGAGACGGATACATTTAACAGTTTCGACAGTGAAAGGGTGTGAGATGCTAGCCTAGTAGAACGCTTAAATTCCCGAAGTCTTGGAACCAGAGAAAGCAGCACAACTGAGCAGTCACCATGAAAGTATTTGTATAAAATGACAGACGGAGGTGACTGCCCGTCTGTGAGGGAGCGATTGCAGACGAGATGCCAGATCAGGGCCAGTTACTTTGCATATCCGTCTATGGATCTTATCAAGAATCTTGAGACGAACAGGAGGATCACCAAACCATATATATTCGCAGACAGTACTGTTTCGCTTTATCACAGATCCTCAGCGCGACTAAACATCCGAATGCCTCAAGCTAGGATCGAAACCCAGAGCTTCTAGCACTGAGCTATCTTCACTCGATAGAGTTACACAGCTAAATCTATCGTATTGTTTTTACGAATGTAGACAAATGCCAATCAGCCAAAGTGCTAAATTCATATTACTGAAGAGCTTTGCATTAGAGCAGGTAGCTGTTGTTTATAGAATTGTTACCGGATCATTTTCCAACTTCAACAAAATGATCTTTCTGTCCTGGAGTAACAAGATGCCTCACACGTTTCACGTACGATTTTATTTGCAAGTCTTTTTTCACTGCTCTTTAGACTGTCATTGCTAAAACTCTTCTCTCACGTGCCAAATGACTTATGAATTTTGTTGGATTTTCTTTTTTAATTGATCTCCTTAACTCTAAGTTGAAATGATAATCCTTCTTCTTGTTGTGACCTCCTGATCCGGTATTACTCTCTACTGTTCCCACTTTTTTAAAACTTATCACCGGTCGTTCGTGAATGGACTTGAAGATGGAATGGAAGCCAGAGTATGAATGCTGGTACTATTACTGGAGGACTGAATGATCATTTTCCTCTCATCATTCCTCATTTGGGAAGAGAGTGGGAATGTGACGTCACCCCGTCTGTCTCCGCGCCGTCGCCGTCCTATCCTGTCCTGTGACGACCAATGTGACTTAGTATTGGTCGCGGCACCAAATGTGACGTTCTAACCTTTTGCTGATTCGGATGGGAATCTGGTTAGATTCGGTATCAGCCTTGTCGTTCCCAGCTCACCTCCAACGTCCGGTTACCGAAGAAACTGTTTTGATTTCTAGTCTAACCTACCACGTTGTGATTTGATCTTAGGTAGACGAAATCATTCAGTCGCCGGGCTGTAATGCAAGTCGAGTCCGAACAAGGGTATACCGCACAAGTATATGTAAAAGAAAATAAAGTAATAACCCGAAAAGTTCAAATGTGTTAAAAAGGAATAACAATATTTTATATCTGGTTGCTTGATACAGGACTACGTCTTTCTCCCAAACCGCTAATATGGATTCGTGACACTTTGTGTTTGTTAGGCGAGTCTTAACATCTTAAATGGTTCTTTTAAGAAGCTGGTTTTGGTGTATCGTCAGGCGATATTCGTAAAACTTGTTTTGGTGGTGTGAGTCTAAGTCGTTGTTCAAAAATAAATTGTTCTTGGTTAGAAGTTGAGGTCATGATGCGTGGAACTTCAGTCAGCTTTCAGCGAGGCTGTCTGCGAGCTCTCAGCTCAACTCTGCGTCTGTGTTCTGTGTCTGCCCCAACTAATCCTGTCTACTCGTTGCGACTCTGCTTATATGGACGCCGACCAAAACCGGGGTGGGCCTGTCGGGGTTTGAGGTTCCTTGATAATTCTAAATCCGCAACAAGGATTTCCTTTTTTTTCGATCAGGAAAATTTATTAATTTCCATTTTTGGAAGTCCTTAATTCTAGTTTAAGGGAATCGTCCTCCCAAATTCTTCCTTTCTCATATTGGTATCTCATACCACTCCCTTCAGAGGCGTCAACAGGTTTCCCCTCTCTCTCACAGTGGCATCTAACACCGATCCCTTCAGGGGGCGTCAACAGGCCTCCCCTCCTTCTTCACATGATTACCTTTGCCTACCGCTCACGCCACCATTCAGCCAATGGACGGCCAGCAGCGTGGGTGTGGCTAGACTGTTTAAAAATCTCGCTCAAAGAAAAAAATTATCTTCCTTTTTTTTTTTTTTTTTTTCTTCTTCTTCCCGACAACAAACCCATACGACCCGTAGTGTGATCCTTAATCTCAATCTTAACCGAATGTCACCTGGAGTTCGTCAATCAAGATTTTCGCCAGCATCAAGTGGGTGGTCATCTGGCGACTTTGCACCATGGTGCCAATTATTCGTTCCGATAAAATGATTTTTCTGTCATGGCCAGCTCCGACACAAAACAGGTGTTCTTCTCAAATGATATTTCCGCAGATAGTTAAAGGTTTAATCTTTCCTTCATTGCATTCTGCGGGTGGTCCAGCTGACACCTCTCTCCGCCAGCGTGCGACCAGACCAATATTATCTCTTAGCATTCTGTTTTGTAGGCCACTTGACCGATTTTAAATTTTCATTATCGCCATGGGTAGACGGCTATCTTTTATTCGGTGCGTCGTCATAAATCAAATTAAACCCGGCAGAACCGAGATCTTACTTTCTTCGCTAATGAAAATAAAATCTTTACCACTTTTCTTTGTTAGAAAAAATAACATCGCTCAGTGTCTTTTCGTGATAGCTTCTAATCACCTAAATTGATTCTCGCCTTTTTTTTTCCACGCAACCCTAAATAGTGTCACAGAATGACACAAAACAATTTTAACCTGATCTCTTTTTAGCTGAATAACCCAGAGGATTTTTCAATGATTCTTATAAGTGCCAAGATGGTTAAATATCTTATCCGAAAACCTGGAAAAAAGGAAATCAGTTAGTTTAGTGCTTTTTTGGGGGGGGGGATATTTAACATTTTGTGAGAGAGATAACTATGCTGTTACACGATATGTACAATTTTCCTCTGTTACACCCGATATATATATATATATATATATATATATATATGTGTGTGTGTGTGTGTGTGTTACACCCGATGTATATATATATATATATATATATATATATATATATATATATATATATATATATATATCCTGTTACACCCGATATATTGTTGTTCCACGCTCCCTCATCAAATGCTCCTGATCAGAGGTCTTGCTGCCGGGTGTAGTTTATCGTCATACCTAGGACAACCTACCAGAGGATGTATGCAGCCGAGTCAATAATTCAAGTACGTGGTCAGCCGCAATACTTAGATGCAATGTGGTATTTAAACAAACATTTATTGGTACTAAAGGTTCTATTTTGTGCAATGAAAATCATCTCTATACCATTAAACCGCTACTAGCAGTCTGGACAGTTAATACAATAGAGGATGTCTCCAGATATTCATATTGTTTACGACAAATTCTGTCGTTACTATCTGAATGTCGCTACAGATCATTAGACTCTTCAGACCGATCAATTTTTTCCAATTTTCTGTTATCCAATCTTTATCATCTTAGCTTCAGTTTCGTGTTCTTATCTGATAAGAGTGGCGCCCCTGGTCTTCTGGTGTAGCTCCTTTGCTTTAAAGTCCGACGTGTTGTGCGTTCAGAGATGGTCTTCTATACACCTCCATTGTAAAAAGTGGTAATTTGAACTACTATTGCCTTGTCAGATACGAGTGGTAACCGGCGTGGAATTCTGCTTCTGTAGCTCATCTGCATTCGACGTTTTGTGCTCTTCTATACACGTCCGTTGTAAAGAGTGGCTATTTGAACTACTATTGTAATATCAGATAGGAATGGCACCCAGCGTCGACTTCTGCTAGTGTTCCTCATGTTTATTTGAGCTATTGTTTTCTTTCAATCAACTTGAACCAATCTGGCTAATCTCCTCCGACCACTTGACTCAAGAAGAACCAGACTGGCAGCAGAATTGGCGTTCATTGAATGTTTTTTTCTTCTTCATTTTCTGGATATTCTCTAAATCCTAGAGTCGGTTGTGTGTAAAAGTCTTAGATGACCATCATTATTTTAAATACTCAAACTCACTCGTCTGGTGCCAATGACAATGCTGCGTTCATAGTCATTTAACTCGCTTTTCTTTCCCATCCTAATGCATGAAATGAAAAGTCGCCATAGCCATATTATTGGTTGATTAGAAATCTGATTAAAAGAACCTTTATTCATGTGTACGTAATGTGAGTGTATGTACAGGGGGTTATGGATAAATTGTCGTCAAAATTACGCAAAAATGAAAATAGCACTTTCATTTTATTTAAATAGATACATTTACCAAAAATACGCAAAAACATTCTCAAAATACTAAAGAGTAAATTTATTCAATAAAATCATCAGTAGCTTCATCTACGGCCCTCAGACGACTTCAAATCTCTTGTAACTCTTATGGACGGTCTCCTTGTTTAAGTTGGTAAATGATACCATAAACCTTGCCTTCAGTTCATCTTTGGTGTTACAAGGAATTTTGTTGGTCTGTCGCTGAACTGCGCCACACACATAATAATCAAGGGGGTTGCAGTTTGGTGGTTAGGAGGCCAGGTGTAAGGGATGAAAGTAGTTACAGAAATTGTCTGACAGACATGATGCAGACTCCTGTTGCCAGACATAGATTATTCCAGCAGCCACGCTCTTGACCCAGGGCAGCACTACCTCTTCAAGGCACTCCTGGTTGAGTCTGAAGCTCTGTGGGAAGATGAATGGAGACATAACGTGGTCATCACTAGTGATCACTTCAAACACCATAATATTGACTGGATGTATCATCCAAATCTTTCCGAATCCTCTGCACTGTCATCCAAACACTCTGAAATGTTCGTATTGGAGCTTCCAGCGCTAATGCTATACAGTGCGGCATGCCGTTTCCAAATTTATGGTGGAGTGAATTGTGCCTTTTCTCACAAACGATTCACAACTCCTCTTACTACAGTGTTCAATCGACAGAATAAAAAAAGAACGCGCATGCGCCAAATTAAAAATATAAAATGGCGGCAAATTACACAGCGCACCCTGTACAGTGGGTCAAATAAAACTCTTTGCTCTACGAAAAGTGGATTATTTTCGTAAAATAAACACCTGCAAATTTATCACAACTATTTCAAATATGCCATATAAGTTTATAGAGTAAGGATTTAAAGATATATTAGCGACGTTCAAAAATTATCACTAAAAGAATTTATTTGAAAAATAAAAAAAAATTAGGGACAAAATGTACCCACAGCATTATTAAATAATTATCTTAACCTCATTAATTTACATTTTATTTTTTTTAATTAACTTTCCAATAATTTATTGCTGGTATTTTTTTTGTTTTTACTATGAAAATATATTGCTGGTAATTTTCCTAATATATCTTTAATTTCTATGTTTTGACCCCAGTTTGGGAATTCTCTATTCATTCATAGCTTGAAATCTAACAGGTGCTACCACCTTGGGTCATGAGTGAACCTGGGATCAACAGCAAGAGAAAGTTCAACGCAACCTCAAAGCTTCCTGACAATAGTCCTTACTGTCGGATGTAGTTTAGTGTCATATCCAGGGGATAAATGCCCGGTATCTAATAATTCAAATACGTGTCAGCCACAAAACTTATGTACGATGCTGTATCTAGAAGAACTGTCATTGATACTAAGGGTTCCATTGTGCACAGGAATATATTCCCCATACCAGTAAACTGGCACTACAAGTCTGAATAGTTAATACAAAATAGGATGAATAAATATGTCATGTTGTTTGTGTCCTTACCATCCGAATGCCACTTCAGAAATTTTTTAATATATTTTTTAAGCGTTTCACCCCAAGCAAGGCGGAAAGCCACTAGCACGCAAGGGGTTACAGAGAGTTGGAGCGTGAGCAAAGAGGAGGGATAGAGGAAAGGAAGAAGAGAAGGGTAGGGGGTAGGTCAAGGCATCTGTAGACATCGACTGACATTACATTTGAATAGTTGGACATTATAGCTATCAGGGAAACAGGAAAAGGGGAGGGAGTTCAACAGGCGAGAGGTGCGAGACATGAACCTATTGGAGTAGAAGAGACGACTGCATTTAAAAGTTTCGACAGTGAAAGGGTGTGAGCGAGATGCCAGCCTAGTAGAACGCTTAAATTCATGTAGTCTGGGAACCAGAGAAAGCAGCTCATCGAAGCAGCTACCGTCAAAGTAGTTGTAAAAAATGACAGAGGGAGGCGACGGCACGTCTCTGAGAGAGCGACTACAGACGAGATGCCAGATCAGGGCTAATTACATTGCATATCCGTCTCGGCATCTTATCTAGAACTTCAGACAAACAGAAGGGGCATATAAGGCAGCAATACTCCATGCAAGGGCGAATGGTTGATTTGTAGATTTGAATTATTAACTCCGGCGAGAAAAATGTCATGGCGCGGCACATGGAGCCAACTTTATTTGCGGTGGACGAAGCTATTGACTCAGTGAATTTGTTCCATCTCAGGTCAGCAGTCAATGTGAGACCGAGTAGTCACAAAGAGGTGCTCTCGAGAAGTTGAGCGTCAGACATTCTAATGGAGGGCAGGGATGGTTCTCTGTGTCGAGCAATAGAGAGCCGTTTTGTTTTTGAGGCGTTAGTTAACCAGCCAATTAAGACCCCAGTTCACAACCGATTGGAGGTCATTTTCGAGACAAACGGCAAGGTTAGTTTTGTCAGCGACACTAGATTTGTAGATTTGTTTTTGAGGCAGCAGTAAATAGTAGTGTCGTCCGCATAGATGCCTATTTGGGAACCTATGACGCCAGGAAGATCGTTGATGAAGATAAGGAACAGAGTAGAGCCTAGGAGGGAACCTTGGGGAACACCTGCATTCGTGGGATAGGAGCTGAAGGAGAATCCGTTGAGAACGACCTTTAATACACGGTTTGACAGGAATGATTGTATTAAGTCAAAACAATCGACCTGAAATTCCATAACCCTGAAGCTTGCGAAGAAGGCCGGCATGCCAAACCCTATCAAACGCTTTGGAGATATCTAGAGTCACGGAACGAGCTTCTCTGTTATTATGAAGAGCTTGGTAAACAATTTCTTTGATGGCAGTAAGCACAACAGCTGTAGAACGCGCAAGCGGAAACAATATTGTTTGTCGGCGAGCAGATTATGGGATATAAGGTGCTTAACCACTTCGGCGTTGATTAGAGCTTCGAAGACTTTACCGAAGAGGGGTAGGAGACTGATAGGACGGTAATTAGAAGGGTCAGAAGTGTCTCCAGAGTTCTTAAAGACAGGAACAATGGATGAGTACTTCCAACTGTCTGGAAAACAAGATTCATTGAGGATTATCTTAATCTTGCTAATTTACATTTTAATTTTTATTTCACTTCTTAGAATTAATTTACATATTACAATTTTATTACTTCTTGGATTACATAGCAGATTTTTTTTTAAATTTCTCTTCATCTTTTTTCTTGGAAATTCGGTAATTTAAGTCTGATCTCATCCAGAAAATATAGCCGCCGTGTCGAAGAGAAAAATTCTCCCACTGGAAGTTAGGGATAATATTTTGGAAGAATATAACAATTGAAAAGGCTACAGAAAGCTTTTGAAGTAGCCAAATGCTAAAATTATTTGGTTTAGTACATCTTCAACAAATAGCAAAAATGTAAACATGATTGTACATTGAATAAGATCGTGTGCTCCAAGAAAGAACTCACTGACATTCCTGCTTAAGATCGGTTACAAAGATCAAATGGCCAAATTTATTAATTTGGAATTGGGTGACGAACTGTGATTGACCAGGACCTGTTAATACATTGAAAAAATTACTAACACATTACATCAGGAAAAGATACGAAGAACGTGTTTCTCGTCCAGTATCTCTGATGAAGGAAAGACATCGGACAGCACATTTTATGCTTGTTAGCAGGGATATAAATAATGATGAGACATTTCTTAAAAATGTTCTGTGTTCAGACGAGGCCAAACCCGATTTACTTGGCAACAATTATATAAACACCTTGTAGGAAAATATCAAAAGCTAATGATCCAAAATGCACCGTAGCCAATGTCAAATATGGAAGTAACAGTATCACGTTACGGGGATGCATTTCAGTCCTCCTTAACTATATTTTATATATGTTAAATCTTTATTTATTGTCATATTCACGACGCTTCGTCCCAGAGGACGAAATGGAGGGTTCGGTTCGAAATTCCAACATATATCACCTGAAGAAGGCCGGAACGTACAACGGTCGAAAGGTTATGTATATGACAATAAAGATGAGGGCAATAGTCCCAAGAATATAAATAATGTAAATATTAAATCTGTACTTTTGAATTAATGTAAATTTTGGTTTTGGTTTTCTCGTGGTAGACGGTTCCATTCGAAATTCTCTCCAATTTCAATGCTTATGGCATTGTCAAGAAGAGATGAATAAATAAAATATGAAAGTTGACAACCGGCATATGCCAAAGAGAATTCTTAAATGCCTTTTTATGTGCAATAGTCAACTATCTCAACTTATTATGAAAAACAGTATATCATGTGATAAGCTTACTAAAATCTACAGTAAGAGTTATTTAAATATTATCTGTTACTACATTACACGTGACACGTATCTAAGCAATAAGAAATGCTAAACACAACATATCATTAATATGCGTCTCTTTGCTTTTATCATTTCTATTTGATCTGTGACGAAGCTTTAATAAAGTGAAACATATTACATTAATTCTTTTTCCTAATTCTTTCTCATATCATTTTGTCAGATTCCTATCCATACTCGCTCTCTATCTCTCGCTCTCTCTCTCTATCTATCTATCTCTACACACACACACACACACACACACACACATATATATATATATATATTCCTATCCATACTGGCTCTCTCTCTCTATCTATCTATATATCTATCTCTCTATCTATCTATCTATGTATCTCTCTCTCTCTATCTATCTATCTCTCTACACACACACACACACATATATATATATATATATATATATATATATATATATATATTCCTATCCATACTCGCTCTCTCTCTCTCTCTATCTATCTATATATCTATCTCTCTATCTCTCTCTCTCTATCTATCTATCTATCTATCTATCTATCTATCTCTCTACACACACACACACATATATATATATATATATATATATATATATATATATATATATATATAGTCTTAAGATGTGCTATACTTATGTGATAAACTGCTCAATATCAGATAGAGCGTGTGTAAATATAAAAGTGAACATAGAAGTCAACACTTAGAGGCGACAGTCTGTTTCATGCTAGATGCAATCGTCGTGGCCTGACGATTGCATCTAGCATGAAACAGACTGTCGCCTCTAAGTGTTGACTTCTATGTTCACTTTTATATATATATATATATATATATATATATATATATGTGTGTGTGTGTGTGTGTGTGTGTATACATGCTGAATTTTAAAAAGAAAGTTATGTATTTTTATTAATCCGAGAAATGTTTTATCAATTTAAACGTTATTATTGGGGTATATTCGCATTTAAGTAGACGCTCTGTTTATTTATTAACCATTAAGTATTTAATCATCTACGTCCACCGGCCTGAATTTTCGAGAAATCTTATTAACGATAAATTTCAGCTCTCTGGCAGGGATACGCGTGTCCGCTAATAACAACGTTTAAATGAAAAAAAAATACCTATATATATATTTTGTAGACAGAACAAGATGACAGACAAAAGAAGATAAAGATTTAACTAATATTTACACGTCCTGGGTATGACGGTAAACTACATCCGATCCTGGGTATGACGGTAAACTACATCCGCGTCCTGGGTACGGCGATAAACTGCATCCAGCAGCAAGGTCTCAGATAATGTTTTCAGAAAAATAATGTTGCCAGCTCTAAGTTTTTGAAACAATAATGTTGCCAGCTCTAAGTTTTTTTTTGAGACAATAATGTTGCCAGCTCTAAGTTTTTTTTTGAAACAATAATGTTGCCAGCTCTAAGTTTTTTTTAAACAATAATGTTGCCAGCTCTAAGTTTTTCTTTTTTAAACAATAATGTTGCCAGCTATACGTGTTTTATTCTATACAAAATAGGCATTTAAAATTCATATAAACTGGATTTGGCATTAAATAACCCACAGTGGTTGATATGTCATAAAACCCAAACAAACAAACAAACAAACTAATATTTACGCTTTTACTGATTAGCTCAAAAAGGAAAAAAATGTCTACGTGTTTAACTGTAGTGATCAGCCACGTGTTGCGTGAAATTAGCAAGTCGTCGTACGCTGAAAAATGTCCGGAGTGGAAGAGCCCCGTTGTTTTCACTACTACAGATCGGAACAAAAAGGGAGAAGCCGGGTTTATGTCCCTTCTTTTATATTCCTGAATATAAAGTTATCGTGAGGCGTTAGACGGTGCCCATTGGCAGACAAAGTGGCTTAATCTCCCAAGTTCGCGTTCAAAAGTTATTTTAAAAACGAGTTATTTCGCGGAATTAATAAAATATATAATAAGTCTATATTAGAGATAATCTATTCAGGATGATAAACTTCATATTTAGAATGAGCCGGAACTGAATAAAGCACTTATTTGATTCAAATATAACAGAGATTTTCCAGTATAATGTACTGTTTCATATTTCGCCTTGGATCAAAAACGGTTCTTGAGCAAAGTGAGATCACACGCCTCGATCAAGATATCTTATTTTCACCGGCTAATCATGTTGTTTACTCGCAATCTTGCCATCAATTTCTTACAAATTTATACTTTTTTACATATCAATCGTAAAAACCTATGTTTCGAGTGTTTAAATAATAGTAGATCTCAAGTGACGTTTCTCTGATGAAAGCTATCAAAACAAGAGCTTCAAAAGGAATTGCTGAAATTTAAAAGATTATCGAGAACTGTCACTGAATACTTAAAATTTCAATTCTAAATCGATGAAAGGATTTTTATTTTATTTATTTATTATTTTTCTTTCATTTTTTTTTTTTTTTTTTTTGGCAAACGGATAATAGTGTGAGGATTAGAAGTGTCAGTTTAAGAAGGGGAAATGGAAAAGAAAACTTAAAAAATACTAAATCAGTCCTTTTTTTTTAATTTAATTTTTTCTTTTGTTTGGAGAGAGGTTTTCTCCAACTGACTATTGCGACGTGCAACAAATAATACCAAAGGAAGATAATCTGCCGTTAACACCCCGAATATATCTTCTTTATTACCAAGGGCTTTTTATCTCGCATTTTCGTCCACTATTTTCAGATGAATACAAAACACTTCTCACCACAGAAAACTAGGGAATATGGCGAGTAATTTCGTGGCATATTGAGAGGTTCATACAATTCTATTTCTTACATATTCATTCATAAATGTTATACAAAGATAGTCCTCGATTTTCTTTTTCTTTTCTTTTTCTTTTCTTTTTTGTTTCTTTTTCTTTTCTTTTTCGTTTCTTGTTTTCTTTTTCGTTTCTTTTTCGTTTCTTTTTCGTTTCTTTTTCATTTCTTTTTCATTTCTTTCTCTTTTCTTTTTCGTTTCTTTTTCTTTTCTTTTTCGTTTCTTTTTCTTTTCTTTTTCGTTTCTTTTTCTTTTCTTTTTCGTTTCTTTTTCTTTTTTTTTCTTTTTCTTTTCTTTTTCGTTCCTTTTGCGTTTCTTTTGCGTTTCTTTTTCGTTTCTTTTTCTTTTCTTTTTCGTTTCTTTTTCTTTTTCTTTTCTTTTTCGTTTCTTAGGTTTTTTTCCACTTTCTTTCTGTTATTTTGAATTTACTTTCAAAATTATTCTATTGAACCTAGCCTATATTCTGCCAATTTTTAATGCCCTGCCTTCTTTAAATTTTCGATTTGTTCTGCATTTTTATTGGCATTTAACGTGATCAACTTTTCTTCTTCTCTATCTTCCGACACTGACTTATTTTTATTGTTATTTTTGACATTTCCTCATTTAAAGTTTTCCTTTTTCTGAAGCAATATTAACCCCACATTCAATACTGTCTTCATTATATTAATATCCACTACTTCCACTCTAAACACGCACACACACAAACACACACAGAAACAAACAGACAATTTCATACATTTATTTTTATTTTATTTTTCCGGGAACTTTCTAATGTTGGTACATTCTATTTCAATGATTGTTCTCTATATACGGAACTTTTTTTTTTTTTTTTTTTTACGGCGTTCTCACGTTTGATAGGACCAATTTGAAGCTAAACTATCAAGCTGAACTTCTTATGTGTATTTTTTAAATACTTCAATATACGGTCCCCTATAGAGAAAGATATATAATTTTTGCTGCTTCTACAACAGTCTGTCACAAATGACAGGCCAGTCTATGAGAGTGTTGTGCATATGTGGCCAGTATAAGAATTTGATGTTGCTTGTTGATTGTTAATGCTATATATATATATATATATATATATATATATATATATATATATATATATATACAGTGTAACCCGGATATAAGAGACCCTGATATAAGATAAACCCGGGTATAAGAGAGATTTTCTCTGGTCCCAAATTAGAGCCTGCGTTAATGCATATATAATAGACCAAACCTGGATATAAGAGAAACCCGAATAAAAGAGACTTATACGGTCCCGACAACTCTCTTATATCCGGGTTACACTGTATATATATATATATATATATATATATATATATATATATATATATGTATATATATATGTGTGTGCGTGTGCGTTTTGCGTGCGTGTGTGTGTCAATCGGAAAATAGTAATTAGTCCTTGCCAAGGGGTTTCGTCATTAGACTTTATCAAGGCAAGTTATGATAAAAAAGCGAAATGTTGTGTAGTTAAATATTTTTTAAAGACGCTCCCGTGTCAGACTCTTTTTAGATATTAGTAACTTTTACAAAAACATACTCTTAGTCAATTTTTGTTTATAATCACTTGCCTTGATAAAGTCAAAAGATGAAACACGTCGACAAGGACGTAGTAATATTTCCCGATTGTTTATTTTATTCAATTTGTCTTCTCTATAGATTTATATATATATATATATATATATATATATATATATATATAAGGTGTGCAACTTATATTTCATATCATAAAGAAACAATTCATACAAAAATTTAAATAGCAAAATTAATGTGATTAATTACGAAATCACTTCGCTAACAAGACTTAAAGAGGGCATTAAATTACTATCAATTCCTTGAATAATAAGGGTCCTTATGAAAGATACATCCCGATTACATTCAACAATTTCAAATTGTCATTTTCAGGATACAAAGATTTTTTTTTTAATTATGCTATTTATTGACAATTAAATAGTATGTGGAGCATGCGATGTCGCAACGCTATAGCTCTTGTTCAAATCGATCAAGAGATATTTTTTTTGAATATTTGTAAAAATTGAATGTTCAAAAAGTACCTTTCGTTCTATACATATTTCCCTTTAGTGTTTGCCTATGTATGGAAAAAAATGCGCCCTAAGAATGACAGTTTGAAATTGTTGAAAGTACTCGGCATGAGTCTTCCATCTGACAACTCGAATATAAGGATCTTATTCAAGTAATTGATAGTAAGTTAATGTCCCATTAAGTCTTGTTAGCAAAGTGATTTCGTCATTAATGCCATTAACATTGATATTTAATTCTTTGTATAAATTGCTTCTTTATGAGATATATATATATATATATATATATATATATATATATATATATAGTGAACTCTCCTATCTTGAACGATAAATGAGGGTCAGCATTGGATGGTGCCTTTAGTGTAACACTTATGCATGCTAGTAGGGGATATTGTGATACTATTAAGTGTGATACTAGCCCAGCCTTGCTGCAGGCGACAAAGCCACACTGACAGATGAAATTTGTTAAAGTAGGATTTTGATGGCGTCTCTGCTTCACAGCTTGACGAAGCTGATGACGGTGCTTCAGTCTACTTTCTTCAAAACCCTTTAAGTTAATGAAGCATGTTTTACGCCACTCCTTTAGGTTTGATGCTTGAGCTTTTTAAGGTTTTCAGATCAATGTTGAGACGTTTCAAGTTGTCTTTCAATTTGTCTTTCTAGCGTAAAAGTAAACATCCAACTGAACGCTTTAAGTTTGGTAGTTGTCCATACAGCACCTTCTTTGAAAGCCTATGCTCATCCATTATCATCCTATCGATACAGACAATATCTCCATTACTTGCATGTTCCCATTTTCATCATCATCATTATAATTAATAATAATAATACTTTACTTTCCTGTGAAGGCCAGGATTTCAACGTATACGTGTGCATTGATTGTAGAAGTAATGACTGACATCTGTCTTATTCTTTAAACGACATTTAGTTCATGAATGACTTGGGAAATTTACTTGTTTTCATCTGGCACTAAAATTTATATGTTTCATTTGAAAGGCAAACTCTTCATCATTATTGCCTTGAACAATGGCGAATAAAAACTTTCATGCAATCATCAAATGATTGTGTATGTTTAGCGCACTTTCATTTCATTTTCATCTGTTTACGCATTAGTGTCGATTTTCACTTGTCTTTTCATTCATCTGTCGCATCCTGATTTTCATTTATTTTACCGCATACCTTCTATTTTAAAGACATATTTCTTTCGGCTTACTTTCCTCACAATTTCATTGTCTAACGTTTTCATGTTTTCCTTTTCTAAGCCTCCCGATTCTTTTATATTTACAACAAATTTTAGACCAAGACGACTGGGAAGCAGCAACGTCTTTCGCCACATTCCACTGTGGACTGACTTCTTGAATTATTCTCATGATTCTTTACATTTTTTCAATAGGCAGCTCTTTTCTGAAGCCATGTCTCTTTTCAGTTAGGTATTTCGAACTACTATCGATTCGCGACAGGGAACGTGAGATTGGAGATCCGTGTTCGAATGCCGTCCGAAACTCTAATGCCGTCCGAAACTCGTACAATATATTTGGTAAAGATGTGAATACTTCCCATTTCCCCCAGCTACAGATTAAATAACACAGCAAACCGTAGTCTGTTAACTTGGCTGGCAACTAATTTAGGCGAAGGACAAGTCTGAATTCAGAACAGATTTGTTCTGGGGCGAGTAATTACAACCACTATTCACCCATCGCCTGGTTCATACTGCTCCCTGTTCTTTTGGACAAGAGTAGAATTTTGTCCCTGGTTTCCTGTTAAGAAATTAGTTTCCGGTTCTTTCTAAACTCTGTTCCGTCTCATTCATGTCCAGTAGTCCCTTGCGTCTTTATGGTATTATCGCATTGCTTAGGATGTATTGCTTAAAAAAATAACCTCCTAGTTACTTAAAACGAAAGCATCACCACTTAACGCGGTGATCCAATACTGCTTATGGATTTTAAAAGACCGACCGTTTGATATTGATATCCTCTTAAACTTTTTTTTCAAGTGATTTTTCGTAATTTTAATGTTTCACACCCGTACATCATAGACTATTTTATGCCTTCATTATACAAGTTGCGTTTTTAAATATATTGCTAACCCGCTTTTCAACATCTGTCCATTTTTATTAAACGCTTTCCAAATAATAATTATACGCCATTTTGTTTCAAGTTCAGAGCCTTTCTTTAATGTTCTTACCTACCATAATTAGATATATTCCTATACTCTAAACATTCATGTTTTTCTCGTCATGTCAAAGAAAGAAAATTCAGTTCAACTCACCAAACAATTTGACCTAAGTAGCCTCTTAGATAATTTTACCAGGGCCAAGTTATATAAATACCATGCTTTTATTGGATGGTATGCATGATTGCAATAAGCCATTTTAACTGCAGCCAATAGGTTTGTTCATTCTCCTTGCCTCACAGATTCTCTTGTCAAATATAATTTTCGCAAAAAATATTTGGCACAATACAACAATAAATCTATGAAGCGTAAATATTAAAAGCATTACGCTGAATCAAAATAAAATTGACTGGTTTCTGTAATATTCAGCGATTTATTGCCCTATTTGCTGTTTGAGCATCTCTTAAAGCTTGGACTTGGGTAAATGAAAAAGTCATATAAATTTAGGCTGTCTTGGCTAAAAATCAATGTTTGATTTACGCATGCGCATGAGATTGTCGATTAATCACCTATAAACACTGCATTTGGCGAAGTGGAGGAAGAGCTGAGAAACCTTAATGCCCTGTCATTTTATCCAACTTTGTTTGCTTAATGACTATCTCAAAAAGCAACCAGATAAAAAAAAGCCTGAAACCTTTAGTAGATCAGCACAGCACGTTTATAATAATTTAATGGTTAGAATGAGGAAAGCCATTTAAAGAAATTAAATCTTCACAAGGGTCTCTTCAAATGTAATCGCCTTCCAAAATTGAATATGCTGGCATAAAATAAGAACTTCATATTGGCTATTTAGTGCAGATAAACTCTTTTTTTAAAATAAAAGCACTTAAAACTTAATTGACTAAATATCACCACTTGGTAAGTATGTCTGTAATAATACCGACAATCCAGTTTAGGGTGGTGACTTCTGTCTGCAGAAGTGATACTCCTGCTGTTTATTCACGCATACACATACGACTGACACAGTACTTCCACGTCTGAAGAGTAACTGAAACGGCGCTTCCATTTCTTTAATTCCTGGTTACAACACTATAAATGCAGGACAGTCTGAAAATGGTCTCTTGGAGAAATGTCGAGAAGCTAATATCGCTATCCGCCTGATTTAGTTTAATTATTTCTGTTGGTTTGGTTTGGTTTGGTTTGGTTTGTATTACGGCATATCAACCTCAATGGTTTATTTAATGCCGACAAAATTTTTATTGCTGTTAATATGTTTTTCTTCAAAAATCTATTTCTGGGAATATTTTTCATTGAAGAAATCTATACCTGGTAATATTTTTTTTTTTCAAAGTCTGTATAGCTGTTTATATTGCTGGTACTTTTTTCAGTATTGCTGATAATAATTTTTCCTTCAAAAATTATTGCTGTTAATATTTTTTTTATTATTACAAAGTATTTCTAGTATTAAAACCTATTTTTACACAAGTTTGGGTGTTAACTATTTGCCCATAGCTGGAACCCTAACAAGTGCTACCACCCCGGTTCGGGGTGGACCTGGAAACACCAGCAATTAAGAGGTGGTTCCACGCTCCTCAAAACCTGATCGGAGGCCTTGCTGCTGGGTGTAGTTTATCGTCTAACTCAGGACGAATTATTTCTGTTGTAATCGCTAACAAGATTTATACACTCTATATGTAAGAAGCTTCCTCTTCTATGTGCCATTTCCCTTCAGGATGTTTTCGAGCATGGCTCTTCACCGTTTCCTGTCCTTTCTGGCACTTAATAAATTTTACATTTTTGCTATCTCACCTAAATCCTGTTCTGCGAACCATTTATAGACTCTCTTTATATGTTATGCGATGTTTTTATGTCCCCCTTGTTTTAAATATATCCTTTGAGCGTCAATTTCTGAAGTCCTCTTTTCTCAATATATGTCCTAGAATTTTCAACTGTCATTTTCTGATGTTAGGCACACGTGCCCTTTTTTGCTTAAAAAGCGAGAACTCTATTTTGCGGCCTGTCTTCATCTTGTCATCACGCGTCGACGTGTACTACACCGACGGTTGTATTCACGGCAGACATAACAAGCAGAGAAAAATGCAGGGATCGAAATTGCTATTCCGTCCTGTGTATGTTGAGTAAACACTAGAAGACGACTATCGACATTAGAACCGAAATGCATCTCCTTAACAGTTACATCTCCAGATCAATGTAACGAAGTAGTCTGACTGTCCGAAGCATACCCTTCAAGTCGTTCACATTCATATAACCCATGTTTGTTTTCATTTCTAACATTCACTGACACGGTGAAGACAAAAGCGTTTCAAGTTTAGGACGCAGAGTGTCTGTCTTTGACTTTCTCAGCATAATTTGGACGACAACCTCCTCAATGCCTAGGGATATGTTACATTAATGTCCCGATACAATATGGAACAAACGTAAACGAGGGCGTCCCAGACCATTAGTTTGCCAGGTCCATAAGTGTCAGAATTTGGGAAGCCTCTCTTAATGATATACTCGCGTAACATGCGACATTTGAAGACCTAATTTTGAAGCTACTTTTCAAGGGATCGCATCATACATGAGACAGAGAATTAGCGTATGTACTGCTGGCACAGGCTACGTCACTATTTACGGTAGTCAAATTAACTTCAAAATGGTCTTCACGGGTCGCATGATACGCGAGTATATACGTTAATCACTTGCCACACTTGCAGCCGACTAACTCTGATTACACTCAGGGGCATCAAGAACGTCCCTTCGGCCAATAATATATTTGTTGCGGGCGGTTTGAAATAAAGACAGTGCCTTGAAAGAACCTTTCAGATAGGTTGGTAGTCCTTTTTTCTAGGGCATACTTACTCATACTAAAATGGCCTACGTATATCTGTCTTTTGCCGTTGCCTATCCTTATTCTGACTGATGTTACATTTTCCTCTTGTCACTATTTGTTCCACGACAAGCTGTTGCTAATTTTCAGGTGCCAATATTTCTAGCAGCTGACGCTCCCTTTGATCTAGCTTCGGTTGCTTTCTAGACTGTGGCTTTGGTCATGCCTGTGTTCGACGGCTTTTGTTCAGGGTTGCATGATACGCGAGTATATACGGTAATCACTTGCTACAACTGCAGCCGACCAACTTCGGCCAATAATATATTTGTTGCGGGCGGTTTGAAATTAGGACAGTACCTTAAAAGAACCTTTCAGATAGGTTGGTAGTCCTTTTTCTAGGGCATACTTGCTGTTTAGACTGTGACTTTGGTCATGAATGTGTTCGGCGGCTTTTGTTCAGGGTTGCTTTTTTGGTAGGTACATCCGGATGCTTCTTCTTCAAAGATCAGTATGAGACATTTTTGCATAGATAGTGTTGTCTTTTACATGGCAAGTTAAATAAGAAACAGAATTCATAGATGCGATGAAAAAACGCGTATTTTCACTTCTGCTGTTCAACTGTTGTCTTGGTCTCGCTATTTGTCTGCACGAAGTTTAAACCCCGGCAGACACTTAATTTTTACGAGTGGCGATACTGACTGAATGATTGAGTCATGCAACCACAATACAGCCTGTTGGCGACCACCAATTTCAAGCTTCGTTCGAGGAACCGGATCTTATTAAATGCCTTCTTATTTAACTGACAAGCTGACAGTGTCGAAATGCTGACTGTCTATGGAACAGATATAAAACTTTCTCTGTTATACAAGCAGAAATGTTGGTAAGATTCGTTTTTAGAAATGAAAGCATCAGCAAAAGCCTATGTAGTGTGGATTCATATCGGTCAAGATATGAGAATAAAGTTGGATGGGAATCTGTTAGAACTGAAAATGTTAAAACAATTTAATTATAATTCGACATGAAAATAATTTTATTTAAAAAGAACAACAACACTTAAAGAAAAAGAATTCACGTTGATCGTCTTAACACTTGATTATTATTATATAAATTACATTTTCAGTAATTTTATCACAGTTTTTATTTCCTACATTGCTTTCACTTTAAAAAATCGCCTCACATAGGTGGGTATATATATATATATATATATAAAAACCACACACACACATATATATATATACATAAGCCACATATATATATAACCACATATATATATATATAGATATAATATATATATATATATATATATATATATATATATATTAGGTTGGTGCAAAAATAATGTAGTAACATATGTGAGAAAACGACATTAATTTTGCACCAACCTAATATATAGTTATGTATTTGTGTATTTAGGCAGTAATCCTTCAATTTAATGACAATAGCAAAAAATTAGATTAATTATTTATTACAAAAAATTTAAAACCTCTGACGTTATAGTAAAAAAATAATAATTCACCTCCTAGAACAAAATTAAATAAGGCAAATATTGTTTTCGAACTTGAATGCTCATTAAGGAATTGTATTCCTGATCAATCAAAATTCGTAAATAATTATATAGGCCACAGTACATGTTTGACACGCAGACTCACTCTACACCTTTCAGACCATAGCTCATTTAGATCTCATTTAAATATCTATGAAGGCCTACCGGTCACTATTCGTAACATACTTGTTGACAACACTAATATAATATTATCATCTACGAGCAAAAAAAAAGGCATTGAGAAGTTTGTCGTCCGAATTATGCCGAGAAAATCAAAGACAGACACTATGCGTCCTAAACTTGAAACGCTTTTGTCCTAAAAAAAAAGGCTGAAAATAATGGAAGCCTTAATAATAAAAACAAAAAGCCAACACTTAATAATATTAACTATGAACATGGACACAATATCTTGACCGTGTTTTAAAAATGAAAACATTTTATAAAACATACATGCAACAAACTATTTCTTATTTAACAGTTAAAATATTTAATCCTTGAAAATGGCAGTTTTTATATAATTTATCATCTGTAAGGAAAGAATTATTAGATCGCACGAGAAATTGTATAAAAAAACTAAATAATAGCACCTTGTTTGTCGTATTCAATGAAATGTGTGCACACACACTCATATATATATATATATATTTGTATTGTTTTATATATCAACAAACAGTATTTTAAAAAATATGATAAACTTGAAAATTTCTTGTGACGCGTTTCATACGTTAGGATTTCATCGGACTGGGCTTGTTAATGTTGGCACGTCTACACATTGCGCGCGAAAAGCAAGATGCAAGGAATTTCAACATTTTTTGAAAGAATATTTTTCAAAGAATATTTTTTGTTTTAATCTACTCAAATTCTTCTATATTCTTTTTTTCTTTTACTCTCCATCAACTTTTTCACTGACTATCCCACACTGTAACAATATAAAAATCTAACAAGAATGGTAATATATTGTAAGAGGCTGGACGCAAATTTACTGTGGTTGAACTAGCGATCAAGGCACTTTCTATACAGTTTCCTCTCAATAGTTTATTATTTCTCTTTTAATCAAATTAGAATTCCCTATGTCAAAATAGTGGTCCGTGTTGTTACAGTAAACAACCAATGCGTTTTGTGTGTTGTTGCTTAAAATGTCTTTTTTGTGTTCATATAATATTTTCTTTAAAGCTCTTGATGTTTCTCCAATGTATTTATTCTGGCAATTCCTGCATTTTATAGAGGAAATGCCTTCTTCAAGTTTTGGCTAGTTGTGTTGTTTTTATAAAGTCTTTGATTGATATAATCAAGCTGTGACACATTTTATGTTGAGAGCTCTTCTATTTTGGAATATTTTATGAGCCTTTTGTTTCGCATTGAAAATAAAACAGGGGATTGACGGTTCTTGCATGTAGTTTTAATATATTGATCCACTTCGTGTAAATATTGAGGGCAGCAAATTCTCAGTGCTCTTAAATAGAATGTTGATGCATGTTTCATTAAAAAATATAGACAAGTTTTGTCTATTTTAAGTAAGTTCTCACTTAAAATTAATCCGAATATATTTCGGAAACTATTATTAGCTTGTACTACTGAAGTCCCTTTCTTAGATCATAATAATAATAATAATAATATATATATATATATATATATATATATATATATACAACGTGATGGTGTCTCCATAGGTTCAGTACTGGGTTCGATATTTAGCAATTTCTACATGTCGAACCTCGAAAATAAGATATTTACAGATTTTAAAAAACCATCCATCTACCTAAGATACGTTGATGATATTCTTATGTTAGTTAAAAATACAGATGAAATAATTCAACTTCAAAAACGTTTCCAAAATAATTATGTCCTTAAATTCACGTATAAACTCAATACTAATAATAAATTCCATTCCTTGTCATATTGATAAACACAAAGAACAAATTTACTACTTCGCCATACAAAAAACCTACAAGCATAAATTCATGTACACTTAACTACAAAAGCAAATATACATATTACTACAAAAAAGCAATTATAAAAAATCCAATACATCGTGCAGAAACTAATTCATCCACAAAACAGATTTTTTACAGTGAAATAAAGAATATTAAACAAACACTTATTAGTAATAGCTTTCCAAACTATATAGTTGATGAACAAATAAGATGCTTTCTTAGTGGTCTTAATACTAGGCTAATAGAACATAATACTGCTTCAACTAATCTCAAATATATTAATCTCCTATATCGTAGTCAAATGCATACTAATTATAAACAAGATGAAAACATACTAAAAAAAATAGTATATACTAATTATATCTACAACAGATCCTAGCAAAAAATTAGGTTATCACTAAATTTAGTATATCCAACTTAATTATTCGCAATGATTCTCTCATCACAAACCACCACCCCGCGCCACCCCCCGATTAGCGATTTACAAAAAAACAACATAGTTTACAAATTCAAGTGCCTTTTAGGAGATTGTATCTCCAATGGCTTAAATTATATTTATGTTGGTCACACCAAAAACTCGCTTTCACGACACTTGACTCTACATTTGAATGATAACTCTAACATTTTTAGGCATTTAAAACAACATGTCTGGCCGCGTACACAATTCCGGAAAATCCTTGTTGAAAACACAACTATACTTAAACATGAAAAGAATAAACAAAAACTAAAAATTCTTGAAGCTATATACATGAAACTGTTGCAACCTAACCTGAACACAATAAACTAGGAAATCTTCACAAATATTCTTAAATGCCTGTAATTGATAACATAACCCATTGGTTTATACCCTTGACTTCCCATACTTAATACTTCTCGTTTTCACTCTTGCGTGGTCATGTGTGACGTTACGAGCTGCGATTTTCGCTTTTTGCGTCTCGTATACACGAGTTTGTCGTTGCGTTTAATTATTGTTTTGAATTATTGTTTTGCCCGTGTATTGTTTGATATATTGAAATGTAATTGTGATCTTTGATAATGGCTTATGAAAGCCGAAAGCTTAGATAAAATTAAAACATGTATCAATATGGTGATTTCCTTTCGTCTTTAAATGATAATGTTATTAAATTTATCAAAACTTGTTTATGTTATTTAATGAAACAAGCATCAGTGAAAAATTGCTGCCTTAATACACACACAATATATATATATATATATATATATATATATTACAATGAATCATTCATACAAAAAGCAGATTAGTAAAGTTAATGATATAAAATGGCGAATACGTAATTAAGGCGTATTATAGAAAGACTTTACACTTATAATTTTTAAAAACAAGGATAATATGATTCATCGTGTGATTTGTAGGTTAATGCACCTTTAAAATTTTGTTAGCGAAGGGATTTCGCCATTTTATATCATTAACTTTACTAATCTGCTTTTGTATGAATGATTTATTGTAATATAAATTGAACTGCACCATATATATATATATATATATATATATATATATATATATATATATATGTGTGTGTGTGTGTGTTATATATCTTCTCATCAACACAAAGATTTGTGCGACCACGGCTTGAATATTGGGACCAACTGCATGCAAGGATGGCAGGATGCTGCTTCTCTCAATGATAGGCTTACCTGCTAATGTGACTCTGTTGCACGCAGGAAAGCAAGCCTTGCTGTCGACTCGCGGAAGATATTGCAATTGATTCTCAGCTAGACGAGCAAAATGGCTCAACTACATGTTCCAACTGTTTGCAAAACAGCTTCAGGCATCGGAACACACATTCATGTCCATAGAATTTAACCACCTGTCTATTTTACTGAGCTCTCATTTGTCGTCCACGACGAGAGTCCACCATTCATATCAACACACACACACACATATATATATATATATATATATATATATATATATATATATATATATATATATATATGAAGATAGATAGATAGAAACATTTGCATATCATACTATTAGACGCGTCATTTTTATCGAGATATAAAATAAATACTAGACAGTTAGGAATAAAGTCTTTTCCTTCTGCGAAGATGTTAACGAACGACAGCCATTTGAATGAAACATTTTTTTTCAAAGCCTTAAGATAACAGTCAGCGTGGCGAGCTCACATCTTTAACACGGATCGCCAGATGAAGTTGACGGATAAAGGGAATTTGACCTTTTAAAAGTTAAAACCCGGAAATTGCGAAAGTGATCGATAATGTATATTCACTGTGTCGAGCCAGGCAATTTTTCTCGGCAGAATCTGTCTTGAACCTTTATATAAGGATATCATTCGCCCGCGCATTGATAATTGCTGCTACATCTGGCTTGGTACTTCTGCTATGTACCGAGAGATTCTTGACACAATCAAAATAATCTGCAACATCGGCCCTGATATTTCGGTTTCAATCTCGTTCCCCTTCATCCGCGAAGTAACGTAGAAATATCCTGTCTTTTTTTTTTTAATAAATATTTTCACGAATCTGTGGATTTTTTCTCCTTGGTACTTAGACTTTAGGAATTATAGTTCAGTAAAGGAGAGGTAACAGAATTAGGTCTCACGAAAATTGGTAAGTGTATTTGTAGTTTCTCTGCTCAAGGTTTCGTCTCTGTCAATTCTCGATTCTGGGACCCTCTTCCGGTCTGTTGTTTTCATGTCAAGTACCATCCTCAAAGATTTTAATGAAATGTCAATTGTTATAATCTGGCTCCTTGAATGCTAATTTTTCATTGTCTTATCTGTGTATCTG
>OZ010573.1:97780696-97820696 GCA_963932145.1 Acanthosepion lycidas | reverse complement strand
ATATATATATATAAATATATATACATACATATATATATAAATATATATACATACATATATATATATAAATATATATACATACATATATATAAATATATATACATACATATATATATATAAATATATATACATACATATATATATATAAATATATATACATACATATATATATATAAATATATATACATACATATATATAAATATATATACATACATATATATAAATATATATACATACATATATATATATATATATATATATATACATACATATATACATACACATATATATATATATACATACATACATATATATACATACATATATACATATATATACATATATGTACATACATATATACATATATATACATACATATATACATATATATACATACATATATACATATATATACATACATATATACACATACATATATACATATATATATATATATATATATATATATATATATATATATATTAGTTTGGTGCAAAAATAATTTCGTTTTTTCACATAGTAACATATGTTCGAAAACGAAATTATTTGTGCACCAACCTAATATATATATAACGGGAATGTGGTGTTGAGGTGTAAAACAATGAAATCCTTGAAGTAACCGACGATTAACATTTAAATTTCAATTCTTACGCCCGACATTTCCAAGAGTATATTTCATTCAGTTTTTGATCTCTGCAATTTTTCTTTTTATTGTCACTTATCCCACAGTGTGTCAATATCAAGTTAGGCAGAGAGATATGCTGTATGATCCTGGTCGTAATTTTTTTTTTATAAAAGAACACGCGGTTTCAATCTATTACCGTCCTAATCATTTTTAATCAGCACCGCATTATTCACGTCGAATCTATAGTTAGACGTCTTACAATAAATAACTAATTCTTTGAGTTTTGTAAAAGATCCCTTGTAATTAAATTTCTTGATATCTCACCAATGTAAGCCGATGTACCATTTTGCAATCTGTTTTCTATAGTCCTGCTTCAGGTTTAATGTTAGTTTTTGTTATCTGTTGATGACATCTCTTATTATTTTTGAATAGTTACGGCAAATTTTATCTATATTTAATTTATTGGGTCGAGCTGGCTTACATGTTCTTGAGTCTATCTCTCCAACCATCATGGTTGTGCATCAAAGTCGGTAGGTCATTAGTTTAGTATTCTGTGTCATAATATAGCTGGTCTATGTAGGTGGTTGCTGGGTGACCAATCTGGCTAAGGTGTGCAAAGCATTCTGCGTTCGCGTAAAATTGTAGAAACATCAGAGAGATGATACACATAGCTCTCGGCATCCGTGTGTAGGTTCCATCAAGCTGAAACTCAAGGGTTTTAGTTAATATTTAAGCAGTGGCATAGTTCATTAAAACCGTCCCCAGCGGCGCGAAAGGATCTCCGCTTAAGATTGTCTGGTAGATCAGAAATTTTCACTTCCTTTTCAGTAGAAAAGTATGTAAAATATTTCACAGATTTTATTAGTAATCCTGAGAGAGTTTGTATACAAGCTTCAACCAGCAAGGCCCACGGCTCATATTTTATATTAAGATTATACTTATATTCAATTACATTTCTACTGAGTTGGTCGCATTATGTGTTTGGACTTAATAAGATTTTCCTTGTGTGGATTTTCTAAGCTTTCTTTTTCGCGTAATATATGTAATAATTAGAATACAGGGGAAGTTTTAAACTGACAATTTCTTCATCATGTAAACACCAACGGCTATAAATTCAAATTGCTATTAAGTTGAAACATATAATTATATCGGATTTTATTTTCTTGTTGCGGTATGAATGGAATTTAGAATATTTTGTTAGTGGACTTTCGTTCGACATTTAAATAACGTCCAGTGCTATTTAACATGGTATCAAAAAACGCCGAGTTTTCCGTACAATCACCGAAGTTAAGCAACATCGAGCCTGCCCAGTAGATGGGTGAGGGCTTGAAATACTAGGTGCTGTAAGCTTGTATATGTGGGTTCTGTAACGGATAATTGTTAATCGGAGTGCCGGGTTCCAGTTCCTGTCGGACGCTTTATATTAGGTTGGTGCAAAAATAATGACGTAATAATGTCGTTTTTTGACGTATTTCTTAACATCAATAAACGACATTATTACGTCATTATTTTTTGCACCAACTTAATATTAACTTATGGGCCAATATCCTTGGGAAAGGCATGAATCCACCTCTTTTACCCCTAGATATGGATGAGTTTTTCAGACCTGTATCGCTAAAAGATCATTATCTCCCCTGCTATAATTGTCACAATTTAATAACTATTTCCTGGCTTTAAGTGAAAATAGTACTTATATATATATATATATATATATATATATATATATATATATGTAACATTGAATACGACAAACAAAGTGCTTTGATTTAGTTTTTATGCAATTTGTCATGTGCTCTAATAATTTCTTTTCCTTTTCGGATGATGAATTATATATAAATTGTCCAATTGTTCCTTTTATCCGGACCCTATTCGTAAAATACTTGTCGACAACAAAAATATAATAGCATCATCTACATGTAAAAAAAGGCTAAACATAATGGAAGCCTTATTAATAAAACCAAAAAACAAAAAACAACACTCAATAATGAACATGCACACAATATCTAGACAGTATTTTGAAAATTAAAACATTATATAAATACATACATAAAACAATCTATTTCTTGTTAACAGTTAATACATTTCAACTATGAAAATGGCTAAATGTATAGCCGAAAGCGCGCTCGGGTAAAAAGAACACTTCATGAGTTCAAGCGCCCTACGAGGCTGGCATCCCGCTCTCACCCCTTCACTGTCGAAACTCCTAAATGTAGTCGTGTCTTCTACTCAAATAGCTTCATGTCTCGCACCTCTCGCTTGTGGAACGCCCTTCCTTATTCCAGTTTCCCTGAGAGCTATAATCTCTAGCTATTCAAATGTAATGTCAATCGATATCTCTAGTTACCTTGATCTATCCACTACCCTTCTCCTCATCCTTTCTTCTATCACTCCTGTCTGATATTACTCCAAATTTTCTGTAACCCCTTGCGTCCTAGTGGCTTCCCGCCTTGCTTGGGGTGAAACGCTTAATATATATATATATATATATATATATATATATATATATATATATATATATATATATATAACATTTGCTTTTGTCTGTATAATTTATTTCTTGATAATGGTTGATAAGCTGTAGAAAACGAATCTATAAACAAACGTTGAAGAGAAAATTTGAGACAGCAAAAATGAAAAGAAAACTGAAAACGACAAAGATGTGATTCTCCAAAGAAGATGCTGAGAATATCACGGAAAGAGCATGTGAAAAATCAGGATGTCTTGAGGACAATGGGAATCAAAAGGACACCTGACCTGTTGGAATTTCTTGGGGACATAATGAGAATAAGTCCGGGGATATAGCGAAGGCGAGACGGACAGAGGAAAACAATACCTTTATCTTTTTTCTTAATGGCTTTCACCGCAAACAAGGCTTTAAAGCCTCTAAGACACAAGAGGTTACTGGATGTTAAAGAATTAGGAACAGCAACATGAATAATGAGCGGGAAGACTAAAGAGTAATTAGTAGGATATTAGATAGCGACTGACATTGCATTTAAATCTTTGCAGCTTAAAGTTGACTAGAAGCATGGAGCATAGAGGAGAGTTTTTCAAGCAAGAAGTGTGAGAAAATAAACTGTTAGCATGGACTTTATGTTCATCTTTCCTCATCTCGACAGTAAATAGATGATATCTTGACGCCATCCTAGTACTGTGCTTAAATTTAAAAAAAAAATATCTAGAGCTTGTCCGAAAAATTAGCATGAAAGTATTTATATAAAAGACACAAGAAGGCAACTTTACGGCGATAGAAAAGTGGCTGAAACCGAGTTGCTAGACCAGGACCTATAATATTGCTGATTCTTCTTTTGATTTTGTCAAGGAGCTCAAGATCAAGTACACCTGACCGTATATGGCAGCAATATCCGCCTACCGAAAGTTTATATAAATGAATGTCTGAACAGGGAATGGGAGGAACAGTAAAAGGACAAATATGGCATAGAGACCAAAATAGGAAGCTGTGGAGGGCACATATTAAAGGGATATAAAATATGATCCTCATGCACTTACAGCCACACTCAAAGATATATATATATATATATATATATATATATATATATATATATATATATATATTAGTTTGAACTCAGATATAATTAACCTGCAGAAATATTTGTATATACATATATTTATTTACGAAGCATAATTTAGACGTTTCACAAAATCTTGATTACGGAGTATCCAGTGAGAATCGAACTCATAACTCAGTCATAACTAATTCTTTGATATAAGCTTGTTTAACATTACACCGCGCAGAATTGCTGGATGCGTACACTTATAATTGTGTTTAGTATATCTTCAGGTACTTAAGTGCGTGTGCAAATCTCTTAGTTGATTAGTTTTCATAGATTCCCTAACATATATTTTAAATGAATATAATGATTTACGGCGGGACTCATGACCAGAGTTTTCGTGTGTAATAACGTCCGAGCATGCGCACAGCGGAAACTTATGATTTACCAACAATATCATTGCACGAACGTTTAGCATTTCTTCCCGCTCAATCTGTTTCTTTTTTTGTTTTAGCATTTGTTTTCTTCATTTCATCTGTTCTATTCGATCACGCTCAGCCAATCACCAAAAGGTTCACTCGCCATTTAAATGAGCATATTTGTTCCGTCTTCTCAACAAGCTATTCTCGCCTTAGGATCCACAGGTCTACATTACAGCGAAAGGCGGGGGTCTCTTACTTGTGTCTTTTTTCGCTGTCTACCATATACAATAAATTACGGAGGCTAGAAAGATGATCGTCTCATAGAAAGTAATAAACTTGAAACTTCTTTTCTGTTCTTTATCCATTTGCAACTTGAATGAAAGCAAACTGCGTTTGTTAAATATGTCGGTGGCGAGAGCTCCGACAACGCTGTCGGCTGTCGTGTATTAGTTTGGGGACTTTGCATAGCCTCAGGCAATTTACGTCTTCGTTTTTGATTTACGTTAGCGACGTAAGATCTGTCCAGTGAACAGTGTCCATGCGGGGCAAGGCCCACCATTCATTTTACTCAGTAGTGGTTTATCACTTGGCAGTGATAAACAAAACGGAATTTCTAATAAGAGTTTTAGTTTAGCCGCGCCAAAGTGGAGGGAGAGGAAGAAGAAGGGTAGTAGTAGTAGTAATAGTAGTCGTAGTAGTATTAGAAGAAGACGATTGGAAAAGAATCATGTCAACGGCAAGGCTGTGACCAAATGTCCCAAGTCGTATTGGAGCATACAGATTTAGAAAATAAGATATCAGAAATATATGATTATACACGACATTAGAAATGCGTCTTTTTTAAGTTTTTAACGACTACTGAGATACCAGAATCAAACAAGTGAGAAATTTTAGACATCTGGGAATTGTTTTAACAGAGGACGGAAAATGTGACACCGAAATTCGAAGACGTCTTGGGATAGCCAAAGAAGCCTTCCAAAAACTAATCAGAGTACCGAGAAATAGAAAAGAATCGCTAAACACAAAGGAAAAACTACTAAACTGTTACGTGATCTGTCCTCCTGCGTGGCAGTGTATGCCGGACAATCTCGCCAAAGATGAAGAAGAGACTTGAAGCAACGGAAATGAGGTTCTACAGAAGGATACTGATTATACCATGAACCAAACGTATGAGCAACGATAAAGTTTTACAGAAGATGGAAACAAAAAGGAAACACATACTTTACATCAGGAAGAAACAGTTGCGGTTTCTGGGGCACATAACGAGGAAGGAGGGTTTGAGAAATCTGATATCCACAGGACAGACTGAACTCATAATATACTTAGCGAACATGAGTAAATCAATGGCAAAACAGGGTTTGGGAAAAATAAAAGAAAGAGAAAATTTATTAAGAGCTAAAATGAATAGAAAACTGTGGAGAGCCATGATCAGGTAAGCTCTGAGGAAACACGGCACAAAAAGGATGACAGAAAACAGAAAAAATGAAATGAAAATAGTAGTATTATATATATATATATATATATATATATATATATATATATACGTGTGTGTGTGTGTGTGTGTGTATTGCATTGAATACGACAAACAAAGTGCTTTGATTTAGTTTTTTATGCAATTTGACAAGTGCTCTAATATTTTTTTTTTTCAGATGATGTATTATATATCAATTGTTCCTTTTCTCCGAGCGCTTTCAAGGTTGAAATATATTAACTGTTAACAAGAAATACTTATGGAAAGCTACCGGACCTTATTTGTAACATACTTGTTGACAACAAAAATATAATATCATCATCTACATGTAAAAAAAGCCTAAAAATAAGGGAAGCCTTGTTACGAAAAACATAAAAACAACACTGAATAATGAACATGCGCACAATATCTTGACAGTATTTTGTAAATGAAAACATTATATATATATATATATATATATATATATATATATATATATATATATATGCATAGAACAATCTATTCCTTATTAAAAGATAATATATTTCAACTTTGAAAATGGCTAAATGTATAGCCGAAAGCGCGCTCGGGTAAAAAGAACAATTGGACAGTTTTTATATAATTTTTCATCCGAAAAGAAAAAAAATTGTTAATTCACATGAGAAATTGTATAAAAATCTAAATCAAAGAACCTTGTCTTTTGTATTCAATGAAATGTGCATGAAAGAAGAATTGCTGCCTAAATACACACACACATATATATAGGTAGGTATGTATATATATATATATATATATATATATATATATATATATATATATATATATATATATATATGTGTGTATATGTGTATATATATATATATATATATAACATTTCCTTATGTCTGTATAATTTATTTCTTAACTTCTAGCTGATAGAATAGTTGTTAGTTGAGGATTACAAAGGCACATTTGTCCGGTTATTCTTTGGAAATAATTGAAATTAAACTGTTCTTAGTTATTTTCTCCAAAGCCTTTTTTTAAGATTCATCAAAAAATATTTATTTACTTTTTAAATTACATTGATCATTTTCAATATTACTAATTTAAAAAACAAACATTTTTTTAATTGATTGAATTTGTTTTTGCGGTGTATCAACCTTTTTCAGTTTAGTTAAAACCAGAAAAAATTTTTAGATTGTAAGATATTTCGGGGGGACAATAATGATTTTACTGACACGAGTTCTAATTAATCTATAACTTGGGGTGGCAGATGGAGTCATATCTTTCCCAGATTATTTGCGCGTCTGTAAATATAATGAACCCGAGTGAAATTGGAACTCGGCTATCAGGTTTTCAATGGCGAGTTTTATGCATTACACGCTCTGCATATCCAAGCTTAAAGTACCTAGTATACCTTAGTGATCATCTATATAGGTATTTACTAATGTCGACATGGCTCAACGTTGTTCATTGTATGAGAACCCGTGTTTCAAATGTGCCATGTCCATAAGTTTTTTTTTATAAATCTTATTATTGTTGTTTTTCCATTAAAAATAATGGTTGATAAACAATAAAAAAACGAATCTATCAATCAAATCATTAAATGTCATTTCTGCGAATAGTCACAAAATCTCTACTTATACGAAGCAATAAACAAGAAAAATATAATACAGAAAATCGGACCGGAATGTGTTCCAAAATGGTTACGCATACGTGTCCAGCGTAAATATCGATGCTACTGTGACGAAAGTTGTAATGGAAACAATGGCTGTTCACGTCTCATCGATAACAGCATTTTTTAAAGAAATTTACGGTTTGGCACTATTTGCTATGGTGGTTGAAACTTTATCGACCTAGAGTGATAAATGTTTTTTTTTTTTTTTTTTTTTTGCCTGGTTATATTTTAGAGCGATACAACTTTAATTATAATTAATTACCGGATAAAACATTAGGTTGGTGCAAAAATAATATCGTTTTTTAACGTATTATTTAACGTAAAAAAACGATATTATTTTTGCACCAACTTAATAGCTTTCTCTTGTTCGATGGAATCAGTTGATTTTATAAATGTGTTATGGTGTGATAAGTTTCTTACCAAACTTGCACAGCGACAATTTAAACACCTGTGATCATAACTATTTAATGTTTTTCGCCATAACTTCAAGGAAGCTACATTAGTTTTAAGCGGATCGGATGTTGCATTATTATCTGTGCTACAAAAGAAAATCGAGATTAACACGCACAAAATTTACAAAGCTTTTACAAATATATTACTACAATTCACTTAACATCTTTTTGGCAATCTTTGACAAATTTACCAGCAAAATATCTTGTGTCAAAAGGACGGTTTTTCACTTGCCACATTTATTTCTGTATAAGGCCTCGTCAACTGTTACTTTTTAAAATACTAAAATAAGTATTTTAATAAAAGCCAAACGTTTGAAAATGGTTTTATGCATTCACTTTCTTGTTGAGATATGATGACAAAATTATTACGAACTGTTCTTTTAGTGCTTAACATTTTTTGTCATTCCTCGAAAAAAAGAAAAAGAAAAAAAGAAAAAGAAAAAGAAAAAAAGAAAAAGAAAAAAAGAAAAAGAAAAAAAAAGAAAAAAGAAAACAGTTTCATATTGTCGGAACTTATAAAAGTTAAAGAAAAAATAGCTTATTAAACCAAAGATTTCAATGGGAGAAAAAGCGATGTCAAGAGAAAAAAAAACGTCTTTTTGACACACCATTTTTCTGCAGGTGTATATGTTAAATTTTGCCTGTTCATATGTTAAACTTTATCTTTTTATTACTAGCCACAGCCGGTGTATCTTACTGGAAGAGTTTATTGAGAGAGTTGATACTAAGCAGGTTTGGACCATATATATATATATATATTGAATCATGCCTTATTTCAAAGTCATGAACAATTAGAACTGATTTAATTGAAACATCGAGGTAGATTTCAAAATAGATTCCATGTACCTACATATTTTAAAAATCGAAAATTTTTACTGGATCTCGATTCAAGCTAGAAATGTTTTTACTAGATGCCTGCTTTATACGTTTCCAGAAGCTGGTAACGATTCGTTTTAGTTTGCCAAATCGAATAAAACGTAACGTGTCAATGTGTAAAAAGAGATTATTTATTTGGCTTTCTCTTCCAACAGATTTTAATTCCTTCAGCGTTTTTGTCCTAGCTTTAGCTTCTAGAATCCCAATCCATGCTTGCGCGTATTCGTAATAATTCAGGGATAACTGTTCGTTCGATTCTTTAGATATTGGCGACGCCATTGTCGTATAGTGTTAATGAATCACTGAAAGTAGTCAGTACTCAACTGCCTCATGGGTAATAGCTTAGCTATTCATAGTCTTTGTGACGTCATATGTAAATGAGTCATCTCAAAACTATATAAGGAAACCTAGAGAAACAATTACTTTCGTCCTGATGGGAACTCACAAGAATCAGTTATCGAGAATTACCTGCGTGAGTTACTGATAATCCACGAGACTTCACGAAGTATTATGCTGTATAAGCAACTAGGATACTCCACTATTCAACAGGGATAAATGGATTTAGATTTTTGATAAAAGCAAAATGGAATATAACAAAATACATATTCAGTAACTGAGGTTAGTGTCACATTTTGTTGTTCCCAGAAGAAACTAGGTTAAAAGATCGTCTGGGGAGATGGTTATAACATATATTTCGAAGCATTGTTTTTCGTAATTGAAACAATCTCTTTGGAACTGAAGTTATCTTCAGACCAAGTGGAACTCATATATAAGATCTATCGCTAAAGGTGCTGGCAAAATGGTCAGTTCCTTGCACCACTCCTGCTTTTTTATCGCTACATTTGATTAAAAATTAAACCACTTGAAATTAGACTAAAAATGGAACATTGACGCCATATCTGTGTTGTAGTAGCCCAATTCTCTCTTTTAAATCCTTGTCAGCGTTCAATGTCGCCTTAAGGGTGATGAATTATTTCCACCCTTAAAATCTTCATTTCCCACAGACGAAATGGCGTAAGCCTCTCGCTGCTTCCTTGATAAAGGTTCAGACGTGCTACATTCCTTAGTTCTAAGTCCTTTGCAGTCACGACCTGTCATGCCACGCGCACAGGATCGAACCGTAGTCATTCTGTTCGTATCCCACTGGTAAAAAAAATCAAATCAGACTTCTTCCAAATAACTGCAACTTTCTGATTCCCAAGATGATGCTTAAAAAATCTTAACATCTTCAGTTTATTGGTGCAACTCCAGCGATCTAAACGATCAGAGCATGGCTTCTGATCTCTCCGGTAATGTAACCCTAAAATCTAAATGCTGGATAACTGGCTTGTAACATTAAATAAAACTAACTATGTAACTTTTCATCATGATTGGTTAGACCCAAAATTTTCTCCGACAGGATGAACAGTTGCACTCTTAATGCAGCTTCTTGTCTTGAAGATTTTTTGGGACACAATTTTATCCCAGACCTCAAGTTGAAGTCGTATCAATGACCATTCGCTACATGTGCTAAGAAGATAGTCGTTCCCCTTTGTCGCAGCTGAAAGTACCTGACCTCTACCCTGCCATGATCTACCTTTATAAAAAGAAAAGAAAAGAGCAAAAATGAAATATTGATACCAGATTTCGTTGGAGCTGCTCAGACCTTAATATCCATTTTTTGAGATCAAAAGCGTCAACGTCGTTTTATGAGCGATGAACAGGTTTCCACTGCAAAAGACCTTCTCCCACAGACAAGACGTTGCAAGCCTGTCACTCATCTCTTTCGTTTCCGACGGCAAATGTTCTGAACTACATTCCTCAATTACACCAGGTCTTTACAACCGAGATGCTTTATACAATGTATATAGGGTCCAATAATAACTAGTTTCGTTCCTATTCCAGTGGAAACTTATTCGGAGAGCTTCTTCCTAAGAACCATTAATTTCTGAAACAATCTACAGGGAACATAATTCCTGAATCGCTAAAGTATTAACCTCTTCAAGTTTTGGGATCAAACCGTTATTTCTCCCCCATAACTTTATGTTCTGCCAGTTCGGATGTACGGATGGACTAATGGATAACGATTCGGAATTGTTAATCGGACTAACGTTCCAGTTTCAGTTACATCGTTATATTTACTTACGCACAAATACCCTTAAGGAAGTTATGAATCCACATCTTCTCCCCAGCTATGGGTTAATTAGTAAGACTTGTTTCACAGTAACCTCCAGTTGATACGCAGCAGAAAAAGAATCAGTTATTCAGTAAACCTCTGATGTGAGATGATCTTGGACCTTGTATTGGGTGAAATTTATTTAAAAAACAAAATCACCCACTTCAAATTGCGGTGTTCGATGTTATCAGCTTGTAGTTGGATAAGTAACTATAATCATTCTTTTATATATATTTTAATTCTTTTTTTCTAACAGCGAGTTTTACTTTTTACAAGGCCCAGGGGAACTCGGAGTAGAGGGTTATTTGTGCAGGTTATTGATCAGGTTAACATTTTATTGGTTGGCAGTCAGTTCCACAGGGAGGTGGTTCCCGAGAAGAAGCTGTTCGAGTGGAACTTACTTCTCACCGGTGGAATGCGGAGGGAATGTTGATGACTTTCTACTATGTACGGGGCATGGCGTTTCTTTTTCCATGGCAAATTTTCTGATGAAATACATTCCTTTATTACACCAGGCCTTTACAACCGAGATGAATTATACCATGTATATAGGGTTCAATAATAACCCCTCCCTTTCCTATTCCAACGGAAATTTTCTTTGGAAGAGCTTCTTCCTAAGAACCGCTACATTGTGGAAAATACTTCCTGGATCACTATAGTATTAACCTCTCCAAGTTTTGGGATCAACCCATTATTTCCCTTACATATCCTCATAATATGCATTTCCAGGCTTACGCACACATCACGTTCAAACACCAGTTCCCGTACGATCACCGAAGTTACGAATCTTCGAGCCTGGTCATTACCAAAATGGGGGGCTACTTGGGCATACCAGGTGTTATTTGCTTGCATGTGCGGGTTGTGTAATGGATAATTTCTCGGAATTGTTAAACGAAGAACCAAGTTCCAATTCCACTCGTGTTCGTTATAATCGTGAAAATATCCCTTGGAAAGGTATAAATCTACCTCATTTCCCAGCTATGGGTTAATTAGTAATCCTTGTATCAATAAATCATTGTTACAATCTAAAAATATTTCCTGGGCTGCAAATATTAGGTTGGCGCAAAAATAATGACGTAACAATGTCGTTTTTTGACGTTAAAATTACGTCAAAAACCGACATTATTATGTCATTATTTTTGCACTATCCTAATATTTAATAAGCCGTAGAAAACAGATCCATCAATAAAAAAAGAAACCCTCATCACGATGGTTTTATAACCTTCAACTCTCGGGTCAACAGTTATCTATCTGATATATTTATACAATATGCGCGTATTTCTTTTACGACAATACAGTAATGTAATTCATGAATCCTCTACCTTGAGTGGCTCTTGCAATTTTATTGGGGGAAAAATTGCTTAAGGAAAACAAGCGTGGATATTTCAAATTCATAAGTTATGTTTGTTTAAGATACCGTAGCTTTTATATGTGCAGATATTTATCGATTTTTATTGCGTTAATAAGTTGAGATTTGACGAGTGTTAGATGTTTTTTTTTAAATTCTAATTTCAATGTTTATTATAGAGCGGGAGAATAAGAAAATTGAGAAAGAGAATCATTAAAAAAACAACAACAACAACTTCTATCACTTCTACCTGGACTCTGATAACAGATAATGTATAAGTTGGAATCTTTCTACGAAGGAAATTATGTTCATGTCAGATGTTGTCTTTATTTCTCACCTTTCCTCTTGCCACCCTTAAAAAAAATCTAAAACGTATAAAAAAAATAATAAAAGAAACGACAATATAAAAGAATTCATTCGCAGTAATGTACAAAACAACAAATAAAGACTATAGTTTGATATTCTTAAGCTATATTTTGAAAACATGTATCCAAATTTTCCTGTTGATTCTTTGCAATCAACCGGAAGAATTTAATGTGTTTGGATACGGTAGGCTGTAGCTGGAGATTAGCTTTAAAACGAGTATCAGTTGAATGTGGCCTTTTGTTTACGAGGAAATGTGCGAATATGTCTATTGTGAGTGAAGCTGATAGCCTAAATAAAAGCGTTCAATAAACAATGGTTTAAAGAATCGTGTTGCTAGCGTGAAGGCAATTTAACTTTGCCAATAGAAGCTTTATTTAATTTCGTCTTCTTTGGAACATTGTAAAAATCTCATCATTTTTTTCATGATCAGTTAAAATTTTTATTCAATTTTTTCGTTCTCCCAAATGTAAATGTCGACCGCATACTTCCATGAATGTTACACTTCCTAGCATTTTTGTGACAATTGTGGACGGAGACAATAAAACGCACACAAAAACAGAAACACACACTCATACACATAGAGTCAGATAGATAGATAGATAGATAGATAGATAGACAGACTGTTTTATTCAGAGTAATGTCAAACTAATTTTCAAAGCATTAAGTCCCTTCCTTCCTAAGTGAATGATGCATTAAAATCGTCTTCAATCACATTCGCGTCTATATGCAGAGATAAAAATGATAACTCAATCATTGCATATAAAGATTCACCCCTCAGATACACATACACACATATATCTATATCTATATATCTATATATATATATATATATACATATACATATATTACATATATATAGATTAGATAGCACCTCTTCAGCACATATATGTAGATTAGATAGCACCTCTTCAGCACTCACCAGATGACTTGGCTTATAGCCTTAAATAGTCTACGATTAAGGACTACAACTGTTGATTAATAAGTTGATAGTAAGCTGATTAGTATTCGGACTGATCTTAATTAGTTTGGCTATACACCATTTAACACGCCTCTATTCCTTGTAAGTTGTCTTGCTAACTGTTTTGTATCTTATTGTTTTGTATTTTTGTATGTATCCGTTAGCACCGGGCACTGGTGATGCTATAAATATATTAAGAACTTATTCTGCTCTGTATATCATTAAGATCGACCATACAACTGATATATATATATATATATATATATATATATATATATATATATATTTGTGTGTGTCTGTGTGTGTAATTTTGATAAACCCCAAAACACTCCGGCAAAGAAAGTTTTCCTTCTGTATCTATCTATCTATCTATCTATCTATCTATCTATCTATCTATTAACTGTTAAATCGTATTCACGTGGAGCTCACGTGGATGATTCCCATTATCTGGTCAAATGACTAAGCATAAATTATTGTCTTGTTTGCGTCAAGAATCATAGACTATGCGTTCATCGAAAAATGCATTTGCCAATATCGCATTGAATTTCGTCATCGTCAAAATACCATGCGACCTTAGTAGTAGGTACTTTGCTTATATAACTGGCCCAGTGAAACAATCTTGATACCTTTTTTACTTGGTAATATTCAAATATATTTTACTTTTGAAAATGCTAAAACAGCCTTATTGTGTGTAAGTCTTGATGGACCCCAAAACACTCCGGCAAAGAAAGTTTTCCTTCCGTCTTTATCTATCTATCTATCTATCTACACATTAAGGGTGAGATGTGTAAATTGCCACCATTTTATTGGCACGTTGTTGGTTTTTGATTTTGTCGACTTCATATTATAGTTGGGTCAGTTGGGCACTGTCTGTAAGAAAATGAACACCATGACGCAGTTCACCCCGCCAAAAATTTTGAAACGGTATACGGTATTGCTTGGTATTCGCGCCAGACGCTCCAATACGAACATTTTAGAGTGTTTGGGTGTCAATCTGAGGACAGTTCAGAGAATCCGGAAACAGTTGGATGATATACCTAGTCCACATCATGGTGTTTGGAGTGATCACTAGCGATGGCGAAGTTATTCTTTCATTCTTCTTCCCACGAAGTCTCAGACTCAACATGGATTCACACATCAAGTGCCCTCAGGAGGTTTTTGCTGCTTTGGATCAAGATGATGTCTGCTTGAAGACTCTACGTCTGACATGAAGTATTAGAACCATGCAACATAAGCAGTAGAACCCAGTCATGAGTGCCAAACAATTTCTGCCACGACATCAACCCTTACATTTGGCCACCTAGCTCCCCTGAGTGCAACCACCTTGATTATTATGTGTACGTTGCAGTTGAGCGAGGGATCAACAAATTAATGTTAACACCAAAGATGAACAGATGACTGCATTTTCCATCTTAAACAAGGAAACCGCCCAGAAGAGTTGTAGGAGATTCCGAAATCATTTGGAAGACCTTGTTGAAGTCAAACGACGATATTATTGAATAAATTTACTGTTTAGTATTTCAAGGTATTTTTGTGCAATTTTGGTAAATATATGTGTTAAAATAAAATCCGGGAACAAATCCACTATATATATATATATATATATATATATATATATATATATATATATATATTTTGAACAATAAAAATTGAAAAATTAAAATCCTCAGACACACTGGGTTGTAGATTAATATTCTTTCGTTTTTTTATTATTATTCCATTTAGATTCCTCGACTAGTTTCGGCCGAAATGGCCATCAACGGGAGGAGAAATATTTCTGCTTGCTGCTAGCACTAAACTACAGAAATGAATGTCTTTGCAGTTTATATATATATATATATATATATATATATATATATATATATATATATATAAACTGCAAATTTCTCATGATTTCTCTCGGACGTTTATATCTCTTGAAGCGTCTCTTAACTTAAACAAATGACATACTATATTATGAAATCCACTAAATATAATATATAATATGTTTACTGTTTATAAGTGATTTTTATAGATACAAATATATAATATAATAAATATAAGAAGAGCAAGGTTTAAGGATCACAGTCATATATGTGTCTGTCTGTGTATGTGGGCATGTTTTAGTGTACATGCACATTGTGTATAACACGTATTGTTCCTGCTAGGAGTGATGCCGAAAACTTACTCGCTCCCAATTCACAATGTAGGTGGAATAATTTCTTTTGGATTTGTTCATATTTGATGGTTGATGTTCCTCGCCCATCCCATTGAATATTTAATAGCTAAAAAGTCACTAACCTATTTGAGTTTCTTTTTTTCCAGATTTTCAGAGAAGACGCTCGGCTATCTTGACACTACGTGTCGTAAGAAACATTGAAAAGCCCTTTGAGTCATTCAGCTAGAACCAGAATATGTTAAGCCGTTTTGTGGCTGCATCTCTGTGATTTCCCAACTGAGGAATGGTGAGAGGGAAAAGATCATTCAGGCCGTCAGTAATTCATACTCAGGCTTCCATCTTCAAAGTGCATTCAATAACCATCAAGAACACGGTGAATGTTTAAAAGAGAGGGAACAATAGAAAGGAAACTGGATCAGCAGGTAACAAGAGTAACATGGATCACCATTTCATATTACATCTAAGGAAATCAATTAGGAAAAAAATCCAACTCAATCCACAAGCGTTTGGAACGTGAAAGAGGAGTTTCAGTTATGACCGTCCAAAGAGCAGTGAAAAACGACTTGAAAATGAAAACGTACTTGAAACCTGTGAGGCATCTTGTTTCTCCATGATCTTTGCCCTCTCTAACTTTCTAACTTTTAGAAGATCATCTTGAATAAGTTCAAAAATGATCCTGAAATAATATATATATAAATTTTATCACGATTATTCTGTTAAGCTTGGAGAGTAAGTATAAATTCTTATTGCAGGGTATAATACTGTTATAAAATCCTTGGAGAATTCCAGTAAGACATTTCTAAGATAAAACGGCTCAGAGCTTCATCTAATAAGGGGGCAATTGGGCTTTTACTCGATTTGTACAATTTTACATTTATAACCCGCTATATATATATATATATATATATATATATATATATACCTGTACATACATGTACACACCCGCACACACACATATATATATATACATATATATATATATATATATATATAAATGATAGAAATTTTCGGGGAATTATTAGGTTGGTGCAAAAAGAATGACGTAATAATGTCGTTTTTTTGACGTTAAAAATACGTCAAAAAACGACATTATTACGTCATTATTTTTGCCCCAACCTAATATATTAATCATATATAGTAATTCATGGAGTCTAGAAGAATCCTGAACAGAAAGCAAAAACCACTGGACGGCCGTTTCGTCCTATTTCGGAGTCATCGGCAGCATTATTCTCGACACGATGAATTAATATATATATATATATATATATATATATATATATATATATATATATATTCCGTTTCATATATACAAACACACACAAAAAACGCACACAATCAAACAAAAACACACACACAACCATATACGCACATACAAACACAAAAACACATACACCATTTGGACCTGTAATATTTTAAATCAGCCGGTACCAATAGATCCATGTTTTGTCTCTACTACCTTGTATACTACAATGTTTTATTATTGTCTTTGTGATGATCGGTGATATAACCTATGGCCCTAGTCTTAAATGTATTGTTGAGAACTTCAAGATCAACGAAATCTCAATGCATTTCCTTTTCAGTGTACCCTGTTCTCTACTGATCAGACTGGCATTTTTAAGTCAAAATTTATTAAACTGAACCACTAAGGATTTCAGATTGCTTTTAAGCAGAATATCTCTGCGGTGTTCGTATAATCATTTTTTAGTTTTCTGGATGTTTCGCCGATATACATTAATAAGCATTCTGTACAGTCTATTCAGTATATTCCTGCCTCTGCTATTATTGATATCTTGTTAGACGCTAACTATGTTCTTACTTTATAGAGATGGCCTTTGGTAAATTTTATGTCAATATTGGACAAGTTTTTTTAATCTTATCTGTTATGGAAACGGTAGTTAGGATTATGCGTCTATTATTATTTGTGGATTTTTGTATTTTTTGTATTTTTTCTTCTGTGGATTTTGTGGGCTCTGCATTTGGCGTTTTGCAGGAAATAATTCGGTAATGGAGGAATTTTCAGGTGTTTTCGATATATTTCTCTTATTTGGTTAAGAAATGTTGGAGGGGCTAATTTTAAATAAAAAAATCTATGATCACTCCGGATTTTTTTTTCATGATTTTGCTTTCGGGTACATCCTACAAACACACATGTTCAGTTAAACAAAGAATATAAATTAATAATGGCTAATAGATTAGCCGAAATCTCAAGGATCGATATATGTCATTTGTTAGTTTTAACATATTGTATGTCCAAAAAAGAAATCACTTGTACGAATACAAGATAATATAATAACATTTTAATCGCAGTGCCTTGTCAGTCGTTTCAATGAAAGTAGTAAAAAAAAAGAGAGAGAGAGATTGATGCCCAAATAAACAGTTATATATGAAAATGTTTTTAGATATTGCAAAACATTTAAAAACACATTTCTGTCCCCCTTCACAATACAAAAAGATGATTAACAACACCAAAATATTACTTCACAAAAATAATAGACAAAAACTTCAAATTCTCGAGGCCTTTTATATATAAAATCAGCCAACCAACACTCAAAAAGTATTACGAATATATCAACAACATATTAAAGTGCATATAACATTTATATACTGATGCCATTTTATATTTGTACCTGAGTCACCTCTCTTATATTGAAATACTTGTTTTGTAAATATTCTATCTCTGCACCAGATAAAATTCGTAAAATTCTAAAATCACCATAACAGCGAGCGTTTGCATGTGTTTTAAAAAATAACTGTGACAACGGATGGCAGATTTTATTGCAGTTAAAATAGCATGTGTATCTTTTTAATTTATACCTGAAGATGATCAAAAAGGTCAAAAGTACTCGGAATAAAAAAAAGAAAAAATCGGCGCCTTCCTTCATAGATTTATCGGGTGTAACAGCAAAATTCTCCAAATCGTGTGACAGCAAAGTTGTCTACTAGTTAGACTAAGATCTGAACAGTTCTATCTTAGAAACGATTAAAGATATTTTACTGATTATATAATTGCTCTCTCAGCTTAACAGAATTATTGCCATAAAATCGATCATAAACAAAAATGACATATTTATCATTAATTAAGGATCGGAAGCTCATGATGTATTGAAATAAAGTTCATATATATATATATATATATATATATTATTTCAGTATCATTTTCCATCTTATTCAAGATGATCTTCGACCACTTTAACGTTCTAAATTTCTGTCACAGTTTAACAAGTAGTCTCACAAGTTTCACGTACTATTATCATTTTCAAGTTCTTTGGATATTCATAGCCGAAACCCCTCTCTCACGTGCCAAACGTCTTATGAGTTGAGTCGTATCAAATTGATTTCTGTAGTCCTAAATAATGATCCCTCTTCTTGTTTTGAGCACCTGATCAAATTTGCGTCTCTACTCTTCTTCTTCACTTCTTATTTAAAGTTTTGCTGATGCTTCTTGAATGGACTTTGAAGATGGAAGCCAGAGTATAAATGGTAGTCCAATTACTGATGGCCTGAATGATCTTTTTCCTCTTACCAATGCTCATTTCGGAACACACATAATGATTTTAACCTGTTCTATTTTAGCTGAATAAGTATTTTTCAGTGATTCTCGCGAAACAACCTGGAAAAAAAGTTAATTAGGTTAGTGTTTTCTAGATACACTATTTACACTGCTCGGACTATTGTCCTCATCTTTGTTGCCATATTTATCACAACGTTTCGGGGCCGTTGTGCGCTCCGGCCTTCTTCAGGTGGTTGGAATGTCAAACTGAACCCTTTATTTCGCTCGCTGGAGCATTTTGTTCTAGTTCCACGTGCCATGTCTAATGGATGTCGCTTATCAGTTATCTCCTGTTAATTCCTCTCTTCAAGTTCTCCACCGCCTTAACCAGGTATTGAACTCACACTCTTTGGGTCCTGTCACTGGATCTAACTAACGCCTTTATCCACTGTGCCATGTGCCCTTGAGGAGGTTGTGATAAATATGGCATCAAAGATGAAGATGATAGAGCAATGTAAATAGCGTCCATAATACCTCATCTCAGAAATATAGACTGATACTGTTTTCTAGATATTGAACAATTTTCTTGTTACACCCGGTATATATATATATATATATATATATATATATATATATATATATATATATATATATATATATATGTGTGTGTATATATATGTGTATATATATATATATATTCATAAATATATATATATATATATATATATATATATGGGGGGAGCATAGTTTGTGCTTTCATATACATACGTACACGCAGACAAGCATATATGCGCGTGTGTGCGGGTTTTGAGTGTGTTGAAATAATAAACTTTGGCATATATACATACGTATAAAAGTGTATCTTTGTATGTATGACCAAGCATAGTTTTATGTAATTCCGCAAACGTACAAATACACGCATATACATATGAATATATATATATATATATATATATATATATATATATATATATATATATATTCATAAATATATATATATTCATAAATATATATATATATATATATATTCATAAATATATATATATTCATAAATATATATATATATATACATACATATATATATATATATTCATAAATATATATATATATATATTCATAAATATATATATATATTCATAAATATATATATATATATTCATAAATATATATATATATATTCATAAATATATATATAAATTCATAAATATATATATATATTCATAAATATATATATATATATATTCATAAATATATATATATATATATTCATAAATATATATATATATATATTCATAAATATATATATATATATTCATAAATATATATATATATATTCATAAATATATATATATATATATTCATAAATATATATATATATATATATATATATATATATATATATATGTGTGTGTGTGTGTGGCTGTGGGTGTCGTACATGCACGTATGCGTGCTTTACGTTATGCTTTTTTGTTGTACTTTTATATTAACTTTCGACATAAACATTTCGAGCTTCGTAATAGTTTTATTCCCTCTTTACTTGTCTCGAATTTCGGCTTCTGGCTTGTTGTTCGAGATATTTAAAAAATAAAACACCATACTTATTTCCATTTTTCTACTTTTTTTTCCTTCTAAATACGTTATTGCAAAACGTTTCTTTTCACTGCTCTGCAAAGCTCATAAACTTTACAAATGTCTTCGTTCGTTTTTACTACTATCTTTCAGTGTTGACAATTTAAATTTTTATATAGTGAAATGCGTTACACAACCAGTCTGTTTATGGTTCCACTACATTCGGTAAATGTCCTTACGAGGTGCTATAATGTTATCATTAGAGTCATTAAAAGACTTAAAGCAAAGAAAATACGCAGGTGCCATAATGCTCTCAGCTGTAACAAACGAGATACACTTCTATGTGTAATAATTTTATCATGATTATCTGAGGTGACTTCTACTCTCACGTTCCAAGAAACTTTAATCTATTCACTCACACACGACTTGAGTATCTTTCTACAATTTCAAGTCTAATGAGTTTCTCTTTCATCCTTAAGCAATCGAATCTTTTCACGTTCTCTCATATATTAGGTTGGTGCAAAAATAATGTCATTTCTCACATAGTAACATATGTGAGAATACTTCGCTAGAAAAAAATGAAAAAAATAAAAAAAGCATTAAATTGTTAAATGATATATATTTCCTCCTGCATGTCAGTGAGTGCTGGAAAATCCCCTCACAGATGAACCAACTGTACTATGGTTCTACAGAAGGATAATGAGAATATGTGAGCAACTACTAATTATTAGAGAGAATGGAAACAAAAAAGAAAACTGTACTTAACTACAGGAAGAAACAGATGAAGAAGGATGGCTTTGAAAATCTGATTCTCACAGCACAGATCAAAGGCAAGAGGGATAAAAGAAAACAACGCATAACATATTTACTGATCTTGAGTAAACAGATGGCGGATCAGGGTTTAGCAGAAATAACACAAAGACAAATGTCATTATGATCTACAAGGGAAAGGAAGTTGAGGAGACCCATGTTCATTCTGAGGGGACACAGCACATAAAGAAAATATATTAAATATCCTCCTACACTTTCACGAACAATTCTCTTTTTCTTGCGCTCTCAATCTTTCCGCATTAGCCAACATTATCTGTCTAATTCATACCATCGAGAAAATTAGTCCGATAAGGTGCAATGAAAATCTCTTGGAGTTTAGAATCAGCCATGAGGATGGAAGGTTAAAACGATTAAAACAGAGCAGTTTCGTCTTGAAGGCGCGAAAATTAATATGACATTGCTTGCCCCAGTTAACAACTAAAAGTAGATCTTTGTTTTATATCAGCTACCAATTTGACATTATAAGAACCTTCTTTCTTGTGCAGTCTTCAATTAAGAATTTCTATCCTTTGTTCCTATCTAGCAATGTTTGTCTTTTTGTTCTCATTTCTAATCACTGTTCTGCCAACCATCAAAGCAACTTGTTTAGATTATTTACTGAGTTCAGTAAGTCTGGTGAGTTTCAGATTTTCTAAACCCACTTTCCCTATCATCTGATCTAGAAATTTCAACTGTCTGATTCTGATTCTGTGTATAAGTGTTTTTTGATTCTATTTTCTCTCAAACTTTCATCGTTACTCACATGCTCAGTCCATTTTATTCTATAAAACCTTATTCCTATTTCCTCAAAACTCTTCATCCTCTATGAGGAGATTGATTGTTAAACATTCACCGCAATGATGGAGGACCGATGTTACATTTGGAAGTTTTTTCATTGGTGTATCGAAGCCTTCCTGGTTCTTAATACTTTGCTTAGTTTGTACAAGCTATCTTTCACTATTCCAATGAGTCTTTTGGATTTCGATAGTAACAATTAATATCTATTCAGCATCAACACTCCTACACACACGCGTGCACACACACATACACATATAAATGTGTGTGTGCGTGTGTGTATGTGTGTGGATGGCAATATATGCGCACCTAAAAAAACTTAATTTAGGTTGTGCACTCTTGGAAGATAAGTGCAAAGTTTTAAACAATGACTGTTACTACTAATATTACGAGGCTTTTCCCCTTCAATGAATTGAGCTCTCTCAGTTATTGGCGTTTTTATTTACAGAGTAAATCTCCGACTGTTGCCGAATCAGTCGGGTTTCGAAGCAATCGGATGTCTAGACACACTGATGAGCTGTGATACAGCGAAACATTCTGTATATATATATATATATATATATATATATATATATATAATCTGAAAATACCCCCTCCGTGAATCTCTCTCCATCTTCCATCTATCTATGTCAATACGTATCTATCTATTTTTTTATCCTGTTTATATCTATCTATCTATCTATCTATTAACTGTTAAATAGTATTCACGTGGGCCTTCACGTGGATAATTCCCATTATCTGTTCAAATGACTAAGCATAAGATGTTTTATTGGTTGCATCAAGAATCATAGACTATGCGTTCATCGAAAAATGCATTTGCCAATATCGCATTGAATTTCGTCATCGTCAAAATACTATTCGACCTTAGTAGTAGGTACTTTGCTTATATAACTGGCCTAGTGAGACAATCTTGATACCTTTTTTACTTGGTAATATTCAAATATATTTTACTTTTGAAAATGCTAAAACAGTCTTCTTTTTACAAGGATTTTCACCCAGTACAAAATTAAAGATCCACTCAAGGTAGTGTATGTTACAGAGTAAGGGGCATAGTTTGTGGAAATGTATGGGTAAGATATTAATCCTAGACTTGAACAGGTTAAGATTGTAGTGATTTAGGAAGCATCCTCTTGGGAGTCGATTCCACAAAGCAGCTTATTGTGATAAGAAGCTGTTCAGGTGGAATTTACAACTCACCAACGAAATACGAAGACAATGAGATTAGTTCGCTACGATTAGCGTGGCCTGGCGAGTCTTAGCCGTGGAGGTTACAATTGGTGAGACTAAGCATGGTAGTTGGTCTGAACACTTTCCATGGAAACAGCGAAATAGCAGGTAGACACATAAGACGTTCAGTCTGTCAGAAAGGGGTTGCAGGGTGTACGATAACTCATCACCTGCAAGGAAGCGGAGACGCTTTTGAAGACTGAAGTGTGAAAGATGGCAACTCCTGTTCACAGACAGCAGAAGTACTCCATTTTTGGCCTGATCGTGCTCTTGTAAAGATACAGAAGACACAAGGAGTCCGGTACTTACGAGAGCGGTACTGAGAATCGACCATTTTCCCAGTATCTTTAACGATGAATTGTATGCCCGAGTTCGACTTGTGACCTGGATTCTGTTTAAACAACAAAAAAAAAAAAAAACTTCTTAGTATACTCAGTATATAAAACTGTACAAACACTGAATTTGATGTTAAATATGAACATATTTCAAGAGAATATCGATACACAAACACTTTAAATGCATATTCGTATAGTGCTGAACGAACACGTACACACACACATATATATATATATATATAAGGTTGGTGCAAAAATAATTATTTTTGCACCAATGTAATATATATATATATATATATATATATATATATATATACGAATCTCCTTCGAATTCGATGTATGAAGATTCCTAGGAACCGACAGCCCGAGAGCAGGACATATGATTTGATTATAGTGCTGAAGATTTTGTGCAGAACCAACCACACTTTTTGAAGGGCCAAAAACAGACCTGGTGCACTACGTACCACAAGGTCCCCAGCGACCCTCCACAGGTTTGGAATTCAGAGTTGTTCTTCTCCTAGACTAGTTGCCACCCAAGGCTATAGAGTTTGTTGGATGGCGAAGAGGATTCATAACTTTCCCAAGGGTATGAACACGTAAGTGAATGTAATAGATTCGACTGGAATTCGCACCCTGCACACACACACACACACATACATATATATATGTGTGTGTGTGTGTGTTGGAAGGTAAATGCTAGCAAAACCTGATGTTAACATACTCCTGGGCACACCTATGTGCATCATATACACACACAATTGAGCGTTGTGACTTTTTCCAAGTAAAAGAAGTAATGCTGAAAAGTCCTCATCGAAGTCATATAAATGGTGAGTCGGGCCCCAAGAACAGGAAACTGGCTATTTGTTAGTAAAATCAATTTTGTTTGGGATCACAGGGAAGTCATAAAAGGTTGAAAGCAGCAACGATCTGAGGCTTGCTTCCTGGAAACTGTTTGAAATTTAAAACACGCTGACCAACACAACCAGAAAAAAAACGGGAACCCCGTCAAGGCGTCATTGATTTTGAAGCAAGGGGAGTATTTTGCGAGTGAATTTCTCTTTCATTACAAGAACAAGAATCGCGACGATGTTTTAAAAGACTTTTCTTTTAGTTTTGGTCTTTTTGCTTTTCAACCCCTCGGAGACGCAAACAATATAAACACAACAGCCACATTAAATATATAGAGACGTTTTTTGTTGTTAGAATAAAATTTATTTTCAACGTTTTGCATTTAAAAATGACAATTGTACAATATAATACGTTTAGGTGGGGTTTCTGGTTAAAATACCTCTTAGTGTGAAAACTCTCTCTGGAGTTTTAAACTCTATTCTGACCAGAATAAATATTTTAGGAAATATCTGGGTTTGGGGATTTTATTTATTTACTAGATTTGTTTATTTAACTTTAAAATGTTTTAAATAAATTTTATCGATTTATTGGATAAGCAAAAACATCAGGTTGGTTAATTACGTAACTAGTATACTCGTGTCATCAAAAATGACAGCAGTTGTTAGAAAGTTTTAATGATGAGATGTAATGAAACAAAAGTATTGAAACAATGTAGTGAGATTCAATAAAGCAAAGATAAAGAATTCACAATTAAAATAGAAGTCAATGGACCATTTAATTAATCCGTTTCTTTTATACTTTTTACACGCTCAATAGTATCTATGAGTCATTGATTATTCCTGGTATTATATTAGGTTGGTGCAAAAATAATGACGTAATAATGTCGTTTTTGACGTTAAAAAGTACGTCAAAAAACGACATTATTACGTCATTATTTTTGCACCAACCTAATATATAAAAAAAGGTTTGCTCAATATCTTTTCATGTTAAAACGTTTCTGCATTTAATGTAACAGTAAAATGGAAATACCCCCCTGATAGAAAAAGATTAGCAACAGAAGACAACGACGACAAAGTCTATTTCAAGACAAGGTTGAAGCAAGATGATCACTTAATAGACAAAGATATCTGAGTGCCTCACATGAAAGGCTTGAACAAACAAGATTGCAATCTAATAAATGTAGGAGTAAAGAAACTGATTAATTAAATGGTTCATTTCGTTCGGGAGCTAATTTTGTCGAAATGCAGATAAATATTTTATTTGTATAGATTGTAAAAACGACTAAGTGAAGAAAGGACTCATAAATTTTCTGACTTAAGTTGATTTACCTCCTCTTCCCTCTTCAAATGCGACAGGAAATATATAAATAAACACAGTTTCATAATTATTATATAATAAAACAATTTGCTATCGACATCAAATTTACTGAGAAAATATTTAATGTTGTTCTAATACAGTTTTTGACAAGCACTAAAGACCTACCATAATTTATTATTGACCGAGAAAATATTAGCAACATAAGACACACGGATGATACTTTGATAGAAAGTTCAGAAAAGAAAGTAAAATAATATTATATAAATTAATTAAAGAATATCTATTAACTGTATGAAGACAGAAGTTGTTCAGTAACCGCAACAGCCGAAGATATGAGCTATGATTTGGAAGGATTTGTAAAATCAAGAAGCTACAGAAACTCAAGTGTCAATGTCTAGTTCTAACAGACAACAGTATGAGTGACAAAGAACCCCGGAAGTGCAGAGAAATAACCAAAACGATTGTTCAGTTATGACAAAATCATCCGACTCATTCCAAAATTTCACAGAGATACCTATAGAATAGTTATATGCTATAAATCTCTTTTAAAAATATTAGAATAATTTTTTTTGAATAATCAAATATTTTATTCTAATTCTCTTTGTTCCTACATTCGTCAGCACGGCCGTTACGACACGGCCTACCAATACCTCGTGAATAATGAACTATTACGTTTTGATCACGTGATAAGACCTATCAGAAAGACTACTTGATTTCAGTGAGAAAAAGAAAGACAAGAAGAAAGGTAGAAGTGTTTAACGCCCCACCCCCATGCTAATACATAATAGAATATTTCGTTTTGATCACGTGGAAAGTCATCAGAGACGCTACTTGGTTTCAGGTGTCAGTGAGAAAATGAATGAATGGAAGAAAGATGGGAAGATAGAATTGCTTAAAGTCTTTTTCAGAAAAATGCAAAAAGTTGTCAATTTTCAAATTTTTTCATGTGTACCTCCTGACTTCTCAAAATAACTACCAGGAATCATATTTAAGATTTTTATTGCAATATTTCGTTAAAGTTGTTTAGCTCAAATATTTAACGATGTAATAAGGGATTTCTAAGGATATTTTATTGTCGTAGAACAATGAGTTAAGAATTAATATTGATCAGAAAATTAGAAATGAGAAAACCGTAAAATGTTTACGAGAATTTCTAGTTAATAAACATTAAAATATCCTTCTAGATTTTGGGCTTCCCATCCATGATTTGAATGTTTCTTTCTACCAGGTAACAGAGGTGCTCTTTGGGATTAACATTTGGTCACAGTGGATGCCATTTAACAGAAAATTAATTGCTGTGTTTCATGAACCAATTTCCCACATATGTTTGATTCGCAACACGGTGTGTTGACCTGCCGGAAGTGACCATCAAAAGGATCTTTTTTGATATATATATTTTAAACCTCACAAGAAACAGTTTATCGATAACTATTAGGTTGGTGCATAAATAATGAGGTAATAATGTCGTTTTTTGACGCTAAAAAAATACGTCAAAAACGACATTATTACGTCATTATTTTTGACCCAACCTAATATTTTCTGAACTGAACTGAAGTTAAAAATATGATTTTATTTCTATATTTTATTTCTTCTTTTTCCTGTTGTACGAGTTAACAAGTTACAATTTTTCGAAACCAAAAATCGAACTTTGATCTGTGTATGAAGATGTATGAAAGACATTTGCAAAGTTTTGATTAGACTATTTTGCTTTATGTCGGGTATTTATATCGCTTTATGTTTCTCCATTTAATGCATTGTTCCGTATTTTGATCTTCTTTTTCATTATCATATATTCCGTATATTATTGTTATTAATGCCGCTTATGCCGGTCAACGTGACTAAGAAGTTTGTCTCAGCCGGGTTTGCTTGTTGCTGAGAAGATTGTTTTTATTTGCAAATGATTCGTATCGATGAGGTGGCATGATAGAAAGCAAAAAGATAGAGAAGACAAAGAATTCAAAGAGGAAGAAACCGTGAGTATGAATAGGGTAGAGAAAAAGAGAGAGAGAGAAGAGGTAGATTGCGGGGAATGAACAAAAGAGTGAGATTAAATCGAAATAGAGAGTGACTGAGAGTGAAGTTACGAAAAAGAAAAAAAAAAAGCAGATGGCAGGTGAGCGTGGATGTAATGAGAGAATATCTGGGAGAAAGTAGCTGAAGAGGAAGATTCATACACACGCTCTCACACATATTACGGAGATATAAAAGCAAAGTGAAAATATGATAGAAATTGATAAGTAACACACACACACACATATATATATATATATAAACATATATAGTTAAATAAAACAGATAACGAAAGTTTATTATGTTTGATTATGAGCCGTTCTAAGCTTCGTATAGCTGCTTTAATTTCGGGAGAAAGTAAAGAAAAAGACTGTCCAACATTTAGATATTTTTTATTATGCCGTTCCTTGATCTAAGTTTTCGGCTTACATGAGCCATCGTCAGAGTGATTATATGTACATTACAACAAAGATATTGGTCATTATCTTCGCATAAAAAAACAAAAGAATATCATCTTTGATAGTGAATATCTTTGTTTAAATGTACAAATGTGCAACTGTTCTGGACGGTCTCCCTGTTTATATGTGTGCACACTGTCATAATTTTTTGCATTCAGTTCATCTTTGGTGTTACAAGTATTTTTGTCGGTCTCTCGCTCAACTGCGCCCCACACAAGGGGTTGCAGTCTTGGGACATAGGCGGCCAGATGCAAGGGATGATGCGGTCGCAGAAATCGTCTCACAGCCTGGCTGGGATATCTTGCTTGTTTGTCATGATGCAAAATCCTGTTGCCTGACATATGTTGTTCCAGCAGCCACGCTCTTGACCCAGGGCAGCACTACTTGTTCTAGGCACGCTGTAGGCCTCGTTATGGAGTCTGGGGAAGATGGGGGAAGATGTGGGAAGATGAATGGCGGCATATCGTCCCCTACACTAGTGATCAATCTAAACACCTTCGTAAGCATCATAAGACCCATCCAAACCTTTCTGAATCTCTACTGTCCTTAGATTGGCTGAGGCTACTATACTGTGCAGTCGTCAAAACAAAGAACGTGCATGCATAAAATTAAAGATATAAAATGGCGAAAAGTTACCTTTCAAACCATCTATCTATATATATATATATATATATATATATATTAAATTTACTTATTTAAAATATGGTTCCATCGCTACAAAGGAATTACGATGCTTCAAAAGCAGAAGCTATATATATATATATATATATATATAAAATCTACTTATTTAAAATATGGTTCCATCGCTACACAGGAATTACCATGCTTCAAAAGCAGAAGCTAAAAACTTCATATTCAATTATAGAATTAAATTAAAGTCCATAGTTCTGTTTCATGTTCAAGCGAATTTTTGATAACAAATTTCGAAATTTACTGAGTTTTATAAGCACATACATTCAGAATATTAGTTTCTATGCATATGGGGAAATCCAATCATTTTAACAAGGGGCGGTAGGGTATTCTTTTTCACTGACAACTATTGTATCAACATATTAGCTACTTTCGAAAATAGCTTAAGTCAAGTTAGGGTAGGGGTGCCTTTTAAAACGAATGATGTTGATTTTGTTTCGCCGTTAAATTTATACTTGTATATATTTAAGCTGTGTAAATTTGCATTGTGTTTTGTAAAAATAAAATATTAATAAGAAGATCGGATTTTATATCTTGCTGTTCTTTCTCTGTATTACAATATATATATATATATATATATATATATATATATATATATATGTGTGTGTGTGTGTTGTACGTTTTATCAGTTTGTGAATGAAAGAGACAATTCCGAGAAAGATTTAAATCCAGGGAGAGAAATTATTATGCTCTCGATAATTTCAGTTGAGCACTTTTGAGAGAGACGGTAATTCAAAACAGCAGCCGTTCCTGTTAAATAAATCGATCCCTATGGCTGTCTGGCGGTTGTTTACATTCGTAAAAAAATAATATGCTAGAATTTCCCTTTCTCTCTGCTGTGCGCTGATAGCTCAGAGATAGAAACTCCGCACTGATGACCTGTGATACAGCGAAACAGGCCATTATGTGGATGACAATATATTATATGTATTAACAGAGTTTCTTGATGGTATCGAACTGGAGGGATCGATCCCAGCGTGCGGCACCTTTGGAAAGTGCCTCAAAACGACAGGCTGACCCGAGCTTTGTGAGGGAAATTGGGTAGACGGAACTCTTGTGGACAGTCGTTAGATGCGCTAGCACGAAATCACACGTCACCGTGACCGAGGACATGAGTATGCTTGCCTTGTTCACATTATTAAACACGCTAGATAACACGCTCATTCCCAGAAACTGTGACTAAGTTACAGATGTTTATAATATATATATATATATATATATATATATATATATATATATATATGTAGTTGTGTGTGTGTGTGTGTGTGTATGTGTGTTTGTTTGCGCGTTTGTATGTAATTAAAATAATTATTATTCCCGGTCGGTTGGTATTGCGCAATTCCATTAAATAATTTCTTTTGTTTGTTTTGCATTTTACTTAATAATTTTCATCCGAATAAATATTAAGATTAACGTATCTTTCATTAATTTCTACCTTCTTGGACACATAAATAGAAATGGCCAACAATCAAAATAATGGGGAGAGACGAAAACAATCATTGCTTATGAGTTTGATCATAAAGCACTTAATTATGGTGGCCTTGTTCCAGCCTAAATGAAGATATTAAATTCCTATGAGAAGCTTTCGCGGAGAAAAATTTTTTAAGGACTAATATTTTAAAATAGATATAAGTTTACCTGGTCAATGTGTAGCCTTCTGGCTAAAAAAAAAAAAAAAAAAACAAACAAAAAAACAAAACAAATAATACAAAAATATTGAAAAAACATAAAAAAAAATGCAAAGCAAACGCATAACCAAAATGCTAAAACCAGAATTATAGCAAAAAAAAAAAAAAAAAAAAAATTCAAATCTCCCCACTCGAGACGAAGAAAAATTATTTTCCCCAAAAATGTAACTTTAGACATTTTTATTATCATTGCATTCCTTTTTTTCATCAATAAATCAGGGTACTAAGAGCAGATGGAAAATATTCTTGAGTTAAAAACAATTCGAGTGGTTGAGGATCAGATCGTAAAAACAATGACAGTCGATATTGAGTAAGTCGTAATTATGTAAAGGTGAGTGTAGTTTATTACTAGTTGCAAGTGGATGCTTTCGAACAGTATACCTCTATTAGTCGTCAACTACCATTCGTAGCTCTTAATAAGTTTTGTCATTTTGTTATCTCTCTTAAACTCTGTTCCGACATCCAGTTACTCAATCCCGTCGGTAGGTTATGGGTTCTATTCTTCAGTCCCTTTTGCCTTCAATCTGTCTCTGTATAAAATTAATACCTCTATTAGCCGTCGGGTGAAAGCCGAGGAAATGAACACTGGAATCAGTGTTAAAATTTCATCCGACCAGAATAAATATTTATCCTCTTCACCGCCAGTTATTTTGGGAAAAAAACGGTTTATTTTCAGATGAAATTTTTTTTTGTTTTTAATATAGTAACTGTGAAGCTGAGGCACCCTGACGTAACTAGTCGGTGGCTAACACACATACCAGAAGAATGAGTTGATAACTGGACTCGTTTCCAGCCCAGAAAGGCATAAGAAGGAATAAAGATCGACGTTTAAACACCGTATATAGCTGTTTTTTTTAGGTATGTTTTTGACGTGTCTATTCGTCCGTGTCTGAAAAAGTGACTTTCTCTAAAAACGTATATACACGTCTACGCGCGTGAATGTGTTAAGAAAATAACATGGCAATGAACTTCTATTATTCTACCAGATATGATACTGATTCACCTTCAAAATGCGTAAAAGAATTCTCCTTCTATGTACCGTGGCACTTCAGAATGTTGACTCTCTACATTTTCCTGTCGTTTGTAGCTCTAAATAAATTTTTTATTTTCATTATCTCTCCTAAACTCTGGTCCGCTATCCATTTTTTCAAGCCTGCTACGTATGTTATGCGTTATATTTCCCCGTCTCTCTTGCCTTCAATCTGTTCAGTGTGTATCAAATTTTCAATGCTTCATTCCTCCTTATGTGTTCGAGATTTTTCAACTAAGTCTAAGTATCATTTTTGTTTCCATTTTTTCAAAGACTTCGTCGTGGCTCGAATCTTAAGTCTATGGGATTTTAAGCATCCAGATGTAGAACCACAATTCTGTTGCTTCACGTCTCTATTTCATCTGTGAGAAGATTGTATAGCATTCACTGCCATATAGGAGGAATGAAAAATATATAACAGTTCATGACACTTTTTTGGTTACTAACGAATTGTTTCTCTTAATATGATCCAATGCGACTTTAGATTTCAGTGTTGCATATTCTGTCCTCTGTTAAAACTCTTTGCAATAATTTATACTGTTGTTCTTGTTTGAGTTTGGGAGCTCCAATGGCTATTGAGCTCTTGTTAGATTTCGGTATCTTCATTGCTTGTTGAGCTCTCTTTTGTTTTCGGAATCTTGATTGCTTGCTGAGCTATGGTTTGATTTTGGCATCTTCATTGTTGAGCTCTGGTTTGATTTCGGTATATTCATTGCTTGTTGAACTCCTATTTGGTTTCGGTATACCATTGCTTGTTGAGCTCTTATTTGATTTCAGTATCTTCATTGCTTGTTGAGATCTTATTTGATTTCGGTATCTTCATTGCTTGTTGAGCTCTCTTTTGATTTCGGTATCTTTCTTATTTGTTGAGCTATGGTTTGATTTTGGCATTTTCATTGTTTGTTGAGCTCTCTTTTGATTTTGGTTTCTTCATTGCTTGTTGAGCTCTTGATTCCGGTATCTTCATTACTTGTTGACCTTTTATTTGATTTCGGTATCTTCATTGTTTGTTGAGCTCTCTTTTGATTTCGGTATCTTCATTGCTTGTTGAGCTCTTGTTTGATTCCGGTATCTTCATTACTTGTTGACCTTTTATTTGATTTCGGTATCTTCATTGTTTGTTGAGCTCTGGTTTGATTTCGGTATCTTCATTGCTTGTTGAGCTTTTACTTGATTTCGGTATATCCCTTGCTTGTTGAGATTTTATTTGATTTCAGTATCTTCATTGCTTGTTGAGCTCTTGTTTCCTAGTATCCTTCTGTAGAACCAGATCCCTGCTCCTTTCTGTTTTCATTGTTTCTGCGATGTGGTTGCCCTTCAATAACTGTTGTAAAGGAGGATTTATTTATTATGTTCAGCAATCTTTTCTTTGTTTCTAACAAAATGTTCCTATTTTTTAATTCTGGTTTTATTTTTATTCATAAATGTCAAATTTGATAATATTTTTACGTCAATGATAACTTCGTACTTTACAAACTGAGAAGCAGATGTCATCAGTAGTATACATCTATCAACGATATAAACACATTTTCAAACTTGATTTTTGTATATAAAAACACAGATAATTCTATGAAGTCACGGATCGATTAATACTGATTTTATGAACAGAGACACTTCTAATATTATCAAATCAGTATTGCTTTACTTTAAAAAACGTCATGGCATGCTAATGAATGCTAATCTACAACAATTTTTTAAAAGTTTCCCCTGCTTTTTACAAGCGGTCTCCTCAAATTGCGACAGAAATACCTCACACATTTTAAAGGTTTACAAAACTACCAAGTTAACTGCTACTAAAAAACACATTTCACTGCTTTTTAAACTATTTACTACATTTCAAATAATATGATTTTTAAAAATGACATCCTCCAAATGGTGGCCTCTATTCGCCATACAATGTTGTAGACGATTTCTAAATTTTTTCATTACCGGGAAGTCTTCCAGCTTGCTTTCTTTAAAATCCTGATCCTGTGGCCCTGAAATATTTGACCCATATCCGTCTCGATTTTCTATCCAGAACAGCATCATTTCGACGCAACATGAAATGAGTGTGAAAAGCAATTACGGGTTCAACAGTCTTAAAAATAAACACGTTTCAACAGCAAACGCACTGTATTCACTGGTGCAAGTCATGATGGCATCTGATGCTCCCTGAAAAATGGTAAGAGTTAACTAGATGAAGACTCCAGTTAAAGAAATTTTATGAAGATTTTCTTTACTATTCTTCCCTCAAGAGCAACCCAAGGTACAGGGTAAATGTTGTGACCAAGTAAATGGTTAAATACACCAGAAGAGAATTACACGACTAGTAAGAGTCTATCGAATAAACTAGAACTCAATCTATTCACAGTTCATTGTTCCTCGAACCTTCTCTCCTACAAAACTTATAGTTGGCAGAAGAGTCTAACATAGACTCTTAAGAGGGAGGACGCCACAATAGTTACTGAATGAGGTTGTTTTGTGGAGGAAAGGGAAGTTAGTAAGAAGTGTAGATTATGAGTTTATGTAGGATAGATAATGGTTAAGATTGAAGTGACCAGAAAAGCATAATCTTGAGAATTTGTTCCACGAAACAGCGACTTTTAGGAAGAAGCTGTCGGAGTTGAAATTTTCTTTCTTATCATTGCTGCTGAGTAAATGCCATAGCAGGCCTTAGATGTAAATGTCCTCAACTGGTGGAATTAAGGAAAGTAAGTTGTTTTACAAAAAACTAGCGATAGAATATCCAGAATCTGGTTTTTATTTTGTTGGTTGATTTTGTTTAGCGACATATCAACCTCGATGGGTTATTTAATGCCGAAATAAATGTATTTTGACTACAATTGGTGTGTCTTCAACTATTAGCTTGGTGCAAAAATAATGTCGTTTTCTCACATAGTAACATATGTGAGAAAACGACATTACTTTTGCACCAAATATTAGGTTGGTGCCAAAATAATGACGTAAAATGTCGTTTTTTGACGTATTTTTTAACATCAAAAAACGACATTATTACATCATTATTTTTTGCACCAACCTAATAAAATGTATTGTTAGCCATTTTGCTATAAATATGTATTGTTGGTCCGTTTTTATATGAAAGTGTATTGCTAGGTATTTTTACCATAAAAAATGTATTTTTATACTTTCATAGTGTTCTGTTATTGCTTAGGGGGATTCACTGTTTACCCATAGCTGGGACCGTAACAGGAGCTAACACCTGAGGAATGGGTTGATCTTAGAACAACAGAATTTAAATAATGATTCAACGCTCCTCAAAACCTCCAATCTCCCAATCAGAGGCCTTGATGCAGGATGTAGTTTAACGTCATATCCAGGACTCCAGAGTCTTGTGTGTTTCGTCTGTGATAGTTGTTCACTGAAAAATCGTGTTGACATTATATTTAAGTTAATTTTTCCAGATATTTCATTTTGTTCATCAAAGGAAAAAGATAAAATACAAATGCATATATATATATATATATATATATATATATATATATATATATATATATATATATATATATGCAATAACATCAACAAATCAAATCATCGCAAACAATATCAATATATTTTTTCATACCTATCTATTTAACCGTAGGGTATTAATTAGTGTAATGTTTTCTCGTTTGTTCGATTTCACATCGATATTCTTTTGTCAATTTGATTATCGTTAGCAAACAAGAAACTGCTGAATGTGACAGTTATATTTCTAGAAGAATTAATTATATTTTTTAAGCTACAAGTCCCTATCTCGTTGTATTAATGTTGATGCATGTTTATATAAATACTGTTCAAATGTCTAAATTAATAATCTGTACTATTTCGAAAAGTCAGTGTCGTTTTGTTCACTAAAAATTATGATCATGTGGGGTATATATACGTATCCACTTGTCCAAATTGCAAAATATTTTCGCATATAATTTAGTGATCAAATGTTAATTATTTTTTCTGCATTAATTTTTGAGTTTTCTTTCAGCGGTCATTTTCTATTTATTTATTTCTGCAAACACTACGTACATATATGCATACATACATATATAATATACATTATATATATATATATATATATATATATATACATATATATATATATATATATATATATATATATATATATATATTGTTGTGAAGAAGTAAATAGTTTAAAGAAATAACAAAACAAGTCTTACAGATATATCATATACTAGCAGCATGACCCGGCGTTGCCCGTGCTTGATTCAAAAATCGTACGACTCATACAGCAATCGCTATATATATATATATATATATATATATATATATATATTGCTTAAAATATTTGTGCCCTTCCTTGCCTTTAAAGGGGTGCCCTTTGCCGTGCTGATGTTGCTACATGCCTTACTTCTTGCCTATCTCACACTGCGAATTTTTTCTAAGCTCTATACTAAACATTAAATCTGTTACGAAAAAAGAACTAAACAAAACGAACACAAAACGATCAGGTTTAAAAACGTAACTGGAAAAACCGTATTAAAAAAGAATGTTCAGAACAAATACTTTTTCACACCAAACCCAGTTCTGCGGAATCAGAATCAACGTTGAGTTTAAGCAAGCGAATGAGCTAATTGGAGTAAAGTGCCATGCAGATTCAAATTTGTCCTACTTGTGACGAATGCAGCTATCGATTTTTTTTGCATGCTAGTTAACATTCGTGTCTGTCAGCTGTTGGCTCTCACGCTGGCCAATAGAATCTTTCGGCCTATTCGTGGCAGCCAGCTATATGCTCTCACTCTGGACAGTAGAAAATGTCTGCAAACTACATGAAAATTGCCGTAGAATTATGAAAAATCGATTATTTCCACTATCGATGGGAGTTGGGAAATGCAAAATCTGTCTTGGCCTTTCCACTAACTTGGAGCATGTGCATGTAAATTTTGGTGCAAATCCGTCGAAAATTGCGGCCGTGCATTCATTACACACACACAGACACACACACACACATCCTGCCTTTTATAGATAGAGATCCAGCTATGTTGCTGCGACCAACAATTTGCCAAAAGAAATAAAGCCTTAGATAAAAATTCCGAGCAAGGAAAGAATAAAAAAAAACAAAACATCAAAAGGCAAATACCTACATATACAGTAAATTAATTTGCTCAATTTGACCACTTCACAACGTCGACGAACAACGAAGGACAGCTCTAGTCGTTTCTCTCGCTATCCTCAGGCGACTAAAATGACTGAAAGTCGTTAAGAATATATATATATATATATATATATATATATATAAACATATACATATACACATATATATATATATATATATATGGTTAAATTGACTAATTTTCCATTTGAACTTTAGAAAAATATTTATAAAAAGAAGAACTGAAAATATTCCGATATAAGGATTATTTCCACCCAATTAAGAGAAATGGAAATGTTTATATTTTAACTTTTTGTTATAAAAATTTACTATGACAAATCAGCAAAATAATTTCCACACGCAATTTAAAAATCTACGGAAATTCACCCACATTTTAAAAAAATGTTTTGTACGTAATGTCTCAATAATTGAATGTGTATTCTGGTACATTTTCAAAAAGAAATTCTGTGGCTATAATTTTCCCTTATGTAAATATTCTATTATAGAAACTCAATAAAATGCCGTTTACTTGAAAATAAATTTGACATGGAAAATAAAAAAAACAAACAATATATATATATATATATATATATATATATATATATATATATATATATATATATATATATCTATCTATCTATATATATATATATATATATATATATATATATATATATATATTTTGGACAAAATCCCCAAAAGAGTCAAAAACATTGTCAACCGTCGTAATGCAGCTTCCTTATGTCGTTTCTATAAATATTTGCATGCCAATTGTTCTAATGAACAATTTGTGTAAATAGAAAATATTCGCACTATAATGATTTTTATGATGGTTTTCAAAAATATTATTGATTTACAAAACTTTAAAAAACGTTCCCATGCTTGTGTAATTCATTTTGGACCTGATCGTTCCAGAAATATTGCTAAAGGTTAGTAATAAAAAAAAATGGTATATTCTTAATCGAAACATTAACTAATAATCATCATCATATGCAATTAATTTTGCCGAAATTATTGTTAAATTTAAGTATGTAATTTAGTATATAAACCTCGTCAGGCAATAACTACTACATTATTTTCCTTTCTGTGTTGTTAGGTTGTAAAACGGTCTTTAGACTGGCTCAAGCTGATTTGTTTAACCATTTACTACTGACAGTTTGATAAAACAGATGTATCCCTTTGTACAACTATATTTACTGCATGGCTATCTTCAGTAGTTATCGTCTACTACTTGTTAAAATTTTGCAAATCCCCTTGTGTTTACATTGAAATTCTTGTGGCATCAAAAGGGCCGTTTACCAGTTCCCATTATAACTTAAGGATCGATACCGCAGAAGACGACGTTTCATTAATTCACAGATATTCTTGCACCGCGTCCCTGTGTTGCACCAGCCAGATGCTATATATATATATATATATATATATATATATATATATATATATTATGTATATATATATATATATATATATATATGTTGCCTTTTAGCCATAATGTCCAATCAAATGTGGGACAAACTTTGTTAAAACCATTTAGAGCTGCGTTAGTAGTATTAATAGATCTATATCCCACCATAACAACACAATATTAAATAAACATATTTACAACAAAGTCAATGCAAATTTTTCTAAAAATAAATGGAAGTGCAGGACGAATACGATTTGCCCATTAAACAGTCAATGTATGACCGATAATATTGTATATCGAGCGAGGATACGTTGCAGTAGCGATACTTGATTTTATATTGGATGTACCGAAAATCCTTGGAAGTTTTGCTTTTAACATCACCGAATGAATCTGGCTAATATTAAATACAGAAACAGAATTGCTCTCTCTAATTATTTTCTGATAATTGAAATATACCGGTAACTTCACTTCCATTAACTGGAATAATAATACAGCAAGGACAAAATCGTATAACGGTGAAGGGAATAAATGCAACCTATGTTTGGTTGCGAAAATGATTATCTTAAAACACTTAAATAATACGGGATTATTAAACAAGAAAAATGAAGTGATGGTTACATGTAGACATAAAAATAAACATCTACTTAAACACGTCGACATAGATTAATTTTTAATGCTATCACGGTTTAGTTCTTCGTGTTACGTTTTATTGTATATTATTTTTTATTATATATTATAATTTACTGCTAATAATTATTGTTTAATTTTTAATATTATAATTTTTATATAAGATTAAGTAACCCTTTATCTTTTACGTCCAGATGTTAATCCCAGTTATTTTAATTGCCAAATATAATGTTTTGAGAAATATAAGTTTATATAAAAAAGTTTAAAAAAAAGAAATTGTTTTTTAAAGGGATATAATTAAAAACAAAAAACTATTATTGCAATATATATAATAATTAAATGTGCCAGCATTGCGGAAAACAGATATTTTTTAAATTCAATTTAACTAACGATCAGTCTAAACGCAGCATCTGAAGAATGCGTTTTACATGAAACTCCGAGTTGTGCGAACGGTGAGGGATAATATATATATATATATATATATATATATATATGAGTATGGTTGTTTGGGGACTTTGTGGCGCACTATAAGTCCTGTCTCTATACGGTTCTTCCGAAAATTGTGGTTGATGCTTTATCATTGTAATCAAATCATATGTGCCAATATTCTAACTTCGGTTCTACCATCATACGTCGA
>OZ010573.1:97705696-97773196 GCA_963932145.1 Acanthosepion lycidas | reverse complement strand
GATGGAATCTTCCTAGGTATTAATAACGGTATTGGTCTCTACTGTGAGCAGTAAGTATGTATAATATATCTCCAATTCCAAGAGAAGAATCGTAAACGAAAATGACATGTTCACATTTAATTAATCACAGCTAAGGATCGAAAGTTCAAATATATATACATACATACATATATATATATATTATTCCAGGATCAATTTCCAACTTATTCAAGATGATATTCACCAGATCTAACCAACTAACTTTCTGTCGTGGAGTAACAAGGTACAGGCTTCACGTACTATTTCATTTTCAAGTCTTTTTTCTCTGCTCTTTGGACTGTCATAGCTGAAACTTCTCTCTCACGTGTCAAATATATTATGGATTAGGTTGGATCTCTTTAACTCGAAATTTAAATGATGATCCCTTTTCCCGCTGTGACCTCCTGATCCAGTTTTCCTCTTTACTGTTCTTTCTTTTTAAACTTATTCGCCGTTCTTGAATGTGATTGAAAATGGTAACCATAGTATGAATGTTGGTACAATTACTGAAGGCATGAATGACATTTCCCTCTCACCATTGTTCATTTGAAAAGGCAATGGGTCTGACAGAAAACGATTTTAACCTGTCCTCTTTCTAGCTGAATAATTCAAATAGTTTTTCAATAATTCTTATGGCGAATGGTGTAAAAATGGCTAAACGTCTTATTTAAAAACATGGAAAAAAGAAACAATTATGCTGTTACCCGATTTGGTCAATTTGCTGTTACAACAGGAGTATATCTATATTTTCATAGATTGGTGGCCGATCGGTTAGGCACGTCAGCGTAAATGACGGTTCCGTATAGGATGCAGGTTCGAATCCTGTCCAAGGACGAATATTTTCTATGAAAATTTCTCCGGCATTCAGGCCGGTAAATGTTATTTAATACTGTTTATTATAAACAGAGCATTTACTTAAATACTTGTATCTATAAAAAGAACGTTAAACATAAAAAATGTCTTTAATAAATAAATTGTCGGACTTTGTCCATTTAGTAATATATGACGTCATCATTTGTTTACATTCGATACACACGAGCAGTTATGAATGTACGAGATTCATAAAAGATTGAAGTTTATAAGCAGTAAATTCGACCTTGTCTACCGAACGATCCTTGGTGACCGATCGGTTAGGCACGTCAGCGTAAATGACGGTTCCGTATAGGATGCAAGTTCGAATACTGTCCAAGGACGAATATTTTCTATGAAAATTTCTCGGACATTCAGGCCGGGAAATGTTATTTAATACTGTTTATTATAAACAGAGAATTACTTAAATACTTGTATCTATAAAAAGAACGTTAAACATAAAAAATGTCTTTAATATATATATATATATATATATATGTTAATAAAAAATATATATGCAACTGTAATACAAATCAACCAGAAAGAAGCTAATATTGATTTCTTTTAATACAAGGATAGTATCTTCTTCGTCTTTTTCTTCTTCCACTGCTACTACTGCTCCTACTACTACTACTAATATTAATAATTATAATAATAACGAAATTAAAACATTACTGCATAAAGTTTCCTATAAGCATTTGCACATTTTGCTTAATCTACGTTGCCGGCTAATATGTTCGCGGTTTTTAAATTTTAAGTAACTCCTGATTATATATTTCGTCGCTGTGCATTAGATGATAAAAACAGTTTCAACGACATAGCTGCCTAGATAACAATGAAAAGTAGAACTTATGGCAATTACTAATTACTAAATCCATAATGTTTGATACAACTTTTCGCCCATAGCGTATATATATATATATATATATATATATATATATATATGTATATATTTATATAAGGACTTTCTGAATATATATATATATATATATATATATATATATATATATATATATAGACTTGTCTGAAATTTTCAATATATAATGTTAGTCATAAGATTAAGAGCTTTGAGAAGGAAAGGAATTGTGTTTCAAAATAATTACTTGTTAGTGATGAATCTCAGCATTTCCATTTGTGTCTGCAATTACATTTGAAAACTACAAAAAAAACATTAATAAGACAAGTAACATGTATAGATTTTCACTGATAAACATAATGGCAGACTTCTGGTCGGATGCGTCATGCCTCAAACGTTTTGGACAGTAATTATAATCATTGCATCCAGGCATGCTTTTTCTCATACGTAAACAATATAATATTTAAAAAAATATTCTTTTTCTACAACCTTGGATAAAAATTGTAAAGCAACACACACACGCGAGCACACACGCGCATATGCACACACGCGCACCTGCACACACACGCGTGCGCATACATGTATGTGGGTATGTGAGTGTGAACCAATCCAGACTGGCATTAGGTTGCCATTTCTTTCTGTGGTAGACCAGCTGCTATCCAAGTCTACAGAACCCGTTCTATCCTGCTATTTACCCATATCTAGGGGGAGAAGAAGAGGATTCAAAACTTTCCCAAGAATATTAGCAAGTAAATGAAAGTAAAGGAGTCGACTGTAAGTCTATGTAATAGATTCGCTATCCATTCTTCCACCGGTGGAGGAATGGATAGCGGTTCGGATCGAGGATTCGAAGAGCCGAGTTCGAATTCCGGCGTGAAATATATGAATCCTCCTTTTCTCTCCCAACCAGCTATTGGTAAATAGCAGGACAGACCGGGTGCGATATCTTTGGATGGCAACTGGTCTACCGCAGAAAGAAATGGCAACCAAATGCGGGAAAAAATCTGCCTCGTCAGTCATGTATCGAAAGATACAGGATCGCCGAAGCGTGTATCAAGCATAGCACATAACTGACTTTAAGTTTGATTTCTTAATCTGTTTTCTTTTGCGGTTGATTCGTTTTCTACAGCTCATTTACAATTTATTTAAAGCCATAAAATATTTTTAGATTGTAAGAATATTTTTCAGACAATAATGATTTACTTATACAATTCATACTAATTAACACATAGGTGGGGGAGTGGGACTAACATTCATACATTACCAAACAACATTTACGCGTAAGTAAATATAATGGGCCCAACCGGTTTACAATTTCTTCTCGCCTTTTTTTAAGAGGTTCTGTTATTTTCCTACTATATGTGCCATCAGCACAGTTTTATCTACGTAATATTTTTGTTTTCGTTTCACCCAAAGCAAGACGATAATGCAACTAGGACGCAGTGGTCTACAGTGAATGAATCTAGTTTAACAGTAAAACTGCGAAACCAACTTGTCAGTCAAGTAGCAGGTTTAAGTTCATGCAATCGAAGCAATAAGGTGAAGTGTTCATTAGAACAGTTGCCATGGAAATATTTGCTGAAAGCCACAGCACGTTGGTGAGAATGTGACTGAAATCGAGATGCCAGGTCAGGATCGATTATATCACAGACACTTTGAAGTTTGCCAAGAAACTCAAGAGGTGTGGTAGGAGAGTCGTACCAGGTATAGCAGCAATATTCGATTCACGGACGAATGGTTTTGTTTGTTTAACGGCATATCAACACCTTATGGATAATTTAGTGCCGAAATTTTATTTTTTGTGAGCTTTGGTAATTCTTTTTTTTCGAATAATATTGATAATTTTTTTATTTTTCTACTATAAAAATGTATTGCTGATAATTTTTTCTAATCTATATTTATATTTTTGTATTGGCTGTTCAATTGATTTTATTTAGCGGAATATCAACCATTGTCAGTTATTTAATGTGGAATACTAAATTTTTTGAACACAATTTTACGGTTTCAACTAAATATAATTTGAACGTTATTGTATGCCTTACACAACAGATAAAATGTATTATTAATAATTTTTATATAAAAATATATAGCTGGTATTTTTACTATAAAGTTTTTTTTATACTTTCATAGTGTTTTGATTTGGAGTTCAGTATTTGCCCATAAGTGGGACTCTAACAGGTGTTACCACCCTGGGTTAGGATGTACCTCAGAACAAAAGCAATTAGGAGGTGGTTCCACGCGATTCAAAATCTCCAATCTCCCGATCTGCCTTGCTGCCGGATGGAATTTATCGTCATACCCAGGACAAGGCGGCTTTATCAATATGTAACAGGAATTCTGACAAGAAAAACAGTCTGGTACAAGAAATGGAATTAAGTTTACTAGCAAATTGCCTACTACTAATGTGCGATTAGTTAATTTAGTGAAATGGGTTTTTCGCAAAAACGATGTTTAGCAAAAATGCCTTGTGGATCATTTCTAATATTTCAGATTCGATCGGAACTAAGTGCTTCTCTTGTGCGCCTTGTGAAAATTTATCTGGAAATTGGCAAGGATTCTCGCTTCCTCATCCGAAGCGATACGTCAAAAATGAAGCATACTTTTTTTTTATCGCCATTGCATTAGCGATGGTGCAGCGGGATACTCTCTGACGAATGAAACAAACTTTAATTCGACTAGGAACTATTTGCCTTTACCCATAAAAGGTGCGATAGGTAAATTGTCACTATTTTATATTTTTAATTTCGCGCATGCGCGTTGTTTGTTTTTGATTTCGTCGACTGCACAATATAGTAGGGTCAGTTGAGCTCGGTCTGTGAGATAAAGAGCACCATGACGCAATTCCCTTCAGCAGAAATTTGGAAAAAGCATGCTGCACTGTTTGGCATGTCCGTCGGAAGCTCCAATACGAACTTTTCAGAGTGTTTAAGTAACACTCTTAGGACAGTGCCGAAGGTCTGGAAAGAGTTGGATGAGTCTAATGGTGATTACGAAAGTACGGCACCTAGTAAACCTCACTCTGACAATAACTCACGAATTTTTTGGGGGAGAGCCTCAAACTCAACACCGAGGGCTTCAGGAGGTAGTGCTGTTCTGGGTCAAGAGTTTGGCTGCTGGAAGACCCCATATTTGGAAACAGGAGTCTGCACCATGCAGCACAAACCAGGAGAACACAGTCATGGCTGTCAGACAATTTTTGCGACAAAATGTCTCCTTATACCTAGCCACCTAACTTTTCAGACTCAAATTTCCTGTTATTATTATGTGTGGGGCGTCGTTAAGCGAGAGATCAACAAAAAAAAATCTTCTAACATCAAAGATGAACTGAACGCAAGGATAATGGCAGCATTCACCAACTTAAACATGCAGACCGTTCAGAAGATTTGCAGGAAATTCAAAAGTCGTCTGGAGTCTAAGGTTGAAAACAATGGCGGTTTTAATGAATAAATTTACTCTTTCGTATTTTAAGGTATTTTTGTGTAATTGTGGTAAATATATCTGATACAATGAGATATCAGCGTTATTTTTTGTGCGTAATTTAGAAGACAATTTATACATCGCGCCACAGAGTTACACGAATGAGGCTCCACATTATAGTTAATTATGTCTGATATTTTTCCCTGTGGAGATGTAAGCAAAAACTTAATAAAACGAGACCGGGATGAAGTGATACTTTTACAAGCATCACTTGCCGAATTTTGGTCGCTTGTTCATTTTTAACGTAGTGCATAATTATGATGTTTTTATGTAGGTGGAAACCGATTCCCCTATTCGCGACTATTGTAATTTATTTGAGATTAGAAAAAAAAAAAAAAAAAAAAAAAAAGAAACTCTACACTGCCCTCCGGGTGTTACAGCACAGAGCTAAGTGAATAAAACAATCTGTGACTTATCAAATAATGTTAATTTGAGTGGTTAGAAATTGGAAAAATGCTAGAACCTCTGAGGAATATAGTTAGAAAAAGTCTGCATTTGTACGTGTTAGGTATGATTAAAAATGGTAGAAACAATTATGGAAAGCTAGTAAGCTAGATATTAACAGACCGACACACACACATATATATATATATATATATGTATATATATATATATCGAGTGTAACAGCAAAATAGTCCAAATCGGGTCGCAGCAGAATTATCCATCCCAATAAATATTTAATATTAAAAAAACACTAAACTTTTGCCCAGTTTTTCAGATAAGAATTTTATCCATATTGATATCATTTTTTTTTCTAAGAATCACTGAAAAACCCCTTCAGTTATTCCGCTAGAAAGAGAACAGAATCCTTTTGTGTCAGATCCACTGACTTGCCAACTGAGTAATTGTGAGACGAAAACGATCATTCAGGTTTTCAGTAATGGAAACAACATTCATACTCTAGCTTCCAACTTCGATGTTTATTCAAGAGCAATCAAGTGAACGATTGAATAAGTTTTAAAAAGAGGGGACATTAGAAAGAAAAACTGGATCAGGAAATCACAGCAGGGAGAGAAATCATCCTTTCAATTTAAAAAAGATGAATTAGAAAAGATCCAACTCAATTCAAGTTTGCCATGTTAGAGAGGAGTTTCAGATATGACTGCCAAGAACAGTGAAGAAAGACTTGAAAATGAAATCGTACCTAAAAGTTACAAAGTTAGAGAGGGCGAAGATGATCCTGAATATCTTCGAAAATGATTCTGGAATAACACATACTTATTTGAACTTTATTTGAATACTTCATGAGCTTCTAATTCCTAGATATGATGTATTACTGATGAACATGTCAGTTTTATATTCGATTTCTTCACGATTCTTCAATGAAGCTTGGACAGTAATTATACATTCTTATCGCTCAAAGTAGTGTCTTTATAAAACGTCACAGAATTCCAATAATATATCTGTAATCATTTCTATGGTAAAACACTTCAGACGTTAACCTAACAATTGGACAATTTTGCTGTTGCAACTAGTATATATATATATATATATATATATATATATATATATATATATATATATATATATATATGATGAAATGGATTAAGTACGACAATTATTTAATATATATAATATTTAATATATATTTTCTGTTTATACGTTATTTTTTATAGATACAATTTATTTAAGTGACTGCTCTGCTTTCATTTAAATAGTATTAATTACGTTTGTCGGTCTGAATGTTCGAGAAATTTTCGTAGAAAATATGCGTCGGACATATATATATATATATATATATATATATATATATATATATATATATATATATATTATCCCTCACCGTTCGCACAACTCGGAGTTTCATGCAAAACGCAGTCTTCAGGTGCTGCGTTTAGACTGATGGTTAGTTAAATTGAATTTTTAAAAAATATCTGTTTCCTGCAATGCTGGCTCAGTTATGTATCATATATATTGCAATGGTAGTTGATTTTAAATTATATCCCTTTAAAAAACAATTCCTAAACGTTTTCTGCTTATTAAGATCAAGCAGTTCAGTTCTTAGAACCAATAGCCAGACTACCTGCACATATCATTTGATTATAGTGGTGAAGGCTTTTTGCAGAAACAAATCTCCATGTTTTAAATTCAGAGTTTTTCATCTCCTATATCGTCACCCAAGGCGAGAGAACCCAGTCTGTCCTGTTTTTAGCTTGATGGGTAGGCGGATTCGTACTATCCTCAACCTGTAACCCTTATGGGATCCGTCATTTAGCCTGACGTACTGCGATTCAGACACAATGAAGCGTCTAAATTACTATTTATAAAGACACCTTTGACGAATTTTCTCGATCGATCATTTCTGTTCACGAAAATATTTTAGCGTAAACAATGATAACATATTATGAAATAGATTAATTCCGACAATTATTTATATTATCTATAAAAATAACGTATAAAAAGAAAATATATTAGATAATTGTCGGACTTAATCCATTTCATATTATATATATATATATATATATATATATATATATATATATATATATATATTGTGTGTATTTCGGCAGCATCTTTTCATTCATACACGTTTCATTAAATAATATAGACAAGTGTTGTCCATTTATTTTATGTAAATGTTTTTCGTAACTTCTGATAAGTTTAATAACATTATCGTCGAACGGAGAAAGAAATCCACAATAGTGATCCATATTTTTTTAATACAATCTAAGCTTTCGGCTTACTTAAGCCATTATCAAAGATGTCAATTACAACATATTAAGCAATATACGGACACGACAGTGATGATATATCCTGTAGTTTATTGTAAATGCCATGTTTGTTGCTGCTAAGCTTTTTCAATTTTTCTTTTGCTATTTCAATTTGCCTTTTCAAATTACAAATATAGCCTTGTGAAAAGGCAAATTGAAATAGCAAAAGAAAAATTGACAATCTTAGAGAAATGTGAATTATATTTGTCACTTAGCTGATTGATGATACCTTCAGCATTCCTTCGGTATATATATATATATATATATATATATATAGGCACCTACACGAAATCACTAAAAAATCTGCATGACATGAAGAAAAGATGCGCGAAACATGACGTAAACAAAGTTTTGTCGTCAAAATCTTCATGTTATTATTAAGAGGAAAGATCAGGATTTGATTAAATTTTTCATTTATTTACAGAACATTCGAAATTTTGATTAAAAACTATTTTTCTTGCGTCAATGATTGTACTAACTTTAGCATAGTAAATTTTCACTTCTTTTTGCGGTAACAATTATTAATTTGCAAATATCAAATAAGTGTTGGATTGTAATGAAATTGTAAGATATATTCTTAAATAATTGAAATTATTTTTGAATTTTTTTTTATTGCGAAATCTTGGTAAAAATATTTTTTACATGTGTTCGCTCCCTTCACTTAATTTTATGAAACCTTGATAAATTCAACGTGATAATTTTTAGTTACTATATTAGTTAAAATAGAATTCTTTGAAGAATTTAAATTGCAAAATCAGACCCCATCTTACCAAAAATCTGTTCTGAATTGAAAAAGAAAAAACGCAATAAAACTCAGACATTATTTAATTAGAGAGGATTTTAATTGCTTTTATGGATAATGTACACTAAAGACAATATTGTTTGAAGAAAAAATTAGATGAAAAACGAATTTTTACTAGATTTTTAATTTCATTTTTTACGATTTTTAATTGAATGATTTATTAGGATTTTAAGTCTTTTAAAATTCAGTTTCATTGGGATAAGTCTTAGCAAATATTGTTATTAAGTAAAATTATATTCACTGATCATATATTGTAAAGTTTATCACAATCGGACAACCCCGAATATTATAAAAAGAATTTCGATTTGTTTTTGTATGTGTATATACTTGCAAAATTTTTGAAGTATGGATGTACAAACCGACAAATCTATCATTAAAACGTCACGTCTTTTAAGGATTGTCCTCCCTTACAAACTTTATCGTCTGCTTCATCATATTTAACTATGAACATGTTCGGCCGTTAATCGGTTGTCGATAAATCAATTAACTCATCAGTAAAACAAGACACTGTGTTTAAGAAATGCTTGTATACAACATTTTATGCGATAAGTAATATTTCTTACAAATCAGATTAACTTAACTTTAAATATTCTAATCTTCCTCCACTAAAGTTTCAGAAATATATATATTTTTGCAAGATTTTTAAAAGTGAGAATAAACTTTTGTCTACAAATCTTTCAAAATGGCCAATATTTTATCGATTTTACTGAAAAAATCGATTCCGATCAATATAATTTCAGTTTGAAATACATCACAGAATATTCTGCTGACTGGAATTAGTTTATTTTAAATCCTTTAGCTTTCAATTAAAGCTAAAAATGAAAGCTTCAATAAAGCTTTTTTCATTTTAAAATTTTTTAAACGTTACGGATACCGAATTAGTGGATGTACCTTTTTATATAGAGAGAAAGAATACAAAAAAAAAATAAAAAAAAACAAATGTTTGTGTGGATTTTAGATTGCTCGCTTGTTAGGAAGTTGTACAGCAGTCTGCTGATGGAGGGGTTCAATCAGATGAGATATGTGTTTTTGTGCATGAGAGAGTGACTGCGATATATATATATATAAATACATATATATTTATATATACATACATACATACACACGCGCACACACACACATATATATATATATATATATATATATATATATATATATATATATATATATAAATGACAGAGATATAAAGAAAGAGAAAGGGATCTCTGTGTGTTTGTAGGTATGATATGATCATATATGATATATGTAAGTGAGTGGATAATTGCGAATTTGTTCTAAGTCAGATCGCGCGTAATTGAGTGGATCCACTTAAGATAAAATTCATTTGTAAATAAGTGTATGCATATATTCATTTCTGTATGTGAAAGATATATGTATATATATATATATATATATATATATATATATATATATATATATATATATATAGAGAGAGAGAGAGAGAGAGAGAGAGAGACACGTAGAGACAGACAGAATGAGAATACAGGCTAGAAAAAAGAACTGGAGAAAAAGACTCTGGGAATATACTGGAATTTACGTTGGATAAGAAATTAATATAAACAGAATGAGGAAAAAAATCTAACATGTGAAATTTGTGACGTGAAAAAATAAAGGGAATTATGATTCAATAGCCTTTCTATTGAAAAATAAATAAGTGGAGGAAAGAGGTCCTGACCCCAACTAATTGACAATTGCTTTATTGCTGATCTATTTTATGTTTCCATATTGAATATATATATATATATATATATATATATATATATATATGTGTGTGTGTGTGTGTAAAATATATAGAAAATAGGAAAGAACTCGTTAGGTAAATAATCCAAAGTTCTTTAGTATTTTTGTTATTATTTTAAAAAAATAGTGCTCGATACAAAAGTAGAGCATAATATAATTATTTATTTAAAAATATGATTCCAACGCTACATAAGAATTCTCATGTTTCAAAACAAGAGCCAAAAACTTCAATATAATTATTTGAATTAAATTAAATTAAAGTACTAAGCTCTGTTCCATCTTCAAGCGATTTTTTTTTTTTTTTGAATAACTTATTCCTGAAATTTAAGCGTTTTATAAGCATATTCACTATTGAAATTAAGATTACTATGGTAACGGCTAGAGCAATTGTTTAAAGAAAGGGGGCGTAAGGGTTAAAAATTTGTGTCAATATCTCAGTAACATTCACAGACGTCAAGTCAGGGTAAGGTTGGGGTGTCTAAATTTAAAGCTGAAGATGACATCGTCTGGTCTGGTTAAGTGCCTATGGAAATTTATATATTTATTTATTTTATTTTTTATTTTTTTCTGAAAGGTTTTTGTGTATATAAAAAAAAAAAACTGTCGTAAATCGCTAACATTTGTTTTTTTGACGCCTTCATAAAGGGTTATCTTTATTTTTATTTTTTATTTTTGTACGGCATTTAAACTATTTATTTAGACTATGAAATTTAAAAAATATTATATTGTTTGTTTGTTTTTATAATAAAAAATAAAGAAACCCCCCCAAAAACAAATGTTAGCGATTTACAACAGTTTTTTTTTATATACACAAAACCCTTTCAGAAAAAAATAAAAAATAAAACTTGTTTTGAAACATGAGAACTCTTATGTAGCGTTGGAATCATATTTTTAAATAAATAATTATATATATATATATATATATATATATATATATATATATATATATATATTTTGTTGTGGATTCCGGGATGAAATCCGTTATCAAACAAACGCCAAAAAAAGGAATATAGGAAAATAAATGTCTTAATGTAATAATACAAAATGGTAATGCAGGTTAGTAGTTCCAGGAATGCGGGTTAGTAGCAATATATATATACAGTCTTTGGTCTCGACGTATCACTGTATGACTTCTTACTGAGTCTACGTGCTTGCTCACTGTGACTCTTGCTCGTTCTGTTCTTCTTTCTCGTTCTTCTCCCGAGTATTTACTTGCAGTATTATATGTATACCCTGGATGAGTCCATTTGTGTAAAAAGGGGAGAACCCCTCAACATATATATTTACCAGGAACTTTGTGTGCTGATGTTTCTTTTAGAATATAGCCAAAAGATGATTAGAATTTGCTTGTTTACCCACATACGCAATAAACAATTGTTGAGGATTTAGGGTGAACGATGATTGAAATTCTTATGGATGATATATTAGTGTTGTGACCAAGTAAATGGTGAAGAATAACAACACAAGTAGTTGCAGATAAATAGTGTATTGAACAGTCAATACAACAGAAGAGTGTTACACGACTTGTGAGTGTGTGTCGGTTAACCTGCGTTCAGTCTATCACGGTTATTTAACAGCCCCCGCGAGGAATGTATGTGACACAAGGCCGAGTTTACCGTAGGTTCTCCAAGCTAGTAGGCGCGGCCAAAAATATTTCCTTAGAAGCCGCATAAACGGGTTCAGGGTCTGTCTACTTCCCGGACGAAATTTTGCCTTTCGGCAAATCCTCGTCCGGGTTCCTCTCTGCTCTAAGCAGAGAGTTCGACACTAACGAACAGTCTAGCACTACTTTCCTGAGGACTACTTTTCCTAGTAACTTTATAGTAAGTGGAAGAGTCCACCATAGCCTCATTAGAAGGAGGACGCCACAGCAATTGGTTAAAAGGTGTGCGACTCAAAAACGAGTCGGGGAGCTTTTAACAGATGTTGAGCAGACGAAGAAACCTTTTCGTTAAGAAAAACATCAAAGTGAAAGAACACACGACAAGAAAACGTACCTGTGTTACTCATATTGTAAACTGAAAATCAAAGTAATAACATCAACTGACGTGGCTCGAGATAAGTAACATCAAATCACTCATAATTTGAACATGGAATGTTCATATGGATGCAATTAAAAACTTACAAAAAGAGATTTCGTCTTCTTATTTGATGTTTAGATGCAACACAAAATTTATGTATCGTGCCACAATACCACTTGTTTCATCTAAAAATATGTAGTTTTAATTTTAATTATATGAACTTAACAATAACAATAAAAAAATCCTTTGCTTGATGTAATGTTAGACACTAATAATAATACATTTACTACCTCCCTATTTAAAGAGCAACAGACATAAACACGGACACGCCATACTAAAAAGCGAGTGTCAATTTACAAAATAGCTGTTATTAAAAAAAAATATAAACCGTGCAAAATTTAACTTTTTCACGAAAAAATTTCTACACTAAATTAAAAAAAAATGAACAAACTCTCATTAATAATGACTCTTTAATTACATCGTTGATTAACAAATTAAACGAAAAATGAGAAAGATGAACACTAATGAAAAAGAAGAACACTTCCTCAACTAATCCTAAACATATCAACCGACTATACCACAATCAAATACACTCTGATTGCGAACAAGAGGAAAAAAAATCCTAAAAAAACACGTGCTAATATCCCACTGATCGCAGTAAACAAATAAAACTAATTATATACTACACTAAATTTAATAGAACTAACTTAATCATCCATAATAAATCGTCTACTAATGCTTTGCAAAAGACCAACATTGTATACCAATTTAAATTTCCTTTGGAGGATTGTACCTCTGACAAAAAGCTAAGTAATATGTTGACTTGACAACTACAACGTTATCAAGACGACTTACACTCCATTCGATGGATACATGTTCAATAGCACAAAATTTGAAGGTACATTCCTGACCACTTTCCCAAAATAGGAAAATATTCCTTTACAACAACAATATACTACAACATAAAAATAATAAACAAGAACTTCAAATTCTCGAGGCTCTCTATATCAAAAGCAAGCAAGCAACCAACACCGAACAAATTTTATTATGAGTATAGTAGTAATGTTATAAATGTATTTGAGTTGACCAACATTTTGCAACATTTTGATATTTACCATGTTGTAATTTAATCATCTCTGGTTATCGCCCTTCGACTGGGAACGCTTGTTTACAAAACATCGTAGCCAAATGGTTAATTTTAAAATAATTATAGCAAAGCGTGTTCAAACTTCTTTTTAAAATCACTATCGCAACCATTACTGTTACATTAAGTGTAAGGTTGATCTCGTAGGAGATCGAAGGTACTTGGGTTAGCAAAAAATACGCGCCTTCCTTGATAAACACCGAGAAGGTAATTAGAGAACTAAAAAGGATTATTATAAATAGACAAAAAATGTCTATTTTATTTAGTAACACATGTAAATTGCGCCTCTTTCTTCCTTATTTAATCATTTTATCGGATTGGAATCAAGGCTTTTTGATTTTTACAGACACAGACACACAAAATCACACGCGCGCGAAATCACACACACACACATATATATATATACCGGATGTAACAGAAAAATTGTGTAAAAGCATAATTTTCTATCTCACAAAATGTTTAATATCTTAAAAGCTCTAAACAAATTGAATTTCTTTTTTTTTTCAGGTTATCAGATGTTTAGCCATACTGACAACATTTTTCATAAGAATCACTGAAAAAGTCTTTGAATTATTCAGCTAGAAAGAGAACTGGTGAAAATCGTTTTGTGTCAGATCCACTGTCTTTCCAACTGATCAATGCTGAGAGGAAAAAATTCATTCAGGCTTTCAGTAATAGTACTAACATTCATACATGGGATTCTATTTTCAATGTCCATCAAAGAACCATCAAGAAAAAGGTGAATAATTTTAAAAAAGGAGGGAACAATAGAGAGGAAAACTTGCTGAGGAGATAACAACAGGAAGAGAGATCATCATTTCAACTTAGAGCTAAAGAGATCAATTAGAAAAGATACAACTCAGTTCATACGACCTTTTGCACCTGCGAGAGGAGTTTCAGCTACGACGGCCGAAAGAATAGTGAAAAAAGAATTGAAAATGAAATCCTACGTGAAACCTGTGAGGAATCTTGTTACACCTAGATAGAAAGTTTGAGAGGGCTAAGATCATCTCGTATAAGTTGGAAAATGATCCTGGAATTATATATATATATATATATATATATATACACGATATGAACATATTTCCATTCATCATGAGCTTCGATCCTTAGCTATGATTAATTAATGATGAACATGGCATTTTCATTTATGTCCAAATTCCTCACGATTCTTCTGTCAAGCTTGGAGAGTAATTATACATTCTTAAGGCTTAAAGCAGAGTTTAATAGTGTTATAAAAACCTCAGAGAATTCCAGTAAAATATTTTTAATCATTTCTAAGATACAATGGTTCAAAGCATAATCTAACAAATGGACAATTTTGTTTTTACACGATTTATACAATTTTACACCCAGTATATACAGTAGCGGCCATAATATAAGGAACGGAAACAACAAAGACATAAATATGTGTATTACTTAAAAAGTAATGCATGATTAGCGATGAAATTTTTACCGAATAAAGATTAGGGTGTAATGCATAAATATTATACAGTTACAAAAATTTACATAATAGTTTTTTTTTTAAATAAAGATTAAATGGAACAAAGGAAATGTTATAATCAGTCTAACATTTATTTAAATGCGTGTGCATTGTCGAAACACCTACCATTTTTCTGGTAGAGATGTAAGAGAAACTTTTAATTTTGTCTTGCATTATGGATCTTTTCAGAACCATACAGCAGCAGATATTATATTGTAGCATGCTGAATGTTTTTATTATTAATTCTTCTGAAAGAAAAGGCAGGCCATTTTAGATATTCTAGGAGAGAGATCTTTAGTAAGACGTCAGGGAACAAAATTGTCGCAGACGTGAGAAATGAGTTTGTATGCTGTATATGGAATTTTTACAGAGATACGATAACGTCAGTAAACAAGATCTTGATGAGAAAGGATGAAATTGCAATGGACAATAAGGAAATGTCTTCAGGGCCTACTTTTTCTAAAATGACTGTCTCTTGAGTTAGGGAAAAAATAATGCCTGATCAGAGATGCAATTATAATTTAAGAAGAAGAAAAAAAATAATGTGTTCCGAACATAGTAATCTTTATGCAGGAAAAGACAGGATACAAAATAACAATAAATACTCAGCAGTAATAGGTTATCTATGTTTTTTGCTAAAGATGTCCACCATATTTCGACATAGAAATTGACGAAAATTACCGAAGGCTGATGTCATTTATTAGGTTCGTATCGAAATCGTTTTCATTTTCAAATGAAGTCATCTCCTCGGACGTGCACAAAACCGAAAGATTCAACCGGCCTATTGGTGGGTGTTGTCGTAGACTGCTTCAGTGCTATATTATATTTCTAAATGTCGTATTAAATGTTACATAATATGTGTTTAAACTATACTCTTACACATTACTGATAAACCAATAACGTGGCAAAAAAATTAGTTTGGAAGTGCTAGGTAAACGTGACATATTTAGGAAGCGAGTTAGAATAATCGAGAACCTATACTGGTAAAAAAACCGCCCGCATAATGATAGAGAATGAAGTCAGTAAATATACAAAAATAGAAAGAGGTGTAAGACAATGACGTATCTTCTCACCGGACTTACTTAACTTATATAGTGAGGTGGTTCTTAGAAGATTAGAAGTCTTACCAGGATACATTACTGGCGGTCACGGTCTTAACAGCATAAAATAAGCAAATGGCACAGTGTGGATAGCAAACACATAAAGGAAACTACAAGAACACCTACAAAGGATAGAGAATGAAGATGAGAAGAAAGCCTAAATATCAATGGCAAGGCAGAATACATGGTTGTTAGTCAAAGGAACAGCCCAACATACTCATTACGAATTAATTATACTTAAAATCAGAAAGAGAGTGTTGAATTCCTAGGACGCAAAATGAGGAAAGGGGGCTTGGAAAATTTGATGCTTACAAGCTAGTAGGAACAGAGGAAAACAACGTATAACCTACCAAACGAGCTTGTGTTAATGAATGGCTGAACAATATTAAGGGGAGATAACAAAAAGACAACTTATTAAGAGCTATAAAGGACAGGAAGTTCTGCAGATTCATGATAGCCAATGTTCTGAAAGGACAAGGAACATGTCACTCTACTGAATCTTCTTTCATGCATTACTATCGGAAAGAACGGTCATTTAAGAAACTTTGAACGCGGCATGATCGTTGTTGTCAAATATATACGGGTCAAAACTGTTGACCCACAATATCTAGATTTTACAGAGAATGATCAGCAAAAAAAAAGTTTTACTGCGGAAGGAAATCCGTCGTTCATGACAGGGGTCAGAGGAAAATATCTAGACTGGTGTAGCGATACCAGTTATCAGCCGATATCTTGTTAAAAGAAACATATGAACGATATTACAGAAACTGTTTGGACAGTTATTGTATTGACAAAGAATATCAGATGAGTGGAGCGGATTTGATGAATGATCTTTTTCGATGAAAGCTGACAGGACAAAGAAGGATTGTTATCTATAAGACAGTGGTCCTTAGCAGTTAGACAGAGACCGCTCGATCGTCATACAAAAAGGAAGGCAGACTCACGTTAGATCGTTCGCCTCCACAACACGCCCCACACTGCCTCGCTCGTCTACAGCAGAAGGTTACAATCGAATAAAATTTGCCTACTGCTACAATGTCGTCACATGGGTTTTTTGTGCGTAACGATCTGACCGAAGAGTTATTCTCCATGTATTAAGTCACAAGCGTTTGACTGAACGAACCTGATTTCTGGTTTGAGCTACAATCTGTGACAATCTTCCTATTTATGCTTCGTATCAAATCTATGGTATTCAACATTAAACTTCATATATTTCTATTGACACAATTGAATATGGCTATTTGGAGGAAGCATGTGTTGGCACGATGTCATCTATGAGAATTACCGGAGACAAGGAATATGAGAAAAAGACAGTGCAGTAAGATTTGTGCTTCTTAAATCTTGTTTTATTCCTGCAATTGCAGTTTGGACATTGCTTATTGATGTGGGTGCCAAAGTTGGGCCCACAGAAGTAAAACACGGAACATGGATTAGATGTAAGAAAGATATATTAACAACAGGTTACAGAGATAGTGTAAGCAGAGCTTACTATAAGTTAGTGTCCAACACTGGTAGTCGGACGAGACTCTCACTGTCTTTCTGTGTCACTCTCTGTCACTCTTCGTCACTCTCTTATAGAGTGCTATGTCGCCTACTTAATATAAGCCTGGAAGAGTTTATTGTGTAGGTAGTTTCCGGTCTCACAATACTTATCCTACCAACTACAAGACATGTACTGTTATCAGTGTCAACTGATATGTTAAATGAAATTGCTTCGGCATTTATTGCTATGATGATTATCAACAAAATAAAGTCAAATAAATGTCAAACGATCCTGACAAAGTGGTTCACTGAGTGGAACAAGAAACTGGGTGCTTGATAAATTATTTTTATACGCAAAGATGACGAAGAACGCTTTTCTCTATAATACAGTGGTCACTGGCAGCCCAAAACATAGAGACCCAAAGAAAAGCACGGAGAGTGGCGAGAGACGACTCGCTGGGATGCGAAAAGGAAGCCATGCAAGTTATACCGTTGACCTACCCTAACCCCTGCTTCGTTTGTCAACAACAAAGGGTTAAAATCAGAATAACATTTGCCAATTGCAAATGGTTTTATTTCGTGGATAACGATTTGACTGAAGAGCGATTTTTCATGTATTATGTCACAAGCGTTCGACAGGAAGAAACTTCACCCTAAGAACGAACCTCGTGTCTGGACTGAACTGCAACGCTACGTTCGTTCAAGCCGATAGAGATCCAACAGTAGGAGAAACATATCGTTTTTACAACGGTTGCAAATGTATCGTTATACGCATGACGAGTTACCGTAGTTATGATAAACTATATCCGACATCAAGGCTTCTCATCGGAAGATTGGAGGTACTGAGGAGCCTGGCATCACGTTATAGTTGATGTTGTCCCCAGGTACACCTGACTTGGAGTGGGAGCACCTGTTAGGGGGGTCACGGCTATGGGTAAATAGTTAACCACCAAACCTGGTGTCAAATACAATGAAAGTATAAAAATACGTTTTTATAGTAAAAATTCCAGCAATAAATTTATGAAAAAAAATTACCAAAAATACATTTTTGCAAATACAATTACTAATTCTCCCAAGAAAATTAAATTTCGATATTAAATGACCCATAAGGAGTTGATATGCCGCTAATTAAACAAACAATCAAACAGACAACGGGTAACTTTCAGGGAAAATTCGAGTGTAACACTTTCTTAAATCTACATAGGTAGATGTTCTTATTTTTCTAACCATATCTCGAGATATACCAACTTGTTTTATTTTAATAGTGCTCACTTATTGCTTGTTATGTTTTTATCGCCTGTAAATTCTGACTTAAGCGGTCTGGAGTTTGAACTCATACGTATTATATCTCGGCTAAACTAATCGATTAAAGTGTTGTTTTGTGAATCTGTTTACCTGGATCGACAAGCACCTGATCATCTCCAGAAGCCACCACGTTGTGATAATAATAACAAAGATGAGGAATAAAGTTCCAGTGTAAGTAATGGAAACTATTATAGTTCCTTAACCGTAAAATACAGAGAGCAAGACGAAATAAATATTAAAAATAATATTAATAACCCTTCGTATGAAGTATTCCAGTAATATTACTAAAGATTCTGTTATGTTTTATATAAAGGCAAAAACTTTAACTGACAATAGTCTAACATATTGGAGTTTATTCTCTTATTCTTATTCTTATGTTTGTCTGCTATTAGGTTGGTGCAAAAATAATGACGTAATAATGTCGTTTTTTGACGTTAAAAAATACGTCAAAAAACGACATTATTACGTCATTATTTTTGCACCAACCTAATATTAGGTTGCAAAAAATAATGACGTAATAATGTCGTTTTTTGACGTATTTTTAACGTCAAAAAACGACATTATTACGTCATTATTTTTGCAACCTAATAGTTTGATCATTTTAGTTTTACAAACTAAGTAAATAATAATAACCAATCAAATCTATCCGGCGATATTATGTCCAATCAGCAGATCGACCATCAGAGTCGATTTTTAGAAACTCTCTTTGGGATAAATGATTTCAAAAGGCGTAAATTTTATTTTATTTTTGGGTGATTGTCTCTGTTTATTTAGCTTTCTGTTTGCGGCTTGCCCGTATTACAGGATGAAAGAGTGAAATATCTGACGCGAGATTGATCTCTGTTTTGGAGTGGAAAAATTGATAAGTGAAATTTCAGACGATTGATGTTCGCGTCGATTTCGAACGGGGATTCGGCGTTGCTAATGCTTTGAAGTGATAGAGTTCAAGACCAGTGTGAAGATATATCAAGATAAATGGTTATTAGTGTAAAAGGTGGTTAGTTTGGCAAAACAGATGATACGGTGGGCATGGCGAGATAAAGAAAAGAAATCAGGAGGCAAATTTATAAGCTTGATCAGTCATACTTGGAAATGGCTCTATCTTAATTGAAATGCAACTAAGATCCTCTTTTGTTGAATTATCATACCAAACACCTTGTAGTAAAATTTTACGCTATGTTGGTATCTTGTAGTAAAAAAGAAACTGGGATTTGCATTTATATTAGTCATCCTAGTCTAGACATTTCTACTAGCAATAAATTATTTATGACGCTCTTTACTGTCTTATTTATTCACCTCTGCAAGTGGGAAAATTTGACACATCAGTTTAGCGCGTTCCCCCTACAAGCTTACATGGAGGTGAAGGTTAAAAAAGACAGAGCCGTCTCCCTTGATATTTCGTTTTAGGAAAATTTTAAACCTCAAGAATTGATCCTGACCCTTTAAATGATATGGAAGTAGTGCTATTTTACGGGAACCGGCTTTCTGAAACAGAGCATAATAATAAGTTTGCATAAGAATGGTAAGCTTTATCGAAAGGCTGGATCGAGGGAAGAAGTCTTAGAGAATTTAACGTTTACAATACCTATTGAAGGTGAGAAGATAGAATAACAAAACAAGAGGTTGGAGATAAATGGTATATTGAACAGTAAATTCAACAGAAGAGTGCTACACGACTTTGGAGTGTGTGTCGGTTGACCAGCGTTGGTTTAATGACTGTTATATTTAGCAACCACCCCACGAGGGTACATGTGGCAAAAGGTCGAGCTTAACGTAGGTTATCCGAGCCCGTAGGCTAGGCCAAAAAATCCCCATAAAATCCGCATAAACGAGTTCGGTTCTGTCTACCTCCCCGGGCGAGACTCTACCCTTCGGCACAGCCTCATTCGAGTCCCTCTATGCCCAAAGCAAAGAGTTCGGCAAGAGCTGCGAACAGTCACATCTTCGGTAAAAACAGTCTATATCACAGTTCCCCTGAGGCTTACTTTCCTACTACTTTATAGTAAGTGGGAAAATCCACAATAGCCTCATTAGAGGGAGAACAGAAGGGAAGAGGAAAAAAATGTGTAGCTACCTAAAGAGATTTTGTAAATTGAGTGCAGAACAAGGAGTGGGAGGTGATGACAAAGTGGCCGTATATTGCCTAGAGTTTTTTTTTTTTTTTTTTTTTTTTTTTTTTTACTTGCGGTGAGGTTCACCCTGTACACCACTCAAGGTAGAGAATTACAGCGTGAAAGGCACACCTTATGCGGATATGTGTGAAAGATAGTTAAATATAGACTTGAAGAGGATAATATAGTGCACGTGGAAGCAGCCTCTTGTCAGTCGGTTCCATAAGTCAGCGGATTGTGGGAAGAAGCTACTTGAGTGCAACTTACAACTCGCCAGGAAGCTATAAAGGGAATAAGGGTGGTTAGCTACAATGTCTGTGACATAACGCGTCTTCGCCGTGGGAAGTTTAGGACTGGGGGAATTATGGTGTGTAAACACTCTTCATAAAAATAGCCAAAGAGTAGCGAGAAGCTTGCGTCATTTTGTCTGTGAAGAAGTGGTTACAGAGTGGAAAATAATTCGCCACCTATAAGGACGCGGAGACGCTTTTGGAGCGGAAAGTGAAGACTGAGCAGGTCTCGCCCGTATATATAGTAGCAGTACTCCATTTTCTGCTTGATCTGGCTTTTGTAAAGGTAGAAGATAGCAGGAGGAGTGAGGCACTTGTTGGATCGGTAGAGGGAACCGATAGACGCACTCCACTTAAAAACACGACTGTATTAATGCTATAACAATGCTCCACATTATGATACTATGTTGTACGGGTAGTTCTAAACTGGCTCCCACACCAGTGTTTTCTGGTAAGATGGGTGGCTACACAACCTTCAGGATTGAAAGTATGAGGAGTCAAAAGGGCAAATGAACTATATTGTAGAGTCAGTGGCCATGTAAAACAATGGGGCAGAGTGGGCTATTTAGCAATGTATGCAAGTAGTTGGGAGATGACACAGCATCGCAGTGTGGAGGGTTTCCCGAGAAGATCCCCACCCTGGTTTAATCAACAATCAAAGCGAGAATTGAAGCAGAGGTTTGACTTGAAGAGGGAGAGGAGGTTACTTGCCAAACAAACGCTGCGCTTTCAATCCAGTCATACTGAGGGAACAGACCAGGTGCTTGATTGCGCAGCGACCCAACGGCCACACACGGTCATGCAACTGATGATGATTACGATGATGATGATGAATATGGAGACAGCGTATTACATATGCTAGATAATGAACGAATAGAGAAAATGAGTGCTTCATTGACGTAATAATTATGTCATCTGCCAAAGATAAACGCGTTCCAATATGCACTGTAGTTATAGTTGTTCTGACATTTATGAAAAATTCATCTGATGATTTTCGCTTTCGATTATGACGTTAGCATTTTTTCCATCAACTGTACTGAGAAATTCTGTTGGCATTGATCACTGATTACAAGTCGAAAATACTTGCAGCTTCTCTTTAAAAGCAAAGGGAAGAAAAAGAAACAGTACTACGGCATCTGCGCATGCTCAGCTTACAAAAGCTAACGGTTTTCCAGTTCCGGTTAACTCGCTGAATGGCACTTTCAAGCATGAAAATCTCGTCTGATTTGATTAGTAGTGACATTTTAGAATTTAATTATTTGTTTAAACATCATGTTTTTTTTTATATTAGTTAAAATACAAACATCTGTAGTCGTAAAAAAGCAAATACAATTAAGTGTATGAATAGATATTAAATTGAAGGTGAGTTGTAACATTATGTATATGCGAATGTCAACTGTAACATTCATAGGCTAACCAAGATACACTAAAGAATATGACTAAATGAGATTTCTTTTTCAACATATTCCCCCTTGTGTCCCCGGTGCTTGAATCTAATTGGTGATGAAACTTTCATCCTGTTGGTCAAATAATTCATTAGCAGCAGATGTCCTCGATACCCTTTCTCAGCCAAGTGTTTTTTTACGTTCGGGAACAGATGATAGTAAGATGGAAACAATTCAGGAAAATAGGGATGGTGATCAACCAGTTCAAAGTCACAGTCACGCGCAGCAACTATTGAAACCAGGGACTTCTGTACTGGAGCATTTTCTTGATGAAGCAAGACCCATTTCGTCAGTTCTCCTGCGCGATTAGTCTTGATAGCCTGTCGTAACTGCCTCAGACGTTTTACCCATTACTCGCCATTGATGGTGTGGCCTTTTTGAATATAGTAAACATAATTCCTCTAAAAAAATATTCTTTCCTTACCTGCAGATGAAACGACCTTTGCCTTCTTTGGATCAAGTGACGATGAGTGTTCCCACTGCATGGATTATCTGTTTTCTATGACCAAAAATGATGAACCCTACATTCAAGGAAACCAGCTGAATTTGTCTCAATGTCATAGTTTCCCGTGACAATCAGATGTAGGAAGATGTGGCACCCACCGAGCAGAAACCTTCGGCATGTCAAGTTCATTGTACAGGGTTATATAGGAATAATGTGTGTCTGTCGACATTTGAGTTTGAACATAGATCACGAATGGAAAAAAAAAAAAACACTGGTGATTTCATTATTGAATTCAATTTACCACTTGACTATAGAGAAAACGCATATGTAGGAAGTCGCGTGAGGTCTAATTGATATCCATTTTAATCTATCGTCAATTCGGATCGCTATATTCTAGTCTATCCTCTATACTATTCGGATCATCACTTCTACTGTATCCTCTTTTACTATATGGACCGCTATTCTTTACTCTGTTCACTATACGGATTACGCTTCGAGCGAGTATTATCGAGCAAGTATTATTAGTGCGGGTGTTATTCGAAGGCGTCTGACACCAGCATTGTTCAACGACGTTAATATAGTTGTATCTGCAATTACAAAGGCTCTACTACAACGAGCATTACGAAACTGACAACGATTATTCGTTGACATTACAAAAGTGGCAGCGAGTGTTCTTTGACATCACACAATACTGGATACTCTCAAGTCTTTCACAGGATATGCTAAGAGGATTGGCTACATGGTTTATAGTTAATCGCCTTTCATCCCTCACCATGTGGTGAACACGATCAATGGTTTTGTCGGTAGTGACATTTGCAGGACGTCCAGACCTTGCTCTATTTCCAAGACTCTCCCCTTTCCCTTCTAAATTCAACTGGACACTATTGAAACCATGACAGCTTGAATTCCCTTAGGGGCTAAATCATTTTTTTGGCAGATACTTTATAACACCACGATGCCAAATATTCATGCAAAGTCACTACTAGTCAGTTGTCTGTTTATTAATAAGCAGAGTCAAAATTAATGCGTGGAATATTTCACAGTTCTAGCATCATCCTTCAAAGTGAGCCTATAGTCTTTTCCAACCAACCCTCGTAAAATTAAGAAATTTTCAGTCATAATTTTTCTTATTACAGAAGACGTGACACCAATATCAGAAGGTTCATTTAGAAGAGCTAAAAATGCCTCCGAAGCCAAGAAACGTATTAACAAACAGGAAAATTTTGTTAGAAACAAAGAAAATGTAATATATCCTTCTATATAGCAGTGAATTTTGGACGGCCCTCTCACAGGTGACTCTTGTGTATGTAATTCTACAGAAGAATGCTGAGAATATAATCGACTGAACAGGTGAACAACGAAGAATCTTTAGGGGAAATAAAAAAATGAACACTTGAGTATAAGAAACATCAGAAATTTTTAGAGCACATATTGAGGTAAACAGGGATTAGAAAGAGAAAGATTTTATAACTTTCAACCCACTGTGGCAGCAGTTGCTCGGTCAGTGAATGCTGAATGTTTCCTTATAAGGAAACGGCTGCTCCCATTACAATATGATTAACAACGAAAAGGTAGTACAACATTTAGTGAGCTAGGTTTGTAGATTATGTGTAGCGAGTTCTATCTTCAGTAATTTATGCAATGCCTCTTTCCTTCTACTAAATCTCGTTTTCTACAACTTATCAACCCCCACTGTAGGTCATTTAAAGCCAGAAAATATATATTTAGATCGAGAGAAATAGATTGTAAGAGATACATTCATAACTTTCCTAAAGGTATTTGCACGCAAGGAAATATAACGAACTCAACCGGAATTGGAAGTTGGCTCTCCGATTAACAATTCCGAAACATTATTCATTCCACCAACCGCACATTCAAGCTTACAGCAACTGCTAGTCCAAAGTGGTCACCGATCTAAGCACTAACCAGTCACGACGTTGCTTAAATTCTGGGATCGTACGGGAACTGGTGTTTCAACGTTATACGGCTGTTAGTCCTGCTACCAAGACTTTGTCTCGTTCAGAAAATAGGTCTTATATCAAGGTTAACTAAATGGTCATAGATTTATCAACTTTGGAGCCTCGACTAGTGCAATGATTATCGGCATAGTAAATGAAAACGAGGGTGCCGAATTCAATTCCCACTCGATTCTCTTTCGGCCACCTCGCGCTATGCCATTGAAAAATGAACTGATCCATCTTCCTGCAGCTGTAGATCTCGAGATGGCATCAAGTCTAGGAGAGGAAAACTCTGAATTCAAGAAAATTCAGGCGCTCTGTCAGGTTTTGTTGCTCATGACACACAAATATTGCCATGGCTGCAGTACACGCCGCGATTGCCGGATAACGGGTCTCATGAAATGGTCTCGTTAAATAATGAACGAGATACTTTTATCAAATTATATTAAAATAGTATTAAAATGGACATTTCTTGCTTTAAACTTCTTCTCAAGGTAACCTTTATCATAATTTAAAACAATTTCAGCAGGAAGTGAAGGTGGCAATTTTCCAAGATGGAAGATACGTCTCTTTCTCTGACTCTATATTATTTTGGTTCCCTTTATTGCCATATGTATTTTTAATCTAAAAGAGAGTTATGAATGCGCATGTGCAGCGAGCTCGTGCGATAACGCATAGATGAAATAGTCTTTTGCTTCTAGAGCCCAAATTGGTATCATATATCCAGGCATCAGCAACTGTTGTATTCTATTTCAGCATTTGACTAATTAAATCTGTATCTTCCCCATATCATCTTCACTAAGCTAAGATTCATTAACAGTACCAGTTAGAATAACCGTTTCTATGCAGGAAATATTTTGACCTAAAATTTATCGTTAATACCGGTTGAAATTAAATCTTTCTCATAGATCATTTGTCAGAAAATTAGGCTCCTCAAATTCAATAACTCTTATTATTTTCTCGTAGAGTTTGGAGTTTCCGTCCTGACCCTTTTTATCTGGTTGTGTGGAAATGCAACATTTCGATTTTAACCTTATTTTTCCTTCATGTGCTATTTTAATCGTCTCTGCTGTTTATAAGTCGTCGAGTGTTGTGACTTTTGATATTTGGTAAAGTGATTCTGTAGCGCCAGTGTATGATATCTGATGGGGCATTTAAGACCGACAGGTTTCATTAGCTTGAAGCCGTTTTTAATCCCTGATCAAAGAAAACGTTTGTATACACCTGATAGTTTAGACATTTCTAAGCGCCATGCCTGATAGCAATATGAGAATCTATTTCTGACCATGCTATTTGTTGACCATGTTTGCCGTAGTCTCTGAATATGGAATCCAGTGAAGTCCGTAATCTGTTCAATATCAGAGGTTGGCAGTGTAGATTCGGAGAAAAAACAAAATGGTTGCCTTTATAGACGTCGCATTGAATATTTTGAGCTTTCTGATTGGTTAACCCTTCTATTGGTGAACTATAAAATGAGTCAGCTCATTTTGACTGGCTCACTACTACATATATGTATCCATAAAAAAAAACTGTAACACTATTTAAGAACATGACGAATATCTTGGCTAATCTTTTGGCTTTCTAGCAACTTATTTGAAGTGCTATTTTTTGGAACACTTGAGAAAAGATTGTCAATTTTATTCGAAAATGATTTATATCTCAATAATGTATACCTATGTCATCAGCATCAACTTCGTTTTCATTGTTACACTTGTGTCTGCTGGGGAATCTGGGTTCTTTTGTCATATTTTCCACGTTTTTACGCTATTTTGGGGCATAACATAATTAATCCGTTCTCACCAAAACAGTCTCTCATTCTTAGTGCCTTTGGCGCCTATGGGGGTCTTTCAGGGAATTAATTTTTTTCTATTCAAAACATTCTGTGAAGATCAAGAAGGAATGGTAATCTACTTTTAAGCGAACGAAGATTTCTGAAGATTTGTTCCTCACTTTATTTCTTGGAAAACTTTGCTAATTTCTTCTTCATCTAGTTATTTTTCTTCTCATCTTCTTTTTACCATCCTTATCTTCTCCTCCTCCTCTTGTCCTCCTACTCTTCTCTTCCTCCTCGTCGTCGTCGTCCTCATCCTCCTCTTGTTCTTCTTCGTCTTCTTCTTCTTGTTCTTCTAAGTGCCATATCCCTTCAAAAAAATGAATGACCAATACTTTCTCCACACCCGTCCCACACCCGCCATCTCTTCAAGCTCGTCAGGTATATTTTTCGGAAATGTTTCTTTTACCAATTATTATTTTTCAGAAATGTCTTTATACAGGTAGTTATTTTATCCGGACTATTTGGTTAAGACTAACGTTTATTTTTCAGAAATGTTTCTTTTATTCTTTCCAAACTTCGGCAAAATGTTTTTAATGAAATGCATTATGTGGCCTGATGAAGTCCAGAAAAACGTGCATGAAACGTTTCTGATAGTAATAGAGAAACAACATGAGATACCAATCGAAGAAGTCATGGTCTATTCTAGACGCACTGAAGAGTCCAACTGTTTTGATTCTAAATATAAAAGTTTACAATGATCGTCAAATCTAAAGTATTTCTAGACTTAGCTAACTTAAGACAAATAAAAAAAATCTTGAGATTTCCTATATATATATATATATATATATATATATGCGTGTGTGTGTAGTGTGTGTGTGTGTGTTTGTCGTGTGTTTGCTTGTAGCTTATTGTCTGCGATCGCGCTACCCGGAAAAAAATCAATTCGTCACAAGTCATAGGTAGAGGAATGCATCCGACAGGATTCTTACATATTCCGAGAAAAGCGAAGAGTTTGAATTGTGCGTCCATGTCGACTTTAAATTAAACAGCTGTACTTGCAAAGATAGAAAAAATAAGAATATTGTTGCTTAAATAAAAACAAAGCAAAAGCAAAAAATAAAAGTAGAAAGAGACAAAGCAAAAACACAATCAAGAATGAAACCTAAAAAATAACACATAGTTTTCAATTGTTTTCTCGGTACAATGATGGTCGCCTGGTAAAAAACCGAACACTCCGCTCTTTCTCTCTCCCCATCTCTCTCTCTCTCTATATATATATATATATATATATAAAATAAACCCTCTCTAAACTCAACCATGTCTCTTCCACCACTTCTCCCTACCCCCTCTGTTAAATTACATAAACCTGATATTACCCGTCAAAAGTATGAATTTTCATTTCATTTTTGGAAGTGTTATCTGATGATCCAGCGCCCCTTAAAAGGGCTCTGATGAAATAAATTATTATAATGGAACCTTAAAGTGGTCGGTTTTTCTTTAAATACACACACACACACACATATATATATATATATATATATATATATATATAGAGAGAGAGAGAGAGAGAGAGAGACAGAGAGAGAGACACAGAGAGAGAGAGACAGAGAGCGAATTATACAGGAAAAGTTAAAAAATTTTTATAGATTATTTACGTGACTTACATTTCGACTAATGTCCTCATCTTTGTTATCATTTTCACACAATTTCGGCCGTTGTGCCTTCGGACTAACTCCTGAAGAAACTCTGTGATAATAGCTGTGTGACTAAATAGAATAAAAAAAAATAGTAAAAAGTAAAGACGGTTCCCCATGTCAGAAGTTCAGACCATTATTTTGTTTATAGGTATATAATATTTACAGACATTTTATATACAAAACACCGGTTCCCGTACGATCACCGAAGTTAAGCAACGTCGTGCGTTTTCACTACCTAGATCGGTAAGACCTTGATTTCACTACCTAGATTGACATTAATGGGTGCTGTGTATTTGACGGTGTAATGAATAAAGGCTTTGAATTGGAAATCGGAGAACTGAGTTCAAATTCCACTCGGGTTCGGTTATATTCACTTACGCGCAAATACCATTTGGAAAGCTATGAATACGCCTGTTCTTCCTCCCCCCAGAATGGATTAAATAGTAGAACTTGTATCAGAAAAACATCACCGGCTAAAAATTTCTTACAATTTAAAAAATATTGTGTGACTTTAAATAAACTGCAAAGGGTTGATAAGCCTTAAAACAATCAATCAACAGAGGTATTTACATAAGAGGTGCGAATAACATTTCAATGAATTTACATAAGAGGTGCTACCGTAATTGACATAGGGATTTTACCTATATTCATAAACAAAAAAAAAAAAAAAAGTATTTTCAAAAAAGAAAAAGAAAAAAAGAGACGTCAAAAACAAATCAATCAAACACTGGCAAATGATTCTGAAAAGTAAGTGTTGGCTGAAGATGTGGTAGTCAATGTATTTTTATCTTTAGCCCAAAGATATGTTAGTTAACATTTTATATGTAGGCCCACGTTGTTGTAGCTAACGTTTATTATTATTATTATTATTATTATTATTATTATTATTATTATTATTTTGAGCCTCCGCATGATTTTTAATGATTTGGCAACAGAATGTGGTGTTTTATATGAATGTAAAATGAGAACAATAAAAGTTAGCGGAAATCAACTTATTTTTGGTTTCTTTCAGAGAGGAGTTGGGCAGCATCCTGGTAAAAAGCAGTGGTTTGTCATTGTATTTTTGATGCCATAAAAATTGCACCCATTATCATTCATCGACGTTTGCAAAGAGTAAAACGATGTTTGTCCACGATTGTCGACCTTTGAAAATGCAATACTAAGTTTAGTGAATAATAGTGACAAATAGTGTTTTGTAGGGGAACAATTACGGTTTCTAACGATATTATTGGGCTGTCTTATGTATTGTAGTTTTCATATGAAATAAATAAGACGTCTTACTTTCAGAGTGACCTTCATAAACATATATATATATATATATATATATATATATATATGAATAAAAACAGACCACTTTAACATGGAACCTTAAAGTGGTCTGTTTTTATTCAAATATATCTGCTCTGAATTTACATTGAGCTCTCTGGATATCATCCTCCTTGGCTCTACCCATACGGATTACCTAGTTTTGCATAAACGAAATATATATATATATATACATACACATTAGATAAATTTTTATATATATATATAAATTTATATATATATATATATATATATATTTATATACATACACATTAGATATATATATATATATATATATATATATATATATATATATATATATATATATATATATATAATTTATATATATATATATATATACATTTTTTATGACTGTAAATATATAACAAGCATATATTTATTTTATCCTGTCGATATAACTATCTATGTAGCATCCGAATTTTTTTATTTATTTCTTCTCATATAAATTTTACACCAGAATTCTCCCAAGATGCTAGTGTTTCTGATGCCAAAACACGAACAGTTATACTTAATTACATTTCACTCAATACAAGCCTCTTAATGTAGAGTCGGAAAATTAACGATGAATGTGGTGTTTTATATGAATGAAAAATGAAAACAATAAATGTTTCCTATTGTTGATACTGGACGGCGTTCGATCCGGGGTATTAATCCAAGACAAAAGTTACTAACTATTCAGGCATAGAGATCCATCTTATTTTGAAAGTTAGCGGAAATCAATTTCTGTCCTTCATCTGCCATCAAAACCATTTTTGAATAAAAATAATAAATTGTTTCTAAATAACTAATGATATTATTTCCATTACTATTCTTCCAGTTCTTCAATATGCCTTGTGAGTGTAAAATTCTCTAAGCTTTCTTCCCTCATTACGTGCCATAGAAATTTAAATTGATTATTGATAAATTTGATTACAAGCAGAAGTGTTTGTTTTTTTTCCATTTGCCCGGCATTGTTTCTCACATGTTAACACAATGGTATCCTCAGCATCCTTTTGTATAGCCACATCTTTGCTGTCTCAGGTCTCTTATTCATTGGTGAGGAGATTGCCCAACATTCATTACCATATATAGAAGGACAGAGATTACATGAGCCCAGTATTAGTTTCTGTTGTGGATTCCGGGATGAAATCCGGCCTCAAATGAATGACAAATGCAGGGGGTAAGCCTCACTTAGATCTATTTTTGAAAATATCTTACCGCCGTTGAGCTTTGTAAATATTTCTTCTGGGCTCGGTAGTGGGTAACGGTGGTCTTTTATCGCCTTGTTAAGAGCCGTCGAAAAATCTACGCATACGCGGATTTCTCCTGACTTCTTTTTTACATAAACCACCGGGGATGCCCACTCGCTAAACTCTGTTTTTGATAGAATCCCAGTTTGTTCAAGTCTCTCCAATTCTTTGTCTATTTTTTTCTATAGTAGCGAACAGTAAAAACTGGTTGGACGTTTTCTTTAAATTCAATTCTGGCCTTAAATTTGTTGCATCGAAAATGCCTTAGGAAATTGGTTATATAATTCTTCCTTTAATTTTATAGTATCTGATGGTTCAACCTCTAACTTTTTGCAAAAAGAGCTGATAGGTAGGTCCCAGACGTTGAACTTTTGCATCCAGTCGATACCTACTAGATTTTCAATATCTTTCATGACGTTATCTTAAGTTTTTTTGTTTTACCGTGAAATTTAACATTCACGATTATTTCTCCCTCGAATTTTATTCGTTTGCCTGTAACCGACTTGGCAATTTTTTGGGTATGTAACATGGTAGGTCTGTTGAGTTTTCTCCATGTCTGTAAGTTGATTATCGTGAGGTCGGAACCCGAATCCATTTGCAATTTTATCTTTTTATTTAAAATTCATAATTTGTCCTGTATTTTATTATAAAATTTTTGTTTTCTTTCCGGGAAGGGTGAGAATCTTTTTTCATTATTGTAGCATTTTTTTTTCTTTCCGGGGTGGGTGAAGAACGCAGACTTTTGTTTAACTTACGTATATGAGATATAGCTGGCACCTCAATGTCCTTCGCGTCTTTCTTTATACTTAGACATCTCTGGCAATCTTCCGATAATTGTTGTAGTGTTAGTCCAGGTTCATTTTGTAATTTTGAAAGCATTCTTTTGCGCATTTTGCTATCTTTTGTTGAAACTAACCTTTGAGCAAAGATGAGACATTTGAAATTGTCCGGGGTTAATTCCGCTAGTTTGAAGTCGTCACAATGTTTATTTACGATTGCGGCAAACGTGGAATAATCCCGATTACCACCCTTTACTAGGTTAAGGCATTTCAACCTCCTATGGAAGAGTGATGTTTTCGGGCTGAAGAGTTCTTTCAGACATGTCACTGCTTCGTCAAATGTTAATTCGTTCGTCTTTTTTGGCAAGATATAATCCACGAACTTTGTATATCCTTCAGTTCCTAATTTTCTAAGCAATAGACATAGCATTTTTTGCTTCTGTTCACTTTTGACAGTCGATATTAAAGATGTCTTCATGTCTTCTGAATATTTTTGTCCTCATCTATAGAATATTTAAAAATCTCTATGGTATTACACACTGCGTCTTGCGAAAAAGTTGCTTCTTTCTCAATATCTAATTTCTTGTTGCCCGCTACTTTCAATATTAGTTCCTGGAGCTCTATTTGTCTTTCTTGATTTTCCTTTTGCGTTTGTAATAATTGCTTTTGTCATTTTTCTTCCATTCTTTCTTGTAGTTGTAATTGTTGGTCATTTTGGTAATTTTGTATTTGTAATTGGTGGTCATTTTGGTATTTTATCAGTTCTACCAAAATATTTTAAAAATCTTCCATGATAACTCAATTTTACGTATTCTTACTTCTCGTAACTCTTTGTCGTCAATTTTTTGTGGACGAGGGGAGGACTTTTCTATTTCTTCTTCCCGCGTGAGTTCGAATCATCGTCGCCAATTTGTTGTGGACGACGAAGGAGAATTTTTTGTTTTTTCTTTCCGTGTGAGTTCGAATCCTCGTCGCCAATTTGTTGTGGATTCCGGGATGAAAGAATGACAAACGCAGGAATGAAATATAGCAAATAAATGTACTGACGTAATAATACAATTGGTAATACGGTTAGTAGATCCAGAAATGCGGTTAGTAGCAATAATAATATATATACAGTCTGGGAATTTCAGTATCGAAGTATGACTTCCTTCTGAGTTTACGTGACTCCGACAAAGCGGTTACCTCACACTCTTAATCTCTCTATTACTCTACATCTCGGGTATTCACCGGCAGCAGTACAAATACACACTGGTCGAGTCCACTTGTATGAAAATGGGGTGGACCCCATAACAGTTTCGCGGTAGTTAATGAATTGATTTTCATCATAATTAAGGCCTTACAATTGCGTTTAAACATGGAACAGACCGTCACCGCAGGGTTTTAACCTCAATGTTAACTTATTAGAAAGCGCTCAATATCAGAGATAGAGCTAACATATTTGGTTGGATTGATGTGAGTTTGTGACCCTGGGTTTCACGCTTTTGCGATCGTCAGGAAAGCGTGAAACTCACATCAATCCAACCAAATATATATAAATATATATATAAATTAAATAGTAGGAGTAGTATCAGAAAAAAAAAACATTATTAGATCCAAAAATTCTTATAATTTAAAAATATTTTGGGGCTTTAAATAAGCTGCAAAGGGTTGATAAGCCGTAAAACAATCAATCAATAGAGGTATTTACATAATAGGCGCGACAAACATTTCCATGAATTTACACACACGCACATACATATATATATATATATGCATGTACTTATACATCCGAAAATTTAACACACCTCCCGATTCGTAAATGTTGAAAAAACAAGCAGTCTTATCCATGAAAAACTGGATATATTTAAACAAAGTCCACTGAAAAAGTGCTTACACTGAAGTAAATACTTTTTCTTTTACTTGCAAGTGTGAAATACAAATTTAGAGTGAGGAAAAAACAAAATTCAGAGCGATAAAATGGAAACAGTTTTATGTGAGAAGCTATTCAAATTAACATTTTTACCAATTATTTTTATCTTCTAGTTCCACACCTTTTCACAGTTCAGGATTCTTCTGGCAATGTTCGCTTTTGTTAAAAGAAAAAAATAAATTCAGGTAAACAATTAAAAACTGTTTTCTACGTAGACAATCGGAATTTTTTGTTTCTAGTACTTATCTATCTATTTTTTCACGCATGCGTACAAACACACACACATACACAGGAGCAATTACAAAACGGACGTATAAACTTACCGTGTGTCCAAGGGTAGACTTAAGACCCATTTGAATATAAAGAGTTCTCAGAGGTCATCCTAATTAAACATATATAAAGTTTTATAAATTATAATGCAATTCTGTCCTTTGATTGCTCGCTTATAATGTCGTTAGAAACAAAGAAAAAAGTGCTGGACTGTTATATAAAATCAATCTTTTGATAGATAAGTGAACGCAGAACAATTTTTTTAATAGATGAAGAAACGATCTGCGGCATCATAGTAGGGTTTGACAGTAGGATTCTAAGAATAACAGACGAGGTAGGAGAAAGTGTGAAGTAGAAAAAGAACGTCACATCATGTAGATTTAGAATCGGAAAGATAGCTGATTTTTTTTGACACCTGATGAGAACAGAGGGTTTGGAAACTCACAGTAAAACCCTTAAAGCAAGAGAAGCAGAGGAAAACCGTGAAAAACATATATAAAGGGCTTCTTTAAATTGATAGTAGAGTATAGAGTTAAGAACTACGAAACCACCCTGACATAATTGTAAAAAAAAGCTGATAAGACCCACATTTTCGTCATCCTAAACAAATTGGATTACAACAAAAAACTTGACCACATATTCCATGATCACATAAAGTTGAAAAAACTTAAGAACCCAACCAACCAACTAAAATCAAAGCTTAATAAACTTATTAATGCTAATAATGCTGAACAGAACTCTTTAAAACTCCCTAAAATTGTTGGTGATTATAGACCTGGTTACATATACGGCACTATAAAAACACATAAACCTAACTATTCTCTCCGTCCTATCATATCGCAAATTCCAACTCAGCTAACAAAATACATTAACCAACTTATTACTCCCTTCCTCCCTAGTAAATATAGTTTTAAGTCAACATTAGAAGTAATCCAAATTCTAAAAAGTGAAAAACCCAACAATGAAATCATAGCTTCACTTGATGTTGAAAACTTATTTACCAATGTCCCTATTAGTGAAACTATTGACATAATTATAAGAAATATATACAGTAACTCATCTTTACCCCCACTTAAAATTTATCCTAATATATTACGGAAACTACTATAAGCTTGTACTACTGAAGTCACTTTTTTCGATCATAATAATATATATATATATATATATATATATATACAACGTGATGATGTCTCCATGGGTTCAGTACTGGGTCCAACATTTAGCAATTTCTACATATCGAACTTCGAAAATAAGATATTTACAGATCTTAAAAAAACATCTATCTACCTAAGATACGTTGATGATATTCTTATGTTAGTTAAAAATACAGATGAAATACTTCAACTTCAAAAACGTTTCCAAATTAATTCTGTCCTTAAATTCACGTATGAACTCAATACTAATAATAAAATCCCCTTCATTGACATATTGATAAACATAGATAATAAATTTACTATTTCGCCATACGATAAAAGCTACAAGCATAAATTCATGTACACTTAACTACAAGAGCGAATGCCCATATTGCTACAAAATAGCAATTATAAAAAATCTAATACATCGTGCAGAAATTATTTCATCCACATAACAGTTTTTTTTACAGTGAACTAAAGAATATAAAACAGACATTTTATTAATAATAGCTTTCCAAAATATATAGCTGGTGAACAAATAAGATGCTTTCTTAGAAATCTCAATACTTAGCAAATAGTACATAATACTGCTTCTACTAATCTCAAACATATTAATCTCCTATAACGTAATCAAATTCATACTAATTATAAACAAGATGAAAATATACTAAAAAAATAGTAAATACTAGTATATCTTCAAAAGATTCTAGCAAAAAATTAGGTTAAACATATACTACACTAAATCTAGTATATCCAACTCAGTTATTCGCAATGATTCTTCTCCCCCGGTTAGCGATTTGCAAAAAACCGACATAGTTTACAAATTCAAGTGTCCTTTGGGAGATTGTATCTCCAACGAATTAAATAATATTTATGTTGGTCGCACCACGAACTCGCTTTCACGACTCTTGACATTAGTGAGAAATCAAAAGCATACACAATAGAAAGAATGAAAGAAAAAAACAGAGGCGGGCGATAACGCTCTCGTACAGTTGCATGATTAGAAGCAAAAATCATATAAAATAATTATTTAAAATAATTATTTAAAATAATTAGCTAAAATTCTTGCAGTCTACAAGTCGAGTTTTCAAGCCTAAAAATAACTCCAAAATTAGGTGTCGACTTATAGGCCAGTGTAAAATGCAAACCTTAAGACAGAGTTGCAATCAAGTGGGACAGCAGTTCTAACAATTACTGTACACCGCTTACCATATCTCCATTAGGCTGCCACAAATATATCGCACTAAAACTTGTGTTTGGTGAACATAATTGTAATATCAACACTGAAATTAATATAAAATAATAAAATCATAACACAAATTCGATACAGCGAAAGTATCACATCCAACACAGCTGATACACTCAGTTGAAATACTGACTATACGACGCATATAGAAAGAGATTACTGTTAGTGTCTCAATATATAAGTAAGTGATGTGGTTTTATGTAGTCTGGGCACAGATTATCGTATACTTTAGCCTAATAATATTTACCAGTAAGCTAAATTTTGGGTAGTCTACCGTATGTTTTGGGGTCGACCTATACGGTAGCTATAAGCCTAACTCAGAATCTTGAGCTAAAAATCATGAGGTCGACTTGTACGTCGCAATTTACGGTATTCGTGTAAAATATACACGTTGCTAACAATTAAGATATGCGGATAGTGAAATGTTTATCGTTGGAGAAAGTGGAGTCGGTTCCATCTTTATTTTCAATATCTTTCCCAATGAGTGATGTTAGTTCTTAGATAAATAAGAAAACAGAAACTGTGGTGACCCATGAACGCCTATGTCCTGACTTTAGTCTGATTCACCCTTGTCGTATCGAAGACAGACATGACTGTTTTGTCACTGCTGTCATTGTAGTAGGTGTCTTCATCAATTTCGTTACCAGTGAGTGCATTTCACTTGCCTCTAGAATGTATGTGCATTTATTTTTACCCGTGTAAGTTTTTATTTTGCTGCAAGCTTTTTTTATGTTTGGTTGCTTTAAACACTGTGTAAACTTTGTGCTGCAAAATGAAATATCAACTATCCAAATTTTTATTTTTAGTCGATAGGACCAGGATAAAAACATTGAATAGACTTTAAATCTATCCTTTTAACGGATTAAACCGTAGCCAATCAGTTCGATTTCCATAATTCGTAATTATCTGTAAATAGCGCACACTTTTATTCCAGACATAAAAACCTAAGGGATAGTGTGTGCGTATTATAGATGTGAAGTAAACATAAAACGTTTCCTGCCACATGCGTTGCCAAATTCTGTAAGAGTAAAAAGTAAGTTACATTTTATGGTACAGTAACTAGTCTGTCCCAAAGTTTAAAATCCCTAACCAAACATTGACTTTGTTTATTAAAAAATATTTCAAATGGGGATTAAATATACGAAGGTCTGTTGAAAAGTTCACAAGCTGACCAAGATATAAATGTAAGAAGACGTACCATTCGGAAGGCTAAAAAACATGGAAGTGCACCAGAATACAACAGCTGGTCGACTAGCTGTTGTATTCTGGTGACCTTCGTATTATAGTCTGCTTCACTGATAACCGTGCCACAGACGTCATGGCAGTTTTATGTAAAATGTCTGCAGCGTCACATGAACCTTGCATCAAAAGATCTCATTCTGCTTTGCACTGAAATTTAAAGAGAATTTTATGGTAAATTGTGGCAGACAACTTGAGCTGGCATATAAGTCGACATCATTATTTTCAGCTCAAAATTCTGAACCAAGCCTATACCTACCGTAGAGGTCGATCACCCAAATTTACGGTAGGCTAGAAGTGACCCAAACCTGTAAACCAAAAACATATATTTAGATTTGAAGACACAATCTCAAACAATTTGGGGCGGGGGGTTTGAAGGCTCAACGTAAAAAGATATTCTTAGTCTTGAAAACTAGAGTCAAAAGGATTTATTAGGCCTGAGCTCGACCAAAAACATATTCATAGGCTTGAAAACTATAATCAAAAGGAGCCTGAAAGCTCAACAGAAAAGGTATTCTTAGTCATGAAAACTAATGCCAAAAGGATATATTAGGTCTGAAAACTCGACGAAAAAGTTGAAATTTCCACCCAATATATTTTTAGGTATGAAAACTCGGAGCAAAAAGATTTTAAGGTGTTCAAAATTCTAGCTTAAAATATATTTTTAGGGTCGAAATCTCTACCCAAATAGATTTTTTATGCACGGAAACTAGACTGGTACGCCGCAATTTACGGTACAGTAACTATTTGAATGTGTGTTTGTTTATTAAATCATTTCTCTCAGTGTGTGCTTATTTTTGACAAGAGGTTTTTGCATTTATCTATAAACATATGTGCGTTAGGTTTAAAATTTTTTTTAGTAATAAGCACTCAATGCCAAAACTCCACTGAAGGTAGAGGTCTATTGTAATGTATGAGCGTAAGAAAAGGCAAGAACTGAAATTCACGAGGCTATTCAGGCAAGATAATTAATAACTTTAGACTATACAAATAAGTACAGGATTTTAAATAGACGAACAAATTAGACGTAAAAACTGGCCATCTTTCCGTCAGCGAAGCGACAAATACCAAACTTGTAATGATAGATTTTAACATATAATTTTTACCTTTTTTTAATATTTTAACGAATTTTTATTCCAGCTTAAAACATGCCTGCCATAATATATTTTTATACTACAGTTCACCCAATATAAGGACCAAAAGCCTCTCAATGTATTAAGTTACTTTGTTTGTTGTATGAGCGTAAGAAAAAAATTGAAGTTCATGGAGCTATTTAAGAAAGATGACGATTAACCCTAAACTAGAAGAGGTCAAGGTTATAATGATTAGGAAAACACCCTGTAGGGTTTATGTTTTCCAAAACAGTAGTTTTGGGGAAGAAACTGTCTGAGTGGAACATACTTCTTACTATTGGAATACAAAGAGAATGGGGATGATTCACACTTGTGTACTTGGCATGACGGGCCCAAGTTGTAAAGGTCAGGGGGATGGGACTAAAGTATATAGCTCGTTAGAACACATGGCATGTAAATAGCGATAGACCAGAGACGGGCTCGTGACGTTTCGTCTGTGGAAAATTCGTTGTAAGATTGAAAATAATTCGTCACCTACAAGGCCGTGTAGATGCTTTCGAACTCTAAAAGTGAGGACTGGGTAGCTTCGGTCCAGAGATAACAGCAATAGTAATACATTGTCTGATCTGGCTCCTGTTACGATAAAGTGAGTAGGGAGAGTAGGATATTTCATGTAATGGCACAATGAACCGTACCAGCATCTTTAGCAGGCAAATGATGACTGGATAGCTCCAGTCCAGATGTGACAGTAATACGCAATAATTTGTCTGATCTGGCTCTTGTCAAGATAGAGTATAATAGGGTGCTTTGGATACTTAATGTAATGGTACAATGAAACCTCCCAGCATCTTTAACAATAGCTCGTATATATGACTTCCATTTGAGGTCTTAAGAGGCCTTCACGGAATAGGAGCCTCCTTCGGAGAACACCTGTCCGTCATGATAGGTGAAAGTTCAGGGTCTGCTTAGTGGTGTTGGAATGTTACTAATCTAGTTCTGATTTTATTGAATTTTACAAGTCAGTCCTACCCTCATTGAGTTTCCCGATCTAGGTCAGAGGTGCAAAAATATTAGGTTGGTGCAAAAATAATGTCGGTTTCTCACATACGTTAATATGCGAGAAAACGACATTATTTTTGCACCAACCTAAAAGTATTCCACATTTTGGGAGGTGCACGTCTAAACTGTTATTATTGTGGCTGAAAACAACATAAACTATATAGCCTTTTTATTTTTAATCGGTAAAATCCGGATAAAAAGATGTAACAATGTTCATTTTAAATTCCTTTTATTTGCTACACATAGCAAAAAATCAATGCGTAATATACGTGTGATATTTATTGCAACATGCATGTGTCATGACGCATTTCTTGTATGTGGAACTCTCTTGCTTCCCAGTCAACTGTGACCTCTATAAATCTAAAGGGAGTGTCAATCATTATCTTCTATCTTTTTAATTCCTGTTATTTTATTCTTCTCTCTCCTTAACCAGGGGTTTTATCTCTCACATTTTGTTTCTCAGTCAGTAAACTCCTACGTCTTTGTGGTTATATCTTCTTGCTTTAGGTGAAACGTTTAAAAAACGAGATTTTTCTTCATAATTTCACAGTTTCATGTTTAATGTGCGTGTTATACGCGAGTGCGTATTACATACAAAATTATGACATACACATAGCTTATATATGGAACAAAGCTGAACAAAGGGAAAACTCAGTGAAGATCGAAAACATTACACAGTAGTAATTCGTAATTCATCCAGTGAGACAAACTTTCTAATGAATACAATAGTCCTATATACATACATACATACATACATATATATATATATATATATATATATATATATATATTGGTGTATTTACGCAGCAATCTTTCTTTCATGCACATTTCACTGAAAACGGCAGACAAGGTGCTTTTATTTAGTTTTTTTTATACAATTTCTCATGCGATCTAATAATTTTTTTTCTTTTCGGATGATAAATTATATAAAAACTGTCCGAATGTTCTTTTTATTTGAGCGCTTTCGGCTATACATTTAGCCATTTTCAAGGATTATATTTTAACTGTTAAAATAAGAAATAGTTTGTTGTATGTATGTTTTATAAAATGTTTTCATTTTTCAAAACACGGTCTAGATATTATGTCCATGTTCAAAGTTAATATTATTAAGTGTTGTTTGTTTGTCTTATTAATAAGGCTTCCATTATTTTTACCCTTTCTTTTGCATGTAGATGGTGCTATAATATTAGTGTTGTCAACAAGTATGTTACGAAAAGTGTCCGATCGGTCTCCATGAATATTTAAATGAGATCTAATTTAGCTATTATCAGAAAGGTGTAGAGTGAGTCTGCGTGTCTAAGATGTTGTAGTGTGGTCTATGTAATTATTTACGAATTTTGATTGATCAGCAGTACAATTCCCTAATGGGAATTTAAATTCGTAAATAATATTTGCCCTATTTAATTTTGTTCTAGGAGGTGAATTATTGATTTTAACTATAAGGTTAGAGGTTTTAATTTTTTTGTAATAAATAATTAATCTAATTTTTTGCTATTGTCAACTGGTGTTATGCATCTTTTTATAATGTTCTTAATTCTGCTTTTGTCTTGTTTATATTTTTCGTTCAATTGATTTTTATAAAAAATATTAATGTTATTGTTTATGTTTCTGTTCTCGCCGTTGCTATTAGCTACCTTAGACAGAAAACGCCTAATGTGGAAATCCAACAATTGATGAGGAAATCTGTTATTAATCAGCGTTTGCTTTACATTGTTTAATTCTTTAAAGAAAAGCGTGCGAGAAGATGCATTCTTGTGAGGAAATTTTTAATAAATATATATAGAGGTAAAAAATGAAATTGTTAGAAAAGTCTGTACAACTGTACAAAACTTGATGTATTGAGAAAAATGAGATTTGGAGAACATCTAATATTTATATGTAATATTTATAATACATGAATTTTACAGAGAAATATTAAAATTAAAATTGTCTTACTTTCACGTGGGTTTTCACGCACACAAAAAAGATCGTATCATTTTAACCGTATCAAGGTTTGTAAATGGTTTTATATGTCGCTTACGGTAAAGAAAATATGATAGAATATATTTTGCAGGACTCTGGTTTATGCAATGAACATAAATAATTCCAGGCAAAGCCAATACCACCAGAGAAAAAAAAACAACCACAAGGAAAATACATATAACAAGAGAATAACAAATATAACCTACAAATTCAGAGAAAACAGACCACAAATTCGAAACTCCAGAAATGAGCGCAGACTGAACAAAAGCCAACACATAAATTAGTAACAGGGAAAGAACAACAGATATAATACAGAAATATGTAATAATCACAAATGCAACATAAAAATACCGATATTAAAAATATAGAAGAATCCCCCCCTAATAAACGTTTTTTTTTTTAGAAAGGAACCAGAAGTGTATTGTCACCGGAAGGTCCACAAACATCTGATGCCGAAAGTCATCAAACTATTAACACCCACCCAAATAGACATCCTATGTAAAGGATTCAAATTCACACCAACCCCCACCCAAAACCCAATGTAGCAGGAATGAAAGATGTTTTTTCAGAATTCTCTAGAAGACTAAGGTTAACAGAACAATTTTTTGGAGAAGAAAACAACGGGAAATATCTAATAAAACAGAAAAAAAAGATTATCAACCCTAAACGGCAAAAATCTAGCCGTTGATGAATTCTGTAATTACATCACTAGCTTCCCTTTTGACAAATTGGAAATGTACCCAGTCCAACTTCACCAGACAACAATGGAACCAATTAAACAATCTAAAATATTTTTATACAGAGTATTCCAGAAGTCTTGGGAATATTTCAAGTCCTCATATCTGCTGAAAGATCAATGGTAGTAAGATGAAACTGGTGCCATTTTAAAGCTAAATTTATTAAATCTTTTGTAATTCTAACGATTATTTCACATTTTTTCAGATCCAGTAATGGCGTTCACTCAACCACTGATGAGTGCGAAACAGGATTCTTTTTGGGTGACTTGTTCTCATTCGCCGATTGGGCACTATGGGGAAAGTAAATTTTAAAAAAAACAGTGGCTGCTCCTGCTTATAAAGCATCGCTTTTCAGTTATGAATTGAGCACACTGACTGCTGATTTGGCTTTATATACATCACGTATATAATGCGTTAAAAGATTCCCTTTCTCTGCCGTGCACCGATGTCCTAAAGGTAGAGTCTCTGATGCCAAATCGGTCGAGTTTCGAACCCAACTTTAAGCAATCGGATGTCTAATCAAACCGATGAGCTGTGATACAGTGAAACAGGCTTATATATATATATATATATATATATATATATATATATATATATTTATTGCGCTCAACTTACCCATTAACTTTTTAATGTATTTCATGAATTTATGTATCTCTATCTATAAAAGGCAGGATGTGTGTGTGTGGGTAACGAATGCACAGACGCAATTTTTGACGGATTTGCACCAAAATTTACATGCACTTGCTCCAAGTTAGCGGGAAGGCCAAGACCGACGTTGCATGTCCCAACACCCATCGATAGTGGAAATAATCGATTTTTTCATGCTTCTACGGTAGTTTTCATGTACTTTGTACTGGTTAGAGTGACAGCCAATAACTGGCTGCCGCAAATAGGCAGGAAGATTCTATTGTCCCAGTGTGAGAGCCAACAGCTGACTGACACGAATGTTAACTAGCATGCAAAAAAAATCGATTCGTCACAAGTGGGAAAAATTTAAATTTGCATGGCACTTTATTCCAATTGGCTCATTCGCTTGCTTAAACTCAACGTTGATTCTGATTCGGCAGAACTGGGTTCGCTGTGAAAAAGTATTTGTGGTTAACATTCTTTTTTCATTCGGTTTTTCCAGTTACGAGTCCTTTTTTAAAGCTGATCGTTTTGTGTTCGTTTTGTTTAGTTCTTTTTTCGTAACAGATTTAATGTTTAGTATAGAGCTTAGAAAAAATCGCAGTGTGAGATAGGCAAGAAGTAAGGCATGTAGCAACAGCAGCACGGCAAGGCCACTGCTTTAAAGGCAATGAAGGGCAAAAATATTTTAAGTAAAGTGATAGCGATTGCTGTATGAGACGTACGATTTTTGAATCAAGCACGGGCAACGCCGGGTGATGTTGCTAGTTAATTATAAAAATGAAACAAATCCAGTTTAATGATGTATTTTGAAATGTCCAGTAATAAGAAGAGGTTTCCGAAACACATCCGGGTAATCTTTTTAGGTCTACAAAAACTTCCAAATTAATAATAGTTTTCTAAAAATTCCGACATTGATTTTCGGTCTAATGATGGGCGGTGTTAAACGGTTTTTACCAATAATCGACTAATGTCTAATGTTAGAAAAATGTGACGATGGTCATAAGTTAATGTTGCGTTGGTTTATAAAATAAATACTTATTCTGATTAAAAGGTTTATGCCTGGAATTATGGAAACATCTATTTCAGCAGTTAGGATGAAATGCTTTTTATACAGAGATTTCAATAAAATGCTACCATTTGTATGAAAGTAATGTTACCAGTCTGAATATAATAGACATTTTGAGAATTTGAAGCTTAAAAAGGTATCCTAAGGCTTATTTGATGCATAAAGAAAAATTATTAATAGCATAGGAACTTGCAATGGATAAAAAAAATGGTGGATCTTGCAAGAATGATCAGCAGGTAAAGCAAATTGTGAGGAAGTTCATTGAAGATCTTGGACTACTTCGATGCAGGATTGATAATGAAAACATGATGACATTATCGCACCGATCTGTGTTCTGTATCAAGCGCTAAAACAAATTTGTTTTTGTGAAGTTATATGATTTTTAGTCGTTATGGCTACAGATATGGGTTGAAAAGCACAATATGCGACGTTCTCATGTAACATTATATGCCTGAACTGAAGGAAAATGGGTTTCAGTTTAAGGATTTATTCTTGAACAAGTCTCACTTAGAAATGTAAGAATACAGTAGTAGTTCGAAAGAAAAACAAACTTACCACATATCAATCGGCCCTCACGAGTTGTAAATATGTCGTATAAACATTAAAGGGTCGGCCTGATTAAATATTGGTAAATGGAAACTTTTAATCTTAAGAATCGAATAGATATGGACAGAGGTATCCGGTCATGGCCAAGCTGATACTTTCCGCCAAAACTAGATGTCAATCTGTAGAGGTTTGGTCCATATGATTCAGTAGTGTCATCGGCATCTGTATTATTATTATTATTATTATTATCATCATCATCATCATCATTCTCCTCCTCCTCCTTCTTCTTCTTACTCCTCCACTTCTTCAATGTACAGTCGTCCTTCAGGAGGTTGGCGATAATGGTTACCAGCAATTTCTTGTCCTAGATTCTGTTCTGCCACCCATTTACCAAAGTTTGCTAAGTAGGCAATGCGCTGTTTTCCTCTGTCCTTCTTACCTTATATCAATCCCATGAGTATCATATTTTCCAAATCGCCTTTCCTCATTTGGTGCCCTAGAAATTTCAACCGTCGCTTTCTGATTCTGAGTCACAAGTCATCGTGACCGAAGATTTGAGCGTGCTAGTCTTGTTCAGACTGCTGATCACGCTAGATAACGCGTTCTCTTCCAGAAACTATAACTATGGCCCGCTCAGCATAGTTGCAGTATAAACTAAAGGTGGGCTACTACAGGTAGGTTTTGAACAAACACAAATGTTTCTGAGCAGGCGTCTGTAATGGGGATTAGCTAGCCGTCCTAGTAGACTGGAATCCTCGGATTCGAGTGGCTGAACCATTTACTTATTTCTCACCACTATAAAAATAAACAAATTGTATCGTAGAAAGCTAAAGATATTCTCTAAATAGTCGGAAGATAAAGATTTTCTTAGGGTGCAACAGGCCTCACTAATTCGATAGGGTGGGCGGCCGGTTACGTCCCGATTCGCTTATTAGAATCGGTCATTCAAATATGTGCCGTATCACTTCAGGACGTAGGTGATCATGTCGGTTAAAATTCATAAAATCTTCATCTTAAAAGAATTTTTTTTTCCGGAGAATAGTTTTCTCAAGTCCAGTAGCTCTTATCGCTCATTCTAGTATTAATAGTGGTTTCCCGCCTAACCTTTTAGTTTTTAGTGTGAAACGTTAACCTCTTAATTATATCATTATATAATTATTTCATCTTCGAGTTAGATGTGATATGCATTTTAATTTTTGCTGTTGTCGAACGTCCTTAAGTGATGTGGTTTCTTTATTTGGTGCAGTTTTTTTTTGTGATTCTGGAGCACCAGTCCACAAGTTTCGAAATTCAACCAATTCAGACTCTATCCGTTGTGTTATTTAATACGATGAGAAAAAAAAACAAACTTTTCTCCCAGTAAAATTGGCATATTGGTCGCGAGAATGGAGCGAAAACGAACCTGGCAGCACTAACCACTCGGTGTATTTTCGACCTGCAGCAACGACCACGAGACGTATTGGTGGACAACCCACGGACTTACAACCGTATACGCAACGACAATACGTGATACGGTGATCACGCTACATAAAAATCAAGGAGAAAAAAACATATAAGACTTATCACTCGGTCTCTTTTCAAACACATCTACACTGTGAATCGAAAGAAATAAGCAACAGAATGCATGCTGATCTATTTTTCACTCATTTTGCACAGACGATCCATTAGCCAAAAGACGTATGGTGAGTGTAGGAGATTATTTGATAACACCATATATCTATTACGGTTTTGTGTGTTGGCCTTGCGTAACAATTAAAAAGAAAACCTACAATATGTGTTAATAGATACACAATAAATTTTTATATAACTCAGAATACATATACAGAAGAATGGAGAAAGTTGGAGATTCCAAATACAAATCTCCTGGTGCAAGTTCGTGTGAGCCTCAGAGAGAGAGAGAGAGAGAGAGAGAGAGAGAGAGAGAGAGAGAGAGAGAGAGAGAGAAATCCGGAAAATGTAAATATATATGCTGGTTTTCTAAGCGTAGCTTAGATGAAGTACAAGGCCGAAAGTATGGGGCAACCAGTAAAGATCGAACACACTACTAAATTGTAATTGTTATAGCAAGACAAGCTCGTTAACCATTACACTAGGCCGAGTTGGCCTTTTTCATGGGACACCCAGTGAGAATCGAACTCACTATTCAGTCGTAACTAACCTAGCAAGACAATCTTTCTAACCATTGCGCCACGTCGATGTACCCAGGTGTAAATATATATGTATATGTATTTATGTATTGAAATGTAGCAGTCGCGTTTTTAAGAATGTGGGTAAATCAAGGTTTGTATATTTTTTAATCTAACAGCTGCCTGCTTTTAATCGTAATGAAAGAAAGCATGTATGTTTTAATTTTAGCGCAACACTATGCGGACTTCTAAGGTTGCCAGTGGGTTGCACATGTGCCGTTTTTCGGTAAGATAATTTCTCGAAATTTTCCCTTGGATTTAAGCCCATATATATCTATTTACTGTATATAGTCGACGATAGGTTGCACTTTTTTCGCCTAAATATCTATATAAAACTGGGGTGTGACTTATCCACTCGACATCATAGAGAATCTGAAGAAGATTGTAGGTTATCAATAGTCCAAACGAGTCCGCTGGGTTCGAGCAAAAGCGAGAGTAAGGGAGAAAATGAATTATTCCCGATTTTACACAATCGCCTCTTCCAAGAGCACACATCGAATAAAAGCCTTCGATCTTCACTGTTCATATTTAACATGTACTATCTGATTATAGAACTGAAGCCGTATCCGAATTTTCGTCGAAACAGAGCAGACCCGCACTCGAAAAGTAAATACCACGCAATTACAACGAGTCACTTTTCTTATGATTTAATATACAGCCTTGTGCAAGTTAATTGGAGCAAAACAAATAATTCCGTTATTATTTACTTTTTTTCGTATTTTTTCAATGAAACATGAGCCAGTGCACACATTAGTACTTCGTATGTCCATTCTACGAAGTCTTTCATTGCAGATTGACCAAACATGCCCGATTGGATTTAAATCAGGAGTATTTCCGAGCCAGTTGATAGTACTTTGATTTTGTCACAGGTAAGGCTTACCATTTTGTACATGTGGCGTTACAATTTGCATACGCTTCTTTAGAGTAACGTCCATCGCAGACAATGGCCGTAGGACAACGAATAGACAAATGAGAAAATAGTGTCTGGGCGTGATGAAAATCTGATGCTATCAGGGATGACTCAATATTTATCAAGGCTAAACAAATATCATCATGCACTCCGAAAATATTACTGCACCCCACTGCAAATGAACTGATCTGAGGAAAAAAACAGAAGTAGATTAAACCCTGTCACTCCGGTGGGTTTAAATCTGGCCGTAGTGTGAACGAAAGGAAATTAAAGCGGTTGTTTCAATTAATTTGCACAAGGGTGTATGTAAGGAAAGTTTTGGAATAAAAGTGAATATTGCAAATTATTTAAGAAATATTAGTTATATTTACGTTAGAATAGGGCTATTTAACTCTCCAGATTACAGTGAGATCTGTGAGTCAACCGGAAATATCTACTTTGAGAATTCCAAACTAAAGGTGCGACCTATCTGCTGGTTCGACCTATACCCGAGTATATACGGTACTTTTTAAAGATTTAGTTAAAACTGGCATTGCATGTTAACCAGTTATCATGCATTTCAGTCGATATATGTATAATATAAACGCAGTGCATATATTTACTTCTGTTATGATGCGTGTCATTATTGCAGTTTTTTGTTTCAGTGCACATTTATTATATTTATAATTCAATGTACAGCATCCAAGACCAGAATTTGAAAGCCTGGATGTGCGTGGGGTGCAATGAATATTGGCTCGGAATTGTTAATCGGAGAGCCGAGGTTCAATTACACTTTGACACGTTATATTCACTTCCACGGAAATTCCCATATGGAAGGCATGAATCCACCTCTTTTAAGTCCCCCAGCTATGGGTTAATTAGTAAGACTTGTATCTTGAAGCCATTATAATCTAAAACAATAATTCTTATGATCTAAAGATATTTCCTGGCTTTTAAATATCCTGCAATTGGTTAATAAACCATAGAAGACGAATCAATCAATCAAATACTGTTTTCTTACTTTTTGTGAAAATGTATTTTAGAGTGTATCGTTATTCATAATCTACGAAGAAAATATTTCATAGATAAACACCTGCTGCAATTTTTATAATAAAACAAATAGGATCACAGGATTCAAGTTTTTTCCCCCTCCGATCAAACCAATGGCTTATTCGGTTGGAGTCTTTTGCTGCCTTCATGACTAAAGGCACTATATTTTGCAAAGTTGCATTCTAAAGAATTTCATAGATAAAGTCATTTTTTCGTTTATCCTGTTTCGCTCTGTGATACTTTCTTCCGTCTTCTTTCTTGAAATCGGTCCTAGCTTGGAGCTGTTTCAGCGAACGTCACATGCCAACCCAATGACTTTAATGAGAAAGGAGATAAATAGAAATAGGTATAAGAAGGTGTACTCGCCTGGCGAGAACGAGGCGTTCCGATCAATACGTTTTTCGAAAAGGATGCCAATGAATGCCAATGTAGACACTGCCTTCAGCCATAAGAGTGGCCTTTACCAGAGAATGGCAGAGTTTCATTATTTTACTCCCCGCTTTCGTACTCTGCAGAAATTCATTATTTTGAATAATGCAATTTTGAATGCATGCAACTACGCGTGGATCAAACTAATGTAATTTATAATTTATATCCGAATATACATTGCGTATCTATGAATGCCGTTGTGGATATATGTGCATATATATATATATATATATATATATATATATATATATATATATATATATATATATATATGTGTGTGTGTGTGTGTGTGTGTGTGTGTGTGTATGTGTATATATGCTGGATTGTTAAACTTATTTGCGTTTTGTGATGCTTTTGAAGACTTTTGAATCTCATGAAATATTTAACAAATGATATCTTTCAGTGTGATCTAAATTAACAACGTTTTCGAATGCTGGGTTTTGGGGGTCGAGTTCTCTTCCCTGCATTTTAAAGCTTCGTATTCATTTCTGTTTTTTAAGGGACAAGCCACTACCCTTAAAACCAGTTTTTTTAAACTGAGGTTCACCCTGTACAAGGACTGGAGCCACTGAAGGTAGTGGATTAAATTAAGAGTCAGTTTATACTGGTAGGAGAGGAGATAGTTACGTTAAGAGGTTGTTTTCTTATGTATAGGAGGGGAATACAACGATTAAATCTATATTTGAATAGTTAAAGATTGTAGTGATCGGGGAAACATTCTGTTTGGTGTCTGTTCAACAGCGCAGTAGCTCGTTGGAAGAAGCCGTTTGAGTTGAATTTACTTCTCACCATTGGAATACACAGAGGATGTGGGTGGTTTGATATGTGAGTGGCATGGCGAGTCCTAACCATGAAAGTTAAAACTGTCGGAACCAAGCAATGTAGTTTGTTCAATCACTTTCCATGTTGGTAGCGATAGAGCAGTAAGTGTTTTGTGTAAATACCTTCAGATATTCTCTCATTCCTTTTTATTTCCTGGATTCTGAGAACCTTTAAAGTCTCAAAGTTGCTAGAATTTCTATATTTTTATCCCTCATTACAAAGACCAAGACAAAAGTATAAAAGAATAGTGATACTATATAAGAATAATATCGGTAATAGATTGGTTTGATTTATTTTGTTTTACGGCATATCAACCTCAATGGGTTATTTAATGCCGACAACACCTTTAGGATAGATTCGTATGAATGGAATATGTATTCTTTGGTTTAGATTGGTTTAGATTGGTTTGATTTATTTTGTTTTATGGCATATCAATCTCAATGGGTTATTTAACTCCGACAACATCTTTAGGGTATATTAGTATGAATAGAATATGTATTCTTTGGTTTAGATTGGTTTGTTTTATTTTGTTTTACGGCATATCAATCTCAATGGGCTATTTAATGCCGACAACATCTTTAGGATATATTAGTATGAATAGAATATGTATTCTTTGGTTTAGATTGTTTTTGGTTTTTTTTATTTACGGCATATCAACCCCAATAGTTTATTTAATGCCGACATTTTTAATTGCTGGTAATATTTTGTTTTGTCAAAAATCTGTTTCTGGTAATATTTTTCTTTCAAAATTGAATTGCTGGTAATAATGTTTTTCAAAATACTATTGCTGGTATTAGTTAACTTGGTCAGGATGCACCTGGGGACACCAGCAATTAAGAGGGGGGTTACACGCTTCTCAAAACCTCCTGATCCGAGTCCTTGCTGCTGGATGTAGTTTATCGTCTTACCCGGGAGACGGATGTATTTTAACGTCTTACACAGAACGAATATCGGTAATAGAGTGGAATCATCAGATGTGTAAATGAAATAACATTTGGACTAATTATCTGTAGAAAACGGAAATACTTTTGACAGACATTAGTATATTGAAAAAAAAAAAAAAAAAGAAAGAAATAATCAATTCAACACTTAAAATAATAATTCGAAGTAAACGTAATTTGATAAACGCAAACTCATACTTTGTATACGTATTGGACAATAAGACAATATAAGGAAACTTAATGATAGTCTTTTAATCTGAATATAGGCACGAGTTCCCTTTTCATTATTAATGTTTTCCTCTTTGTTTTCTATCTGGAGATGTGCTTTCTGACAGTGTTAGGACCTGTTGTAGTTTGAAAAAGAAAAAGAAAAACTTACCTCATGGACGTCCGTACGTAAAAAAGAATCTCGTGGGGAAGCCATATTGTTTTTATGCTGACAAATTGACGCAAAATCACGGGACCACGAGATTTGAGATGAGATAAATGGGTAGTGTACAAAAGACGGGGAGGAAGAAAGGAAAGAAGGAAGTTAATCTACAAAAGACCAGACAATACGACAAATACAACATCTATACCTGTGTCCATCTTTATAGGAGAAACCATAATTTGATCCTTCATGCCATAGACCGCTCAGCCACAGAGAGCGAACGGTTCAGCAAAGTCCTAATCGACGAAGATCGAACCCAACACATTTTCTTTATGAATATTTCTCGAGTGCGCAGGTCTATAGATGTAATCCAAGTAGAGTTTTAAAAAAAAAACGGGGCGTCTAATCAAATACGGATAACCATTAAAATTATGTTTGAAATAACAAAAGAATATATATATATATATATATATATATATATATATATATATATATATATATATATATATATACCGGTTGTAACAGCAAAATTGTCCAAATCATGTAATAGGATAATTATCCATCCCACAAAATATTTAATACCTAAAAACAACTAAACTAACTAGTTTCATTTCAGATAAGACGTTTATTCATCTTGACACCATTTGTCGAAAGAATCACTGAAAAACTTTTTGAGTTATTCAGCTAGAAAGCGAACAGTTTAAAAGCATGTTGTGTCGCAACTGAGCAACGGTGAGAGGTAAAAGATCATTCAGGATGTCAATAATGGTATCAAAATTCATAGTCTGGGTTTGATCTTCAAAGTCAATTCAAGAACCACCAAGAGACGGTGACTAAATTTAAAAAAAGAGATAACAGTGGAGAGGAATAACTGAATCAGGAGGTCATAACAGCAAGGGGGTTATCATTTCAACTTAGATCTAAAGAGATCAATTAGAAAAGATCCAACTCAATCCATAAGATGTTCGGCACATGAGAGTCAAGTTTTAGCTACGACGGTCGAAAGAGCAGAGAAAAAAGAATTGAAAATGAATTCGTACGTGAAACGTGTGAGGCACTTTGTTACTCCGGGACAGAAAGAGGGTTAGAGATGTCGAAGGTCCGTTTGAATACATTGGAAAATAATTCTAGAATAATATATATATATATATATATATATATGAACTGTATTTTTATTTCAATCCTTCAAGAGCTTCCTAAATTTAGCTATGATTAATTAATGATGAACATGCCATTTTCGTTTATGGTCGTTTTCATAACGATTCTTCAGTTAAGCTTAGAGAGTAATAATTCAGTCATGTACAAAGTACCGTCCAATAATGTTATAAAAATCTCGGAGGATTCCAGTAAGATATCTTTAAACATTTCGATGATACATCGGTTAATCTAACAATTGGACAATTTTGCTGTTACTCGATTGGGGGATTTTTACTGTTACACATTTGGACAATATTACTGTGATATATATATATATATATATATATATAGAGAGAGAGAGAGGGGGGATTGGGTGCGTAAATGATTATATATATATATATATATAGCAGTGATAGAAATTATTAAGAGTATTTGATAATTATAATTAAGTAATTCATCAAGTCTGAAAGAAACCTCAATAAGATGCAGAAAGCACTGGACGTCCGTTTCGTCCCATATTTGGGACTCATCAGCAGTGTGCAATCACTACCGAGAATTGAAACCCTGACAGTTAGGTTGTCAAGCAAACATCATAGCAACTGCTCCAACGGGCCTCGGTGACGAAGAGGAAGCAAATCAGACTCAATATAGCGCCGCTCGCTCACATATTCCTGTTCAAGCAATGATATACAAGCGATAGAAATTATTAGGAGGATTTGATAATTATAATTAAGTAATTCAGACTCAATGAATTACTTATATATATATATATATATATATATATATATATATATATATATATATATATATATATATATATATATATATATATATATATATATATATATATATATATATATATATATATATTAGGTTGGTGCAAAAATAATTTCGTTTTCTAACATATGTTACTATGTGAGAAAACGAAATTATTTTTGCACCAACCTAATATATATATATATATATATATAATCATTTACGCGCTCATTCCCTTTTTGAAACTTTTTGTCTCTCAGATCGAAGCAGCTTTTCATTATTGTTCTTCCTTTACTCAGCTTTGAAATCCATTCTCCTGAGGTACGTTACGGGGTGTAATATATCGACGTTAGAATATAAATGCAAATATTTCTATATAAGCTTTCACGTAAGTAAATGTAATTTGAAATGCATTTTTAAAAAAATTATCGTACTTTTTAACATTTCGTTTGACATACACAGTTCTTCCCGTGTTCATAACTTTACAACTGAACGATTCGATCTTTCAGGTAATCGAAATTACTGCTTTATGATATGGCAGTGAATGTTGGGCAATATTGTCACAGATGATGAGAAAAGTCAAGGCAACACAGATATTATTCTACAGAAAATACTGATAATAACATAGACAGAATATGAGAGCAACGAGGAAATTTTTCTTTTTCTTTTTTTAAACAAAATGTGCTCTTTTATTTTAAATCTGAAAGAGTAGTTGAAATTTCTGAGACACATAATAAAAAAAAGAAAGGACTGTACATATTGAAGGAAAAACAAAGGGAAAATGAGTAGCTTATCTAACGTGATTGTGCAAATGGATGTCAGATCAGAGAGTGTGAGGACTAGTAAAAAAACAATTCGGGAAAGTTTTATATACTTTATGTCCAGAAAAGAAAAAAAATATTCAAAAAAATTAAATAAAAAAAATCAATCGGTATAGCCGAGAGCGCTCGGAAATATAAAACATATGGACAATTCTTACACACCCTTTGTATAGAAGAGAAAGCTCTTGTTAGAACACAAGAAAAATTGAATAAAAAGCTTAACCGTAGTACCCTGTCTGTCGTTTTTAATGAAACACGCATAAAGGAAGGATTGCTGCATAAATATACAACTATATATATATATATATATATATATATATATATATATATATATATATATACTTATATATATATATATATATATATATATATTATAGAAAAACAGATCACTTTAAGGTTCCATTATAATAATTTATTTGACCAGAGCCCTTTTAAGGGGCGTTGGATCATCAGATAACACTTCCAAAAATGAAATGAAAGATGAAATAAAAATTCATACTTTTGACGGGTAGTATCAAGTGGTGGGAGAGACATGCTTGAGTTTAGAGAAGGTTTATTTTAATATTTCTACTTAGTATTGGGGGAGGAGAGATCAGACCTTGACCTATTTAAACGGTTCACTTAACGGATGTGATATATTGAAATAGGAGGACAAAAGATAGAAAAAGAAAAAAAAAAGAAAGAAGGGAAAGTGAAGAGAAAGAAGCTGCAATTATGTTTTACATAGGAAGAAGTGGGTGGTATATTTTTATCCAGTTATTATTAAATTATTATAATGGAACCGTAAAGTGGTCCGTTTTTCGTTAAATTATTAGATCTGGATTTACATTGAGTTCTCAGGATTTCGTCCTCCTTGGCCCTACACATACGGATTACAAAGTTTTTCATAACGGAATATATATATATGCTCAGGCACATTTTTGTTTGTTTGTTGGTTGGTTGGGTTTTATGGCATATTAACCACTGTGAGTCATTTAATGCCAAATTAAGGTATATATATATATATATATATATATATATATATATATATATATATACACACACACACACACACACACTATATATATATATATATATATATATATATATATATATATATATACATATACACATATACATACATACATATATACCTATACATATATTAAATATACAGTACTATTAAACATATAGCTGGCAACATTATTTTTTCAAAAACGCATAGCTGGCAACATTGTTTGAAAAACACGTAGCTGGCAACATTATTCTTTCCAAAAAATGTATAGTTGGCAACATTATTGTTTCCAAAAAAAGTATAGCTGGCAACATTATTTTTTTTCAAAAAAGTATAGCTGGCAACATTATTGTTTCAAAAATGTATAGCTGGCAACATTATTGTTTCAAAAACGCATAGATGGCAACATTATTTTTTCCAAAAAAACGTATAGCTGGCAACATTATTGTTTCAAAAACGTATAGCTGACAACATTATTTTTCCGAAAACATTATCTGAAGCCTGGTTGTTGGACGTAGTTTATCGTCATACCCAGGACGCGCATGTAGTTTATCGTCATACCCAGGACGCATTTTTGTTTGTTTGTCACCCACAGAGCAAACCTCTGGTTCATTCTAACCTGAGCAAACCGTAGTTACAGTTTCTGCGAAAAAGCGTGTTATCTAGCGTGATCAACGATCTTATCAAGGTTAGCACACTCAAATCCTCGGGGACGATGACTTGTGACTTCGTTCTAGCACAGCTATTGCCGGTCCCCCAAGTGTCCCGTCTACCCAAATATTGCTAAGTGCCGTAAGGAATAAGAAGTTGTGTAGAATCATGATCGCTTTACAAAGAAAAAAAAGAAATATTTTGGTGTGTTTGGTTTCATATCGTAAATAAAATATAATTGTACACTGCAGTTCAAAAGTTTGAGGAAACCCCTGGTAATTTTTTCTAAATTGACCCAAAATGTAGTTGTTTTGTACTTTAAATAAGAGAAAATTATTAAACATGGTTTAAAAAAAGTGAGACATGATTTTTAATTAGGAATTTCATTATGACAAAGAGAAAAAAAACAATTTTATGATTAGATTTATCCTCCTTTAGCCTTGATTACTGCAGCAGGTATATTTGGCATTCGTTGTAAAAATTTGATAATTAATTCCATTGTTTTTTAAAGAATCTAAGAGCTCTTCATTGTTTTCACTCTTCTGTCAAGTTCATTCTATGCCAATTCTAGGGAGTGGTTTCAAACATTTTAACTGTAGTGTATATAGAAATGAATTTTTAAAGTAATAAACAGCAGAAGACATTTTCATAATAATGTTGTAAATATGTTATTTATATTGTTTTGTTATATGAGATTTTTCGTTTACTATAATTCCCCAAATACGCTTTGAAAATAGTTCCTACGGTTTTCTCATTTAAAGGCATAAGATTTTTTTTATTCTCAACATTAACTTTATTGAACCTGCCTTTAATCTCCATTGTCTTTGTCCATCTTCCGATCAACTTAATAATTCCATCCTTTCAAAAACAATTTAACTTTCTTACTTCAAAAATATCTCTATTTTGGCGCCTTTAGACGTCCCCCTGGGAATTTAAAATTTGTCCATTCGAAACATTTTGTGTACTGTATGTAAACGGAGATATTGCAAGTTTTTATGATCCTTTTTAACACCTAAAAATAGGGGGTCGCTCTATACACAGGTAAATTCTTTGAAAGGGTTAAAAATCAGACATAAACGAAAACAAAAGCATGGCATCTAAGTCTTCGTATCAGATATTTTATGGTAAGTAGTTTGTCTCACCATTTTATAGTAACCTTGCACAACAAAGAAAGAAGACATTTATTTGCTATAGAACATGTCCAGTACTGCAATATCTGACTACGGTAGGCCTACTACTACAGTAGGCCTACTAGTATGGTAGGTCTACTAGTATTGCTTAGAGGCTGGAGTCACTTTATAAACGACCTATATGAAAGAAAACACCGTTTTCCCAAAAGAATTAGGGGTCGCACTATACATGAAGTCGACCTATACACGAGATTATGCTGTAATAAAGAGGGACAATATAGGATAATAAAAAAATCGAAAACTTATGAGCAAGGTTGAAACAATTTTTATCTAATCCTTAAATTAACATGAGATCGAGCATAATTCGGACTGAATATTAAGACCAGTCTTGTAAAAATTTCACAACTTTTTTGTTGAGGCTTTTGAAGTTGATCTAATTGGGAGCAATATTTGATCATTTAGCTCTATCACATTCATTATTGCAACCATAATTAGTTAAAGACACGGTATAATTTTCATACATATGAGTGGTACATTACACACAGAAGCCAAACATCAAAGTGCCTAACATAACCAAAATAATGAACATTTTTTTACACTGATAGATTTGAACATTTTTCCTTACATTTTTAGCTAATTATAAAAGCTGATTATTCTCGAGTTGTATGTCTATTCGTCACTGGAGTACTATTCCGCGAGAAATTTCTAATATAAAAATTTTCAAGCCACTTTTGATATGTTCGGAGATTCACACACCCTTCTCCTTGAACTAAAGAAATATTGTACTGCATTTGATTTGGAATTATTACTTTTCTGAAAATAAAAAAATGTTTTTCTGCAAATATTTTGCTTATTTTCATCCATATTCAGCTTTAAGACCAATATAAGAACAATACACCAATTCATACATTTTTGTAAGCATAATGATATATTACCCAATTGTTGTAGCATACCGATGGTGGATAATGGATATGCCTCCATTCCCATAAAAACAGTAGTGAATATTGTATGTGTTGGTCTGCGGTTGGAGATTCATTGTGGAATTCACTTGACTTACTTCTAGCTGTTCTTCTACGCGCCGCTGGCGAATCTTATATGTGATGTTCTTGTTTTAAGTATTATCGTTCATTACCAACCTTCGTGTGATTTTTCTATTCAGTAACCTTCCCTAGGTTACAACAAAAGAAAAGTATAACTTTTTCATTGAAATAGGTTAAACGTAAACGCCCCTAATACTCACTAACAGCAAAAGCGAATTAACTTTTTGGACAACATATTTATTTTAAGATTTGTAATGTTTATGGCTTCAAATTAATGAAAACCAGAGTTTCTTAGACAGGGCCATACTTTTTCAAACTTCGTGAACAAGAGCTACAGGATCTCAAGCAAAGAAGAGTACAGCATAATACAAACCATGCCACTTGAGAACTTTCAAAAACCGAAAAACTAAAATAGACATCACATGTAACTTGAAGAGATAATAATGACATAATCAAGGTGCTGACGTTAAGTACTACTCCGTATAAAGGGTCAGGAAGGAAGCACCCATTGATATTAGGGAGAGCGACGAATTTTGAATGCCGAATGGTTCCTTAGAAAAAACGGTTAATCTTCTCTTTACCATTATAATTAGTTGTCAAATTTCGTCTTACAGCTTTCGTACTAGTTCAGTTTTAGTCTTCATATCGATACGCTGAACGAGAAAAAATAAATATAAAATTTAACTTACAAAAAATAGAAGCAATTCATAAAATTTATTATAAAAATATCGATATCTGTTGAATTTTCATTAAGTATTGATATAAACGCTTCCAAAGTGTAGTTAAACGCAGTTTTAATTTGCCTCAGTCTGCCTGTTTTTTCAACGAGTAGTTGCATAATGCAACTAGCTGAGCATGCGCAGTATGCACTATGAGAACATCAAGAGATAACGAAGCAGTCATTTTCCAATGTTTCAGTTTAATGCGTATGTAGCTTTTCACAAGAAACGCTGCCTACTGCAACAAGATCTCTGAATGGAAGATGATGCGCATAATGTCAGGTTTCACTGACAGCAGCCGAAGTCGATCAAAATTTATGTAAAGATTAAGGATAAAGATTAAGGATAATCTTAAAGATAAAATTAAATTATCCTTCGTCGGTTGATGTCCGCCCAATATATAAAGATCTATTTCTTTTTAACTTTACGTTTATGAAATGCGTAAAAGTATCAGTTGCTCAAGACGAACTATAAACTAATAGCAGAAAATTAGCTGAACCATTCGAGAATATTTATTGCAACCTGAACAGCTGCAAAATCGACAGGATGTTTTCGAATTCTCAAGATAAGGTTAGCCGTTTCCCTATAAGGAAAGATTGGATATTCATTTACCGAAACAGCGCTACTGTGAGTAAAAAAATATAAAATCTAATTCTTAAAACAATTTTCCACTGTTATCGCTCTTTCTAATATTGACGGAGGTTTTCTTTTCTAACCTTTTGTTCGAAACATTACGGAAAGTCAACAGCTTCAGAATATCATTTTATTCTCTCCAAGTTACATGTCCTGTCTATTTTAGCTGCTGCTACTGTTGGACGTTTTTCAAGTGATGTAGATTTTGTTAGTTGACGATGTGTGGGTGGAGAGAGCAGCTCGGAAGGAGAGACAATTCGGATTCAAATCAGGTTTGTTACATTCAGTTTCGCACAAATATCCTTGGGAAAGGACTGGAACCATCGTCTACCCTCAGTAATGGGTTAAAGAGTTAGACTTGCATATGGAAAAATCATAGTTATGTAAAAAGGAAATCATTACTAATGCAATCTTCACTCGCAAAAAAAGAACACTCCAAAATATTTTTCAGATTCAGTTGATAACCTCTCAAAACAAATCAATCAGTGAATCATGTTTACAATTTTTTTTGTTAGTGATTTTGTAGCGTAAGCATTGTCCTGTTTAAAACCACCGACCATTTTGACGTGAATAGTTTGAAATGACATAAAAATTAAGTCAAAGAAATTGAAAGTTATTGTATTTTCTTAAAAACAGATAGCAGCGTTCAGTCCTATTCAGTTAAATGGTGATTATTTGAGTCGAATTGTTTGTGATACTTAAAATTATAGAGCGTGATTATTACCAGAAAGGCATTATCCATGTCTAGAATAATTATGCGATATGACAGTTTTCTCCAGTGTTTTCAACCGGATTTTGAACAGAAAATTTCCAGCAGTTTCCTCTTAAGAGGCGGATATGCATCTTTGAATGATATCCATAAACATTTTCGTACGAAGTGCATTATATCACCATATATATATATATATATATATATATATATATATATATATATATATATATATATTATGAAATGGAGAAAGTCCGAAAATGATTAAAAAGAATGTATAAACATAAAAATCTCTTAATATATATATATATATATATATATATATATATATATATATATATATACTACAAATGATATAATACAATCTTCGAATTATATATATATATATATATATATATATATATATATATATATATATAATTCGAATGTTTAAATATATATATATATATATATATATATATATATATATATATATATATATATATATATATATGCATACATATATATATATATATTAGGCAGGATATATTCATTCAAGCGTATTTTGGTTGAATCTAGATATATTTTTTATTTTAATCCTCTCAGATTCACGGATCATCTTCGCCGTAGTTTTGGTTATTTCTTTTATTTCCACAAATACTGAAGATGATCTTGGATGAGATTGAAAGTTCATAGCAAAATAAAAGTATTAATCAAAACTACGGCGTCTTTCTCAATGAGTTTTGTGAATTTTGGGGAGTATTAAAATAAAAAAAAATAGACATAATAAATCTAGATTACCAAACCAAACCAAACCAAGCCAAGCCAAGCCAAGTATAGTTAGAACGCTCGGATTCTGACCATGGGACCCGGGTTCGAATCGCACCATGGTCGATTTGTCTGAAGTGATCGGAGAGGAGAGGTCGTTCCAAGCGTGTGGCAACATTGGAAAGTGCATGAAAACCATAGCACGAGTTGACCCAAGCCTTGTGAGTGAAACAAGGGTAAACGAAACCCTTCGGGGCCATCCTAGCACGAAATCAAAAGTCATCGTGGCCGAGGGCTTGAGCGTGCTGGACTTGTTCACGTTGGTGATCACGCTAGATAACATGCTCTTTTCCAGCAACTCTAACTAAAGTCTGCTCAGCATAGTTGCAGTATAAACCACAGGTGGGCTCTGTGAATATTGAATGATCACAAATGCGCCTGAGCAAGCGTCTGCGATAGGGATTAGCTAGTAGCCTGCTAGCCATCCTAATAGACGGGTATCCTCGAATACGAGTTGCCAGTTATATATATTTACATTCAGCCAAGCACACACACACGTGCGAGTGCGCAAACGCACACATATATACAGGATGCCATGGATAAATTGTTTTCTAAATTATGCAAAAATGAAAATAACAATGGCATCTCATTTTAAGATAAATTTACAAGATAAAGAGTATATTTATTGAATAAAATCGCCACTGGCTTCAACCAGGGTCTGCAGACCACTTCGGAATCTTCTGAAACTCTTAGCCACCCTCTTGATCTAGGGCAGAATTACCTCCTCAGGGCACTTGATAGAGTCTGAGATCCTCGACAACAAATTCGGGAGATCTTTTTCTCATCCGAACAATCAAAGTGATTTTTTCCGAATTGCCATACCTTCGTAATCATAATTAAACACATCCAACTCTTTCCATATTCTCTGTACAGTCCTCAGATTGACATCCAAAGACCCTGAAATATTCGTATTGGAGCTTCCGGCGCAAATGCCAAGTAGTATAGCATGCCGTTTTTAAATTTCTGGCAGAGTGAATTGACGTTGCCCGACTGACATTACTGTGCACTGCAATCGACAAAACAAAGAACGCGCATGCGCGAAATGAAAAATATAAAATGCCGACAATTTACCCCTCGCACATGATACATACATATATATATATATATATATATATATATATATATATATATATATATATATATATATCATAAAAGGATTTTTAACTGGATATGTTTAAATTAATAAGAAACATACACACACACACACACACACACAGACATTCACACACACACAGACACACACACACACACACACACACTCTCTCTCTCTCTCTCTCACACACATATATATATATACACTGCGTGCCAAATTATTATTGAGATAACTTTTTCCTAATATTTCAGAAACCGTCCAATCAATTCACACAAAATTTTCACACAACGTTAGCAACACTGACCTGCGCAATCACTGAATTTTTTCGTACTGATCTGCGCAATGTAAACAAACTGGCGCCATATGTGTTATCAGCACCGTGATTTGAAAGTGCCAAATTATTAGAAAGGTTTAGAAAAATTCACAGAAATGAGCAAACAAAACCTTTATTAATGTTGCACGTAAATGTTTATGATCAAAAGAACCTAATAAATAACATAATCAAACAAATAATAACAGATACAAACAAAGGCACAGTTATAAACAAATTAATAGGGAATGTGCTTTCCCAGTTTTGAAATTACTTGAAGAAGTCTACGATCCATAGAATTGTAGGATGTCATCTGCTGTAATGCCGCGAGATATGTCAAGAATTGCTTCCGACAATTCAGCGTTTTTCTTGAATTGTCGTCCGTTGGCGTACAGTCTTCGCTTCATGATACTCCAAAGGTTTTCGATTGGGTTCAAATCCGGAGAATTTTCTGGCCACTTCATTTTTCAAGTTCTATCGAAGCCTAACCGTTTCAAATATTCAGTAGTCTTGTGAGCAGCATGTGAGGGAGCATTATCTTGCATAAAAACAATTGCACTTCTGAAGGCAAGTCTTTGCCTTTATCCACAGTACAAGGTGCTCCTTCATAAACGGTCATGTATGCATCAGCAGTCATTTTGACGCCATCTGGTACTCTCCATGGGCCCACTAATGTTTTTCCAATAATACCACCCCAGATCATTATGCTTCCACCGCCTTGTTGGCGTCTCAAACGCTGATGGCGATTCTGTCCGTTCATTACCCAGCCTTTGCACTATCTATCTTGCCCATCAAGTGTTGCTCGAGTTTTGTCTGTGGACAAAACTTTAGAGAAGTCAATCTTCATATTGTCCTCGGCCCATTTCAATCTATTTTGAATGTGATTTCTCGTCCCCGGAGGCTTCGATATAGGTTTGACTGTTGTTGCTATTTCCCTCAGATACCGACACCGAGTACTTTTAGACACAGTAGGATCCCCAATGCGACTGAAGAGCTCTTGACTGGTAAGTCCAGGGTCCTTCGTGGCCTCTCGTTTAAGTCGTGGCATGAGACGACGTGAAATAACCTTCAGCTTGCCTTTATCTGCCCTTTTGCGTACTTGTGTAGGGTCGGCGGTGAACTTTTTTTTTAATGACACCTCCCTATCATTTTAGAAATTTCTAGGGTAGATTTACCTTTTGAGAGTTCTGAGGTGATAGTTTTCTTTTCAGCATCACTTAAACTGCTTTTACGACCCATCTTTTCACGAAATTCTTACACTTTTCTAATAATTTGGCAATCTCAAATCACCGTGCTGATAAAGATAAGAATTTTTAACCAGAACGCATATATTAATAAGAAATATATTTATTTTCTATACACATATTTTTTATATTTATACATTTTTAATCAGAATCAAAACACACACATACGTATGAAAAAAGATTGCTAAACATAATTTTAGCGAGAAATTTGTCAACACCTCATGAAACACCTATGACCTTGTAAACATAACTTTCTGCGATATTTTAAACACAAATAATATGTATTTCAAATCAGATAAATTAACGTCCTGGGCATGACGGTAAACTGCATCCAACAGCAAGGTCTCAGATAATGTTTTCAGAAAAATAATGTTGCCAGCTCTATGTTTTTGAAACAATAATGTTGCCAGCTCTACGTCTTTTCGTAAAGGAATAATGTTGCCAGCTATAGATTTTTTATTCCATACAAAATAGGCATTTAAAATTCATATAAACTGCATTTGGCATTAAATAACCCACAGTGGTTGATATGCCATAAACCCCAAACAAACAAACAAACAAACAAAAACATCATATAAATCAAACTTTAAATTTACAAAGTATCTTCAAATAAGGTGGTTTCAGAAATTTATATTATGTTTTTGAAAGATTTTTCTAATTAAGAGAATTACACTGTGATGACAGATTTGTATATATGAACAATTTCAGCCATTTGTAGAAAATTTCATTCAATTTAATTTGGCCTGACACCTGCCAAAATATTTTGCTTATTGGAAATATTCAATTAATCTTGGAAATTACAAGTTAAATAAAAACCTCTAGAAACATTTTTCATTTATCGTTGGATATACCTATATAATACTACTACTACTACTACTACTACTATTACTACTACTAATAATAATAATAAAAAAATAAAAACACTTTATATAATCACACACTTCCTTGGTTTCGAACGTCAGGTCTCTTCAGGTGGCGGACAAAATCAAAGCATTGTGCGGTTATATAAGGTGTTTTAACGACTTTATTATATTTACTTGTCCTGCATGTCTTTTATCAAGGCAAATGCATTGAGCATGTTTTTATATGTCCGTTTTTTGGTATGGTATCTTTCAGGCCTCTTAACAGATTTTGTGTTTACTGTCTGAGAATGAAATAATTAAGCTGTTGAAAATATATTTCAATTGACCACTGTTGAGAGACAGCCTAATTCTGTAAACAGCCCTTCGGTAAAATGAATACGAACACTCTGTCTGACTGGCGTTTGTTTACATTCGTAAATCAAAACGCCAGAATTAGCAGTTTCTCTCTGCCGAGAACTGATGACTTAGTGGTAGAAACTCCAACTGACACCAAATCGGTCGGGTCTTGAGTCTTTTGGAGGTCTAGTCGCACTGAGGAGCTGTGATACAGCGAAACAGTACTATCTGTGAATGGCACACACACACACACACACACACACACACACATATATATATATATATATATATATATAAAGAGAGAGGGAGCTTCTTATTTTAGTGCTCAATACCAAGACTGTAATATATATTATGAAATGGACTAAGTCCGACAATTTTAATATATTTATTGTTATACGTTATATATATAGACACTTAAATATTTACCTAAATATATAAATAATGTATGCCAATATATATATATATATATATATATATATATATATATATATATATATATATATATATATATATATATTCTATGAGTGATATGTATCATATGCATCTTAATACTTTGTCTAAAATGAGATAAGAGTGTAGCACCTATGACACATTGATTAGAAATGTTAGAATCTACAGAGATATTGGTCACTTGATGTGGTAGTCTTCCAATATGGGATCAAACCTACCTTTGCCCTAAAATTTCCTTGATTCTTCTTTGCATGGAATCAGTAAATTCCTGGTATCACTCATTCAAAATTGGAGCCCACGCTGTTATGACATCCCCTTATTCGTCTAGATTGGTTGTCTGCACATCAAATAATTGAATTATTATTTTTTCCACCACGTACCAAATGTGTTCTATGGGATTGAGCTCCGTTGACTGACTAGGCGACATAAATTTCATTGTTGTATCCCATGAAACAGTCTATTTCGGATTTGTAACACAATGTTGGAAATCGCCGCCAGTGTATATCTAAATATACACATGTGACCAGCCACAATTATTAGATAGGATTTGGCATTTACCAATAGTCACAATATATGCCTCATTAATATTACTCAGGAAAATCATTTCCAGTTTATGTCAAGGAAATCTTCCCCACATCTTGAGGAAAAATAGAATTTGTAAAACCTCGAAGGATTGGGTCGATTTTGATTTGGGTGCATTATGTTTTGGCTAGAACTTTTAGACATTCTGAAAATCTATTTTCAAAATGTCTGATCATCTTGTGACATGATACCGCTTACACGAGGACGCTGATTCTGACTGAAGTTTACACACTGACATACACGGCGATAATGTTTAGAGTGCAGTGCAAGACGATGGCATTCTATGGAAAAGCATACTTATTCATTTTGTTCAATTACGGTCATTTTAAAAGCGTCAGCCTTTTAATGGTTGGATGGTCATTTCGTACAATTTCTGTACGTGTTGGATGTGATATATAGGTGGTTCTTTCATGTTATTAACATCTGTCAAATATACTTTCATAGAAACGTAGACCAAGTTTTGCGCGCCCACCAAATACAGACACTTGTCAAAGATCAACTTAATGTTAGGGCTGTTAGACATTTTGACGGTCTTCTTCGTGTATAGAATCCAGAGGTTAGCAGTGAATATTTCGGAAACAATAGGAAAGCGTAGTTCAGGTTAGCAGTGAATATCGCAGCAAAGTAGCAGAGCGTAGTACTTCCTACTGTCATCTTCGCCTGACAAGTTAGCACTGGTCATTCGGGTTGGAAAAACAAAAATGGCCGCCTTCATACATGACAGATTGTATGTTGTACGTCTTCTGATTTGTTAACCTTCTATTCGTGGACTATAAAGTGAGTCGTGTCATTCGAACTGGCTAACTAGTTACATAATAAATACAAAAAACTGTAACAAGGGCAAGAGTAAGAGGCCACTCGGTCTCCATAGAATCGTTTAGTTGCAAGAGGAACTCAAGAACGCAGGACTGTAACTAGATTCCCATAACATCAATGTGACCGCCTCCAGTAGAGTCAAGTCCGATTCGCCTGGAGAATAGAATGATGCTCTTTAATTTTCAGTGACGAAAGCAGGTTCTCCTTTAATTCAAGTGATTATTAGTTGCGTGTAAGAGATAGACCCGGGGAGCGCTACATGTCACAGTGTATTCGTCCACAGCACATTGGCCTAATATCTGTCAGTGAGATGATTGATTTCTTTTTGTTTAACAGTATATCAACTCCTTATGGGTCATTTAAAGTCGAAATTTAATTTGGGTGTTTTGTTTTGCTAGTACTAGTAGATATTCTGAAAATCTATTTTCAAATGTCTGATAATCTTGGGACATATTACCACTTACACCAGGACGCTGATTCCCAAGTAATCAAAATATGATATATGTTATTCTGCTGTCACAATTGAATACATGGTAGATGATTCTTAGCTTTTGTGAATATTCATGCCTGTGGGGATATAATTACTATAGGTGAGATATGTGTGATTTATGTTGTAGTTTTGTTGAAAATACTATTTGGGATACAGTTTTATTTCTTTAAAAATTGTAGAATGGATTAATGCCCTAAAAGTTCTTATATGTTGTTTTTTATTTTGTTTCTCGTCTTATTAACTTCTATGGGTTATTTAATATTGAAATCCAAATATTTTGAACACAATTGTATGCTTTCAACTACAGATAAAAAAGT
>OZ010573.1:97688196-97700696 GCA_963932145.1 Acanthosepion lycidas | reverse complement strand
GGGGTTGTTCAGGATTTTATTATTATGTTTTTTTATTATACTTTCTAGGTTTTCGGTGCAGCTGTAACTCAATTTTAGGGTGTTCGTATTAAATATATTACTAAGCCTACTATTTGTGGGGAAGTGTTTATCAATTAGGGCTAAGAATTTATGTCCTAGTTTAATACTAACCATTTGGTTGAACGGAGGGGTATACCAAATGATTTTTCTTTTCCTGTATTTTTTCTTCTGGCTAGTGTAATTGTTTCTATAGTTAATGTTTGCATTTTTGTAACCACTATTTTTTAGGGCAACGTTATAGAAGCTATCGTGTTGTTGGAATATTTCTTTGTTAGCGGAGTTAATTAGTTTTCTATAGGGTTGGTATGTGTTGCTTGCTAAATCTAGCGTTACGTCGAGGAAGTTTACCCTTTTCAATTAGGTACATACCGTTATCTTTAAGTTTAGATTTTTAAATTGACTAAATATAATTTTTCTGATTTTCTCTATTTTAAAACTAGTAGAATTCCTCACCACCATGAGTCCGTCATCTCTATACAGCCCGATGTCCTTAATATCGATTTCGCGGTCCGCGGTTAAATTGTACAGCAAAAAAGACCAACAAGGTCAGAAGACTCTGCAGAGTCTAATGATCCCATAGTAATGTCAAATAGGTCATTGTTGTTTTTTATCCATTGTTCTCCATTATGAACGAGGACAGATTTTTTTGCGCTGAGGATTATATCAGTTTCTTCCTTTGTCAGGTTAGAATAGACAGCAGCAAAGTCCAGGGCTGTCGTAAATAGATCCTTCGAAATTGATGGGTAGTAATCCACGATATCGAATTGTATCAGGGTGCAGTTCAGTTTATTGTCAATATTGTTAAACCAATTGATTACATCTTTGGTATTGATCCATAATTTTAATCCAAGCTGTTTTTTTATTTGGCAAGTGATTCTTTCCAGGATTCTTTTGCTGATCTTTCCTATGTCGGGTCGGGTAGGGTTAATTATCCTAGCATTAGGGTTTTCCAGAAAATCATGCTTATGGTCTTAAGAGTTATGTTTACAAGTTTTGGGGGTGTTTTTCTTTGAATATGAAGCTTGAACACTGGACGATTGTTTTCGTCTTGGTTTAATGTTCTTGGTTCTTTCTTTTTTTTTATTCCCTATTTTCCATCGGGTACCGATTTTTTCTGCTGCAAGCTGAGTTATCCGCTGTTTTTCCAAACGCGTGCCACCACATATATATATAATTATATATATATATATATATATATATATATATATATATATATATATATATATATGGGGAGAGAGAGAGAGAAAGAGAGAGCGAGAGAGAAGCAGCTCTTAAATGAGTCTCTTGTGGATGCACACCAGAACAAAAGTGTTCCATGCCAGGTTTTTAGTAAATTTTTAAATTTCGTTTTATTTTTATTTTCGTTGGTATAATCTTGTGTTTACGGTTTTATTTGATCACGGTTGGATGGGTGCTTTTTCCACTCGCACCAGGTGAGTTTGGTTGGTGCCTGAATAATATGCAACACACCAGCCATTTTATTTCCAAGCTGACTTGCCTGACTTGCCATCTTTGCACGGCAATTGCCAGCCGTCTGACAATTCCGTGAAAGCATGTGTCTGATAGTACTTTTCGGTTACTCTGAGTCAGAAATTCTTAAAACACACACACACATATATATATATATATATGTGTGTGTGTGTGTTCGTGTATTAGTGTGATATTGCAGTTTTTACAAAATTCTTTTAGCAGGAAAATGATGCAATTTTCAGTTTCATAGAAATCTTCAAGAAAAAACGCATCGAAGAATTATTTCCTATTTGATTGATACCAGAAGGTAGTAAAAAAAACAATATGGTAAACCAGATTTCATAGTAGAGTTAATGCCGAAAAAACTTAATAAATTGGAGCAACTTAGAAAATTGACACTAGCTAATATTTACAAGTTGGGGTGGAATTATTCTGGGTAAGATGAAGTAATCTAACCTTTGCCCATTTGGTTACTTTTGGAAAGGTTGATCGGTTCGAGAGCTTCTCAAAAGCACCCCGTATGAATATCCGTTTAATTTTGCATATAGCTAAATATGAGGATTAGTGATGATCTGCATTAATCTTCCAAGCGGGGCTATGTGGTAAGATGTAAAACTCAGCCTTCGAAATATTGGTTTTTAGCTAGAATTGAACATCGATCTCTCCACACTTGATTTTGAGACTTGTAAAAATAATACCAACACTCTCGGATAAAATTACTATTTTTTTTGTTTTAACTTCTCTGATCATTAAGATATAATCTTCTAAGTCATGTCCAAGTTTACGGCCATAGCACGTTGAAACATCGGTTCTCGAATAAGGATGATCAAGCCCTGTTTATAATGGCACATTGGGTCTCAGCTGAAATTACCTGAACTGATATTTTTTTTAGAGCTATGTAAATTCCACCGTACGGTATAATAAATCTTACGGCGATATCGCATTGAAAAACCGGTTCTCGTTATATCACCGATGTTACATAGATGGATGATCGCTAGGGAATACCAGGTGGTATAGTCTTGAATGTGTGCGCGTGTAGTGTAATTGATAACGACCCGGAGTTGTAACTCTGAGAGCCGAGTTCCAATTCTAGTTGGGTTGGTTATATTTATTTACACGCAAAAACCCCTGAGGAAGGTTTAAATCCATCTCATCACCTCCCACGCGTTGGGTTAAATAGTAAAATGTATCAGTAAATCAATAATATCTAAAAAAAAAAAAAAAATTTGAATCTCCAAACATTTTCTGACTTTAAATAACCTGCAAAAGATTGACAAGTAAAAAAAAAAAATCAAATCAATCTACGTGAAGTGCTGGATAATTCCTTTCTGTGGATACCATGTAAGCATTACCAATTTGCAAACATTGCCCCGAGAAATGCAACAATTAACGCCTCATTCTGCTCCAACGATCTATTAGGTGACCGTGATATTTTAACTATGAAGAATTTAGTTATCTGTTTCATAAGTCATTGATTGCGACATATAAAATATGGCTGCTTCACAAAGTTACTTGATATTAAAAGAAAAGTGGATTTCCTTTATAAAAAAATATTCCCTTAAAAAAAATCCCAAAACAAAAAAAAAAGAGAATAAAAGAAAAAGAAAAGCAAGAAAAGCAAGAAAAGCGAAAAATTATAAACCAATATCACTTAGCATTAATGTAGAACCTTACGATGACTTTTTATATTCTTCGCCTATCTGTGAACATTCTAGATGCGTGCGGATACGGATAAATTTCAAAATATGGATTCCTACATTCGGCATGTTTATAAACAATCGTGTTACGCGAGTAAACATGCGATTGTGTATAAGAATAGAATCAAAGAAATTCAATGAAATATTTTTGATGGCTCCAGCTTGAGAAAAAAAAAAGGTACAAATAGCATTTGAATATTGCATGTTAACCAAACTTCGTTTACTGACCCGACAATGTCCTTACTGCGAAAAAGAATCACGTGATTTCGCTCCTAATGTGATTTCAACGCAGTATGTTCCAGATTGCATTACGCAGCTTACAACAGAAAAGAAATTATTTGTCGGAAGGGACTTAATGCATGTATAACGGAGTCGATTGACAGAATAATATATTAAGTTAAAACGATATCTTTTTTATTTAATTAAAAACTTGTCTCATTTCGGTCAGTAAGAACGCAGAAACGATAAATATAACAAAAAAAATAGACATATGCAATCTAAAAATGCATGAGGGACCTGAATACAGATAAAGAAGTCTTACAAAATGTATGTAGAAAGGTTAATCCGGGCATTTTCAGGGCTTTGTCATGCAGCAGTGTTTAGCAAGATTTCCATTATTGGCTTGGAGAGTTCGAACCTCACTCTATATCCCCAAATTGTGACAGTTTGACGAAGCTTCGAAAATACCCACATGGACGCACTCTCACACGTTTATGCACACCCAATCAAGCAGAAACAAATATACGCAAATGCACACGCACACATACGCACATCGACACACACACTCAGGCGCACGCACACACACGCGCCCGCACACAAACACATACAAACACACAACCAAACACACACAGACATTTGCACAAAGACACATACACATTCACATACGTACACGTACACATATGCACAAACAGATGCACACACAAACACACGTGTTCATCTAGACACACGCGCAAACATACACAAGGTCACATACATATTCACACACGCGTAGACAGGTATACATACACACATACAAAGGTAGACACATACACTGATACATGCAAACAGACATGCACACATATGCAAACAGACACACACGCAGATACATACACATGCCCGCTGATAGACACATATATATATGCACGCTAGACACAGTCACAAAAACACGCATGTAAACAAAAACATGCACATAAACATGCGCTCACTCACAGACACACGCAAACACAGGCACAGACACACACACGTATATACACAGGAACACTTAGATGCAGATCCAAACACACGTACACAGACATGGAAGCGTATACGTACACAGGCAAACACGGGTTCTCACTCATAGATATGCACACACCCACCGACACAAATAAACACGCACATGGAACTTCTGAGAGCAGACAGAATTGTCAAGAAGTTATAGAAAATAGACAGTATGAGTTTATGGAACAATTTTGAATAAAAAATATTGAGTCATGGTATAAAGAAAGAGTGGATCAAAATTAATTTTCATCACTTTTTTTCCCTTTATTGATATCACAAAAGCTGGCCTAATCTGCCATGAATCGGTAATCAGAACTTAAAATCTTGAATCCGATAAGAGAGTGTCTCACTCTACAAATTAAGGTGCCGGTCATTTTATAATTGACGTGGAACGATTATATCGAATCAATAGCTGCGTCTTCTGCAAGGAAAGATGGTTCACCGCGTCTTTATAGAAATTTTTTTCTCGTCAGAATTTATCTTGCACATTTACAAATTTGCTATTCGCCCTATGCATTGAATTCTGTTGCGAAACCCGGTCTGGTGCGCCTGCTGTACATGTAGAGATTGTTGACAAAATCCAAAGAATGATCTGTAAATTAATCGATCCTGACCAGGCATCTCGAGTTCAGTCATTTTCTCATCGACATCATGTGGATTTCCTTTGTCTTTTCTACAAGTATTTTCATGGGAACTGTTCTGAAGTACTTTGTCTTCTGGTGCCGCGGCTACATGAATTTAAACGTGCTACTAGATTGGCATCCAGGTTTCACCGTTTTACTGTGGAACTTGTGGCTTGTATTCTAACGGTTTCTTTTCTCGCACTTCCCACCTGTTGCAATGCATTCCCACCTATTTCTTGCTTCCCTGATAACTGCAATGTGCAAAAATGTAAGTGCAACGTGAATGCATGCCTTCTATCTCTCACTGAATCTTGTTTATTTTTTGTCCTTTCCTCAATCCTTCCCATTCTCAATCTTCTCATTCTCTTTCAATCCCTTCATTAGTGCGATTAAGAAAGTTATTCTTGTAGTCAATTTCATTTTAATGGGGCCGTTCCTGGAGATTTATCCTGGTTAATATTGTAACACTACTTGGCTTGCTAAAAGGGAGAAAGGAGAAAAAAAAAAAAAAAAGGAAAGACGAGAATTAAATTTAGGTGATAAGAAGCCATCACGAAAAGGACACTAAGCGGTGTCATTTTTCTGACAAAGAAAAGTGGTAAGATTTTTTATTTCCATTGTCGAGAATGGAAGATACTGGATTTAATCTGATTTAGGTTACGGGGCGGGTGGAAATTCCAAGTTGGACAAATAACCTCAGAGACAGAATTCTAAATAGATAAAAATTAACTGTGTCGCAAAATAACAAAAACAAAAGTGTCCGCTGACCAGCATGAAGGAAAGGTTAAGCCTTTATCTATATGTAGAAATCATTGAGAGAAAAGACATCTGTTTTGTGTCGAAACCTGGCCATGGTGGCGAGCTTATTTTATCGGGAATGGATAGCGCCAGAATGCGAAAACGTCTAATGGGCCACCCTCTTGGTGATGGCGAAAAGCTAATTGACGAATTCCAGGTAATACGGTTGAAGATAAGGAGTCTAGGGTATGAGGTCTCCTCGAAGAGAAGAAGGAAAAGGAAAAGTGAAAAAAAAAAAAAGATAAAATTTTTTTTTTCTTGGAGCAAGATTTTTAAATCGAGGCTAGTGAGGCCACACCCACGCTGCTGAGCGCCCATTGGCTGAATGATAACGAGAGCCAGGCGGAGGTAAGCAGGAGGGGAGGCCTGTTGGCACCCATTGAGGGGCTAGGTGTGAGATGCCACTGTGAGAGAGAGGGGAAACCCGTTGACACCCTCTGAGGGTATGGTGATATACCAATACGAGAACAGAAGAAGGTGGGAGGAAGAGAAGACTTCCAAAAATGGAAAATAATAAAATTTTCCTGACCAAAACCAATTAAGTGGATTGTGGGTGGAGAATTATCAAGCAACTTCAAACCCCGACAGGCCCACCCCGGTTTTGGTCGGCGTCCATATAAGCAGAGTCGCAGCGAGCGAAAATCAGTTCAGTTCGAGTTCGAGTTCCAGTTAAGTTCACAGTGAAGTTCGCAGTGAAGTTCGCAGCTGAGTTGAATTGGGTTGGGCCCGTCTCACAGAAGCTGACTAAGATTAACGCAATTCCGAACTCAACTTCTAGCCAAGAACAATTTATTTTTGAAGAACGACTTAGACTCACCACCAAAACAAGGTTTTACGAATATCGCCTGAAGATACACCAAGGACCAGTTTCTTAAAGAACAAACAACTTAAGATGTTAAGAGTCGACTAACAAACACAAAGTGCCACGAATCCATATAGCGGGTTGGGAAGTAGACGCAGTCCTATATTCAGCAACCAGATATAAAATATTGTTATCCTTTTTTAACACATTTGAACTTTTCGAGATATTATTTTATTTTCTCTTACATATACGTGTGCGATATCACCCTTGTTCGAACTCGGCTTGCATTACGGCCCAGCGACTGATTGATTTCGTCTGCCTAAGATCAATTCACAACGTGGGTAGGTTAGACTGGAAATCAAAGCAGTTACTTCGGTAACCAGACGTTGGAAGCGAGCTGGGAACGACAAGGCTGATACCGAATCTAACCTGATTCCCATCCGAATCACCAAAAGGTTAGAACGTCACATTTGGTGCCGCGACCAATACCAAGCCAGTTGGTCGTGACAGGGCAGGATAGCACGACGGACGCAGCCAGGCGGGCGTCACACTTGGCGCAGCGACACCCGGGAGAGGGGACGTCACAATATACTGGCATCTCCATTGAACATTGTAACATGTAACCAATTTTTAGTCATTTGTTATGATATATTTCAAGAACGATACATTCGTCATTGAAATTTGTTCCCTCAAAAATGGAATTTACTTACAACTCAATCTTATAGAAGCTGCAATCTTTATGAGAGAAATAATCAGTACATTGCATTTGATCTGATATTGTTTTTTCTTAACGAAATGGTCTTAATTACGAAACTCACGAAAGATATATTTAAACCGTAGCGGCTCACAGAAGCGTTTATTTAGTCGCTATTAATTTGAACTGATTAGTCAGCGGGGAAAATGTACGAATTTACTGATTAGAATCTTTTTGATTGACATAAGTGAATTTCCGGGTGACATAACATAGATGGATTATTTAACACGAACATGGAGTTAGAAGAATAAATACTGTAAGTTGTGGCGTACAAGTCGACCTGGCGTACAAGTCGACCTGGCGTACAAGACGACCTCAAGAGTTTTAGCTCAAAATTCTGACTATACCTACCATATAGATCGACTCGCAAACATACAGTCGGCTCAAAACTTACAGTATACGATGACCTGTACCAAAACTACATAAGATCATACCATTTACATGTATCTGTCTATATCTCTGAGCTGAGGTATTATGATTACTTTCTGGGCTATTATGATTACTATATTTCATCCAGGGTAGATTGTTCTAGTTCCAATGTGCTATGCCTCCTCATCCAGATGTCTCAGTTATTTCTCTTTAACTCTCCAAGTTGTGGCCTAGTATTGAACTCACAACTCTTTGGGTCTTCTCACTAGATCTAAACAATGTCCTTATACAACAAGGCCATGTGTCCTTGAGGACATCTGTGTATGGATTTTTGGGACTTAGAAACCTAATGTCTCAGCAGACTTTTTTTTTACCTGTTCTCATATTGTTGCATTTTTACCAGAGCTTGTATTGCAATTTTTGTTGTTATTCATTGCTTTTCTCCTTATTATGGTTACCATATTGTATTCATATCGATGCTTGGTCGCACAAGACCCTACAAAACACACCGCTATAACTTAGCGGACATTTAAAATTCGTCAGGTCTACTGATAAATTAACTTCCTTATAATAGCATTATACATATTATTATACTAGCCTAGATTCCGCCATCTAGGCTAGCTACTGCGGAGGGCTTTTGAACCTTCGGCCTTTTACCTTAAACATCATATGTACATAAATGTTATAAAAATTTAGAAATAGTATTATTATTTTATCTTTATTTGACATCTTAATTCGGCATAATCTTTCTTCGTATACACAACCGATCTCCGAGTTTTGTTTACATTTATTTTTATGCGCAATTTTTATTTTCCTCTTTCTTGATGATCCCTTCACAAAGGCATTAGGTAACCAAAACTATGTAATATTTCAAATACGCCACAGTACACGTGCTAAAAAAGAAGAAAAAAAAACATATGAGCAACGTACCGTGCCCCATTTACTTTTTAATTACGGTTTAATTAGACGATATCAATTGCAAATGCGATGAAAATCAAAATAAAAGTTCAGTCTCTAATAAAGATTTTTTTAAACCTTTCTCTCGATGCGATATTTAAATTTAACTTTAAATGAGTTATTTAATTTTTAATCACGTGTAACTAGAGTAGTTACTACCTGTTACTTTAGCTTATTTATGATTCGCCTAGATCGCAAAACGGACGGACGGACGGACGGACACTGAACAGTATTTATATAGATTATCATCGTTTTATTTTAATTTGTACTTCCTAATTCTTGTAAAACATCCTCATTTCTCACATGTTCTGCCCATTGGATATTCCACGTTCATTTCTGTGAAGAGAGTTTCTAGTACTCCTTGCCATATAGGAGTTACGAATTTCCAGAGATGTTCAGCACCAAATACTTAGATAGGAATTATGTTAAATATTAATTATATATGTTACTGTTTTTAAGCCTATTTGACGCCATACAAAATATACAACTTTACATCATTTTTTTTCGATGTACGGTTTTCCTTCAGGAAGTTAGCGATACCGTCTCTCCACAACTTTCTTTTGTAATTCTTAGTAGATTTTATCTTTTGATTTTCTTTCCTAAACCATGTCTTGCCGTCCATTTACACAATCCTATTTTTGCGATGTTATGTGATGTTTTATTCTTGCCTTTAATATGTCCTGTGAGTTTCCAAACCCTCTTTCCTCATTATGTGTCCAAGAAATTTCTAATTCTACTTTCTCATGTTAAGTACAAGTGTCATTTTTGTTTGAAGTTTCTCTAGGTCATTGCTCAAATGTTTAGTCCATGGTATTCCCAGTATCCTTCTGTAGTACCACATTTCTGTTCTTTCAAGTCTCTTCTTCATCTGTGAAGAGATTGCCCAGCATTTACTGCCATATAGAATGACGGACAATAATACAGTACACTTTTTTTTTTGTTTCTAACGAATTTTTTTCTTCCTTAATACTTGGAAAGTTTTTCGCTATCCCAACGCGCCTTCGGATTACCGTGTCGCACTTTTCCGTTCACGGTATTTATCCGAGATCTTGTGGATATGGCATAAAGCTGGGGCAAAAAATTTACCATAGACCCCATATAAACTGTCGTCGGTTTGCAGTCCCAGACGAGACTCTGTCATTCGGGATAACTTCATGTTGGTTCTTCTCTGACCGGAGGCAAAGAGGTCGACAAAGGAGGTCGAAAACATCCATCCATCTTCTGTTAAAACACTTCCCAGATATTTAAATTGTTGTACTCTACGTATTTCAGTCAGTTATGTACCATACGTGATACACGCTTAGGCGATACATGACTGATGAGGCAGATTTTTTTTTTCTCGAAGTAGTTTGCCATTTCTTTCTGAGGTAGAGCAGTTACCATCTAAGGCTATAGAAACCGGTCTGTTGTGCTACTTACTCCTAGCTGGCGGGAGTGGGGAGAAGAAGAGGATTCATGCATTTCCAAAGGGTATTAGCACGTAAGTGAATGAAATGGATTCGAATGGAATTCGAACTCGGCACTCCGATTTCTCAGTTCGAGCCGCTATTCATTACTTCATATTTAACATCTCCAGCTGCTAATCTGCATGTTGGGCTGTTTCTTTTTTTGTGTGATAACCATACGTTCTGACTTAAAATTAACGTTTAGTTGTTAGTTTTCATTTTTTTCACCACTTTCTTTAAGGTTATTTTCCTTTCTCTGTCTGCTATCAACACTGTGTCATATGCATATCTTACGTTATTTGGATTGTCACCGCCAGTAATGAGTTCTTATAGGACTTCTAATACTCTCAAAATCGTCACACTGTCTTGATAAAAGATAGGCCCTTCTTATATTCCTTTCTATTTTCTATCCGTATGCAGGGAGTTTGCCCTTAGTATAGCTTCTAGGTGATTTTGATATCCTTCCCAAATGTGTTAAGGTTGCCTAGCAGTTCAAACTGTTCATTATAGACGTCTAGTAATAAAGTTATCAAGAATATTATTCAAAATTAGTCGATCTTTCACGTACGACAAACAGTTAATCTTAACTTCCTAATAGTCTTTCCGGTTTACTCCATCTGTGTTCGTTTGTAATTAAGTTTTTTTTTCCGTTTGTAATTAAACTTTTTTCGTTTGTAATTAAGCAAGTAGACAAAGATAGAAGTAGACGTACGATAAGCATAAGTTTCCACAAAGCAATTAGTAAATCTATACAGAAAGGTGATCCTTAAAGATGTAGAAGTAATATTTTAATTTATTATCGGTGGAGTCAATCTTACAAACATAGGCTAGGCAGATGACACCACGTTGATTGCAGACACAGAGAGACACAGCCCAATATACGAGCTATGAATTGGAGGCGTCAGAATGAAATATTTTTAACTAACGGGTAAGTGTGATAACCGAAGAGTTGACAGATAAATCGAGAAAAAAAAACTGACATAGCTAAAGATGCCTCCTAAAAGCTAAACCTTGTATTAAGAAACAGAAAAAGATTCGTGAGAAACAAAAGAAGGGACATTAAACTGATATTCAATATCAGCCTCCTGTATGGCAGTATTTGCAGTAAATGCTGGAAATTTCCGCACTGATGGATGGAAGAATATGGCCTGGGAATGATAGTAAAGGGAAAAACATTGCTTGGAGCTAAAAAGATTGTGAGTTTTGGTGAGCTATTATCACCGATGTCCTGAACGGCCAGGCCATATAAAAGAATAGATGATTTGGTCATATTTTGGTAGGGGTAAGTGGACAAAGTAAAAAGAAAATCAATTACAAAGTTAATGGTTTAAAAAACAACAAATAGCCAAACGATGAAAATGAATAAGTATTTATCTGCATCTTTGTGTGTTTAGGTATTGTGATGTTGTCTTTGTTCAACATAGCCGTGAATTAAGAAGGCTACAGTTAGAGAGATTATCGAAGGTACAGAAGACTAGTTAGTGGGCACAAAGATAAAGAGATTTATTAAATACTCATACATAGAACGGAACAATTTCAGAAAAACAAATACTACTCAAAACCTACTCTAATGTGGCTACTTCTCCTATTTATAAGTAGGAGCAGATCATTGTCACACTAGTATGGTAGGACAGGAAGTACGTCGTGTTCTACCCTACAATAATGCACGTTTGGGAGAAAGGGAGAGGTAGATAGGAAAATATATACTTATGCTTTCTAACATTATCAATATTTATCTACTTGCTGAACTTGAGTACCTCACGAACAGTTGTCAATTGACTGTACACAAAACGTCGCGGCAGACAGAAAAACGTATACCGGGTCCGAAAATATAAGATAATTATGACAATACCGCTAGTCAGAAAATATCAAACAGGAAACAAACATTTTTATCACTCTGGTGAGTGTATGTGAAGCTAGATGGATAAGTAATGTGGACCTCATAAGCGGCGGACAATGGATCTTATATGCAAACGGAGAGAACATTGAAAGTGGAGAAGGACTCTTACTAGATCAGTACATGAAAAAATGTGTCGTGAGATACTGTCACTTGGCTGAGAGAACACTTCTAGTAAAACACGGAAAAATATAATAAATTTTATAGCACACTGGATAACATTAGAATGCAATGCAAAAGGCACGACCTTACTCCCATCATAAGATCTATAAACGTTTAATTAGGAGAACGTGAACTATTTGGCAAGTAAGGACTATGATACTGGAAAAAGCGAAGATAGAAGGGGTCGACTGGTTTTCAGGAAGGAAAATGGTGAAGAATAACTGGTTCCA
>OZ010573.1:97678196-97683196 GCA_963932145.1 Acanthosepion lycidas | reverse complement strand
GGAAGGTAGATGACTAATAGAGAGCTGTTTCATTTTGGAGGCGATAAAATTAACAAGTCAGTCATTGCTCCAGTTAACAACTGAGTGAAGGTAGTTTTGTACATTAGTATCCAGTTTGAATTTATCGAACTGAACAGACTTACTATCGAGACAAATTTGAGAGCTGATGCTATCAGGAATGTCATTAATGAAAATTTATGATAAAATAAGTCCAAGGAGAGAGCCGGCGGGTCACCTGCATCAGAACGAAAGTATCTAGAATAGTGTCCGTTCAGGATAATCTTCATTTAGCGGTTTGATAAGAAATACTGGATCAGTTAAAACACTTATCAGGAGTTTTATTTAATATAAACGTTATCTATATCGAATACGTCTCCATTTTTCGTAAAAGAAATATAAGTTCTGGGAGGGTTGCAGCAATCAAACAAAATAATCATAATAATAAACAAGTTATTTTCAGATTAAAAGTTTTAAGCAAGTCTTTATAAGTGTGTATCTGAACATACAGACACACGCACACGACCTAAACATATATATATATATATATATATATATATATATATATATATATATATATATATATATATTAGTAGTAGTTAATAGTTTTTCATCAAGAATTCTCTGTTGAATACGTTTGGCAGTTTGATAAAAGAGTCGTGTAGTGAGTGTTACATCGGGTGTTTTAAGCGGTTGAAAACTGCTTCGTACATAAGACGCCTAAAGACGAGAACTGGTCGAGCCGCTCCCAACAGTGATTGGGCGTCAATTTTCCCCATGAACTAGCTCTATTCTTAAGCGGAAGCGACAGAAGGCTCGTGACTATACTTCCGCATCGTCTCGTCTACACCGAGGCCCTGAGGGCCTCTCCCGTTTAGTAGCATCGGCTTGTGAAAATTCCGCTCCTGAAAGGAATGCAAAACCAGTATTTGGGGGTGGGTGGGAAAGGGCAAAGAAAATGAAGAATTTTAGAAGTATGAACAAAAAGTAAAAAAAAACAAAAAAACAGAAAACACACACACACACACACACACACACGAACAAAATAAAAAATGTAATGGAAAAATGGAAGTGCTGATGAAAACAAATGAAGAAAGAGAAAGATGTGAAAAAAAGCGATTATGATATGCATGAGCGAGTAAACATGTGAAACAAGTATAAAAAAAATAGAGGGAAGGAATAGAGAGGAAAAGCAAGTGATAGATAGAGAGATATATACATAGATATTACTCCTTAAGCTAGATAGAAATATCGATAGGTAAATTTGAACAAACTCATTTATATATATATATATATATATATATATATATATATATATATATATATCTGTGAATGTGCATATAGACACATAGATACATGGAAAATAGTGATAGATAGACAGACAAAAAAGTGGGACAAAAATATATACAGATAGATATAAACTAAACACTTTGGATGGATAGACAGACAGACAAACGGACAGACAGAGATAGATAGATATTGCCTGAACTTTTCTGATAGAAATTGACATAAATTTAAACAGACTCGTATATAAGTATATTTATATAGATATGTAAATACACAGAAAAGATAGATAGATAGATAGATAGATATTTCTTGAATATTTGGTATAGACAGAAATATAGATAAATATAGATACATTTGAACAAACTCAGATATGTAAATTCATAGATAGAGAAAATAAAGAAATATAGATAGATAGAAAGACAGACAGAAAGATATATATATATATATATATATATATATATATATATATATATATATATATATATATATATATGAGTATATAGCTAGCTAGATAGATAGATATATCCTGAACCCGTGATCTATATCTAGCTAGCTTGATATATAGACAGATAACGGATGGAAATAAGCAAATAAAGAATGTGATAAAATGAATATTTTTAAATTATTGAACAAAGCTTAAAATTAAAATTAGAAGTAAGAAAGCAGAAAACAAATGCGAGAGAATAATGAAAAGTTATCTGCACGACGCATTTCCCAACATTTAACGAAAGCGGCATGGACTTCTTTGTCAGGCCGAGGACATTCCAGCACACCTTGGAAGATTATCAGCTTAAAATTGATTCGTCCGGGAAATAAAAGAGAACTTGGAAAAAGAGTGTAAAAACGGATGTCGTGATGAAGACCGACCTGAAGTGAAAGAGATATAAAAAGTGAAAACACATAAAAAAAAAAAAAAGAATGAGAATTATGAACGTCATAAGAAATGAAGGAAAGACATGAAAAGGAAAAAAAAAAAAAAACTTCTCTAAAGAAAAAAAATAGAAACTCGATGGATGAACAAGAAAAGGAAGAAAGACAAAATAAGACTAGGTATCTGAGAAAACATCTCCTAAACATCAAAAGCTGATTTGAACAAGAAAAGGGCTGCAGAGGAAAGAAATACACAATACAGATAAGAAAGCCATCGAAAAAGAAAAAAAATACTAATTCAAAAAACATAAAAATTACGAGGAGGACAGTCCATCAAAATCATTGTTCAATTGAGAACAAGTAAATAATCTTCCTTTCTGTAAAAGACGACTGAGAGAAAAAAAGCGATGGATATAATAAAAAGCGAGGCAGAACAGAGATAAAAAAAAAAACAAAAAACAAAAAAAAACAAGAAGGAATTTAAAATCACCGCGCCATTTTATCGCAGCGTTGTGAAGCGGTTTCCCTCAAGACAGTTCACTGCCAATCAATGCCTTCGAGCAAGCGATCAAGCAAATAGTACCTGGTGTGAGAAAAAGAATAAGAAAAGGAAACAAGAGTTTGAAAGGATGGTGAGGTGCGAAAGAAAGAACTCTGGGAATTGTTGAAGACTAGCGGGGGTTAGCATTGCTAGCTATTTGGCAAAGCCACGCGATGAATAACGAAAACTGTACAGATGTTTACTGCCATTGTGTGTAAGTCTATATTACAGAATATCCGCCCTGAATAACATTGTGTAAAGAGTATGATAAAGCTTTTCATTCTTCAGCGTTTCCCGCGTATATTTTTAATACGCTACCATGAAAACACACACAGACAAATGCGAGCATATATATATATATATATATATATATATATATATATATATATATATATATATATATATATATATATGTTTGTATATATATATATATATATATATATATATATATATATATATATATATATATATATATATATATACAAACATATATATATATATATATATATATATATATATATGTATATATGAGGTATATTTATTCAGCAAGTACTCATCTAAAACCGACAAGGTCTGTGGATTTAAATTTTTATTGTATTTTCCAATTTTCGGATAAAATGCTGAATATTATTCACGACTTTTGGGATAAACTGTAATATTAGTAGTTAACAAATAAACACTCGACAACAGCCAAAGTCGGTAAAGTCTCAAAACTCTAGAAGCATATAGACAAAATAATCAACTCAGATTAAATAAAGTATCTTGAAGTGCAAATGGTACAATTAATGTGCGCACATATCTTACTAGTATTAAATTAATAAAAAAAATGCAAAATGATAATTTTATTTACTAGTAATGATAATAATGAAAAAAATTTGAAATGATATAAAATACAAATAAAAAATAAAAATAAAAACTTAAATTCAAATAAATAAATAAATCGCATTCTTTTCGTGTGGCCCATGTTCCTAATAGCCGTTTAAACGTCATGTCATGCTAGACCATTTCAAACGTCCAGCTTCGCAAAGAATACTAACTTTAATCCACCATTGAAAATCGAAAGTACTAGAAAAAAAGAGAAGAAAATGAACTTCGCATAGTTTATTCATATCTTCGAGTACAAGACTCGACAATTTAACTGAAAATTGAAAAAAAAAAAAAAAAAAACGAAAAGAAGAACACGAAAACAACAAAAACAAACAACAAAAAAACAGGCAAACATTGTCGGTTCTTTTAGTCAGATTTGCTTCCATATATATATATATATATATATATATATATATATATATATATATATATATTTATTAGGTTGGTGCAAAGATAATGTCGTTTCCTCACATATGTTACTATGTGAGAAAACGACATTATTTTTGCACCAACCTAACACACACACACACACACATATATATATATATATATATATATATATATGAAGGGTGTTCCAATAACTTGGACCGATTTGAAATGTGAATTAAGTTTAAGCGTCTAATGATTTTTTTCTTTTTCTTTCAGATTTAACAACCATGGAAAGATTAACAATCAAACAACGTGTTAAAGTTGTCGAAGGCTATTACAAAAATGGACGTTCAAATAGAAATTCAGTGAGAAGTTGCCAGGTCGTATCATCTCTCGAAACAGCGATCGTGCGACTAGAGGCCTTTAAATGTCTTCCTTTAGCCTCATCTCAAAAGTAAGACTTATGCGAACAACCCATCAGCAATTCAACACCTGAAGGGTGAGATAATAAGGCATATTGGTGAGTTTGAGGAGCAACTATGCAGAGACGTCATCAATAATTTTGACCATCGAGTGAAGGCGTGCCGCCGAAGCCTTGGCGGACATTTGGGCGCATATTGCCTTGACTTAAAAAAACATGATCCAATAGAGAAATAAATAAATTTTCACCAAAAAAATCCTGATTTATTTACAGTTGAGTCAATGAAATACCCTTCATATATGTTAACCTCAGCACATTAAACTCGTGCTACCAGTTATGGAAAATGTATATATTACTATCAAGCATTAAAATTTATTCTTTACATAAATTGCTAAACCGAAATTACAGCCTCTTTCTCTTTACTTCCTTCTCCCTCTTCTTTCTCTTTCCTTTTTCCTTTTTCTTTTCTCCCTTCTCCCCTCCCATTTCAATATATCACTTCATATCATATTAAGTTAACCGTCTAAATAGGTCAATGTCTGGTCACTCCTCCTCCCCCAATGCTAAGTATGATTGAGAGAGATATGAAATTAATCCCTCCCTATACTCTACCATGTCTCTTTAATTACCCTTTTTACACTCTCTGTT
>OZ010573.1:97628196-97673196 GCA_963932145.1 Acanthosepion lycidas | reverse complement strand
CTCATTATCTGGGCTTGCTCTTGGACCTTCTTCGAGTCTCGTCCTAAAGCTGGTAATCTGAACAAAATTACCCCTTGGCGGTCAAGGTTAAAACGCATCCCTACCAATTTCAATGAATACGAATAATATCTCATACCGGATCGGCCGTCAACCGGGACAACAAGGGCCGCGTCCCTCAGAGAGGAACCAGTCTGAGGTCGAAAAGTCTGTCACTGGAACAAACTCTTCCACACACGAAGAGACACTAGGTCACCAAACCCGGATTATCGCCAACCTTGGACCAAGTGTCTCAATGCCAAATCGACTAGTAAAAAGTAAACGAACGAAATGGAACCGCGAAGAGTATCGACAAGTCATGGCATCCTTCTTCATTGCACTCGAAAACCCAGCAAAGAACACCACCAATCAAACATACCAAATATGGAGAAGTATGGTGGGAAATGATATAAGACCTAACCTCAATCCAAACATGCTTGCCAATGTCCGCAGAGATATCATGCGAAACAACAGACTCTCAAAGGCAGAAATAGATGATAAAATTAGATATAAGACAAAATACTATGACCCATCACTCAAACTCTATTGAGACGAATGTAGAAATAAGGAGTGCGACAGAGGATGAGGTGGACGCTAAAGCGAATGAAATACGAAATAATCTCCCAGGAAATGAAACCGAAGATTCTACCTTAGACACAACCTCTAGTTCTCCAGAAATTGTCACTGAAGATGACTCCAGGTACATTAATTTAGAATTCCTTGAAAAGCACGAAGCTGAAATCACCGAAGCGAAAAATGACGTCATCCAAGTACTCAGCAGAGTAACAATTGTCAGGCAGAGACCAGCTCCCGAAAATCCATATGACAAATCCCAACAAGCACATCGTGAAAATATACAATGCTGCCCTGGAAACACTGTTAACAGATAAACCACCGGGAAACATCACAGAAGTTAACAACGTCATATACGCAACAGCTTTAGCAGAGACTCGGAAGCTTGGGGTCAAGACAATAAATAAAATTAACAGACACAGAGAACCAGCTTGGAAAACCAAACTGATACGAGAAATAAAACAAATCAGATGTGAGCTGTCTATATTGGATGAGTTCACCAGAAACCCTAATATTTCCACACGTAAATCCAAAAAAATCAAGCGGAAATATAGCATTAAATCCCTAATTGATATTCCATCAATCAAGGAAATGCTGAAACAGAAACTTCAGCTAAAAGCACAGAGAACAAGACGATACGAGAAACGTTGTAGGTTCTATCGCCAAAATAAAATATTCCGAACAGATCTTAAGAAATTTTACAGGGAAATTGGAAAAGCACCTATACATGTCGAAACGCCACCATCGATTGATAATGTACAGACATTTTGGGAAAATAGTTGGAGCAACCCAAAGGAATATAACCCAAATTCTGAATGGATACGGCGTGAAGAAGAACAACTGCTGGATACAACTCTGCAACAATGGGAAAATATATCCACAGATGATGTTAGGCAAGCACTAACGAAATCCCAAAAATGGATATCCCCAGGAAATGACAAGTTGCCCAATTTCTGGCTGTATCATCTCTCATCTACCATGGAATTCTTGCAAAAACATTATCAACGCTTGTAAATAATCCCAATAAAATCCCGGAATGGGTTACTGAAGGTATTACATACCTCATACCAAAAACAACTGAAACAGACGACCCGAAAAATTATAGACCGATAACGTCTTTCTACAACGTATAAGTTGATCACGTCTGTACTGACGAACCGTACTTATTCCTTTTTCGAAACAAACAGCATTCTCCCGCTGGAACAGAAGGGATGCATAGAGGTTCATATGGCTGCAAAGATCAACTTCTGATAAATAAAATGATCCTGGAAAATTGCAGGAGACGACGCAGAAATCTCAGTGCAGCGTGGATTGATTATCGTAAAGCCTTTGATAGTGTTCCACATTCTTGGATCCTTAAGACTTTGGAAATGTACAAAGTCTTCCCTGTGGTATTAAACTTTCTTAAGCACAGCATAGGGATGTGGAACACAAAACTATACCTTAGGCACACCGGGGGCACTGCCATATCCAACCATCTGAATATCCGACGAGGAATCATTCAAGGAGACTCTCTGTCATCCCTTCTGTTTTGTTTATCCTTAATCCCTCTTACACATGAACTGAACAACAGTAGCTATGGTTACAAAATAAATAAGAAAATATTCAATCACCAACTATACATGGATGATCTCAAACTCTTTGCCAAAGACGACAATGAGTTGAAAGGCCTTCTCAATATTGTAAAATGCTTCAGTGACGACATAGGTATGGACTTCGGATTAGATAAATGTGCAAAAGTAACATTCAAGAAAGGTAGAATTACAGAAACACCCTCAATAGATTTAGATTTTGTCACAAAGTTTAGGGAATTGGAGCATGATGAAGCTTATAAGTACCTAGGAATTAGCGAAGGAGATGGCATACAACACCCCCAAATGAAAGTAAAAATAAGAAAAGAGTACTACAGGCGTGTACGTCTGATACTAAATACTGAACTAAACTCAAAAAATAGAATATCAGCTATAAACACATTGGCTGTCCCAGTGGTGCATTACAGCTTTAATGTCCTTATCTGGACCATAGCTGAAATTAAGCGAATGGACGCCAAAACGAGAAAGCTTCTCACTTGCTATCGCATGCATCATCCCAAAGCTGATGTTGATCGTCTGTATGTGCCCAGGTCCGAAGGAGGCAGAGGATTAGTTCAACTAGAACTGTCCTACAAAACTACAACAATTGGCCTCCAAAGATACTTGGAAACTACAGAAGACTGGATGATGGTATGCGTCAAGGAACATGAAAGTAGTAAGCGTCTTTACACCGTAATGAAAGAAGCCAACAAATTCAAAATGGAGCTTCAAATGGGCGTAGAGATGCAACTACAGCACAATACACCGGCTGAAACTGCAAAATACTTAAAAAAGACAGCAAAGACGAATGCAACCGACCAGATACAGAAGCGATGGCAAGATAAACCGCTTCATGGCCAATACTCTGCCCGTATCAAACAAGCTGATGTAGACAAAACCCGTACCCATCAGTGGCTATGCAGTGCAGGGTTGAAAGCGGAAACTGGAGTTTTATCCTTACATACTTTTATCGTTTACACATTTCTTTCCGGGTCCCAGCCAGGGACCTAAGGTTAGAAATGGCATCATGACACTTTTCACTGACAAAAAAAAAATGTGTAAACGCCAGAAAGCAAAGAAAAGAATAATAATAATAATAATAATAATAATAATAATAATAATAATAATAATAATAGGTAAAATAATTGATACACTCGCCGGTATGGTTTAGTTCAGTGTAACAGTTTCATGCAATGGCGACATGTTGGATTCCAACGTTCTAAACGTCCCATGCTGTAAACAATAAAATCTTGTGTACAACACTAAGTTCTTGATAATGAGTTGATAATTATCTTGATAATAATGGCTTGATGAAACCTGATAATTACCAAGATCCCATTTCTTGATAATGCCAGAAATGGTTGAAAATACTTAAGAAAAAAAAAACAAAAAAAAAACAAAAAAACAAAATAAACTTAGGTCAAATTGTCCAGCATTTTGATCCTAATATTTTATTCGAAAAATCGATATATATATATATATATATATATATATATATATATATATATATATATGAAAATTTCTTCGATTTAACCAGTAGATTCATATATATATATATATATATATATAGATAGTTTTTATATTTCTCAAAAATATTCGGCGTGACGAATTTTTATTTATCTTATTTCTTCCTTTTGATACCCAACCTATACTTTCTAAACTTGAATGCAGTTCTATACCCCAATATTAGATTATAAGTTTATTAAACATAGAATTAATATACTATATGACGTTAGTTCCACGGGACCAAGAATTTTTGGAAATACTAACGACGGCAATGAACAAATGATCACCATAAGTAACTGAAGATTGTATTGTAGATGAAGTCGTACTTTCGAGGTAAGTTAATATGTATATTTACTAATATATACATTAAGGCTCCGTATTACCATATTGGGCAGAGGTTTGTTAACAGCAAAAATTAGGTAAAATATTTATTTTCAAATTTGTATATCTGCGTGATCGCATGCACATATGGATGCTTATGTTTACATCTATTTAAGTCATATATACATATATATATACACACACACACACACACACATATATATATATATATATGTGTGTGTGTGTGTGTGTGTGTATTTAGGCAGCAAATTCTCTTTTAAGCATGTCTGATTGAATAGATTACAGACATTATGTCTTATTGAATAAAGTAAAGACATTATGTCTGCTAACTTTGAGTAAAATCCGTTCATATTCACGGATATCCTTCCGTGTATTGATGTTAAAAGATGAGAGAAATGTGCTATAGCTGTTTAAATTTCTTTTATTTTCATTTCTCAGACACACACACACATACACACACACACACACATATATATATATATATATATATATATATATATATATATATATATATATATATATATATATACAGTCATATAAACATATACATAAAGAGATAGATATGTAAATGGTAAGACAAACAGATTGATAAGAACAAGCATATATATATATATATATATATATATATATATATATATATATATATATATATATATGTATATGATGGAAATAAAAGTATAAAACTTAATATTACGAGAGATATTACAAACGGGCGAAGCAACCGGTTTCGCTCCCGTTCTTCAGGCTTCAACGGGAGATTTAAAATTAACACAGAAAAATGTACAATAAAAGTAAGTTGTGAAAAAAAAATAAATAAAAAATTAATATGCAAAAATGACAGCGAGTCCCAACAAACACTCACGTTGTTTACACAAAGAAGGCTTACGGAACCCGATGTAAAGTGCGTCCAGAACCTTTAGATTAAATAAGGTATGAGACCGAGACAACACGCTGAACCAGTTAACACTTCCTTTTATTGTACATTTTTCTGTGTTAAATTTAAATCTCCTGTTGAAGCCTGAAGAGCGGGAGCGAAACCGGTTGCTTCGCCCGTTTTTAATATGTCTCGTAATATTAATTTTTTATACTTTCATTTCGATCATTAAATTTTGTACTTACAAAAATATCTTATATATATATATATATATATATATATATATATATATATATATATATATATATATATATATATATATATATATATATATATATATATATATATATATATATATATATTAGATAGATAGATATGAAGAGACTGAGAAAGAGAGATGGATATGTAGATACGAAATCTGAGAAAGGTAGATAGATGCATATATTATTTAATTATATCTTTTGTCATGAATCAGTTTCTTGCAAAGGAAAAGGTAAATAATTTTGTATCACCTGATTAGTTTTATTTTTTTTTTTCGATGAAATTTAAAATTTTATTTAACAGAAATAACTAGAATTTTGTTATTCATTTTGCTTAAAGCAGTTGAAATTCTTATATATTATCAAGTCACTGATATAGATAGAGAATTAGATAGATATGAAGAGGCTGTGATAGATAGATAGTTAGTTAGATGGATGCCGTTTTAATATATCTATTTAGCTTAAATTTACAAGCCGCTTCTCTTATTCACTTAGATGAAATAATATATTAAACAAACATGAGCGTAGTGCAGAATACTAACTCTAATGGAGATTGCACTAAGTGTTGCGCTATCAATAAATAAATAAATAAAAGTAAAAAGGAAAAAGAAAAAAAAAGATAAGTCAAAACATAAAAAGTACTTTTTTATCGAAGAGCATTTAAAAAGATGAAAGTTTGACGAAATGAGTTTTTTTTTTCACACACAGAACCAAGTTACCAGAAATCGTTACGTGGGGGTTAGTAAAACGCCACGTCCTATCGTATATTGGATTTTTGATGCCAGAAAATATCAGTCGTGACACGAATTGAATTCTTAGTCAGATTCATATCTATTACTTTTTTTTATAAAAAGTGAAAATCAGTCTTTTTGGCAGTTGAAGGAAAAAAAAAGAACGGAACCAAATGTAGAAAAATGGTAATCAAAGATAACCATTTCGGAGCGCACCGAATTCTTTCAAATATATTATTTCGAAACTAGTTTTGATAATTTGGAATCCATATATATATATATATATATATATATATATATATATATATATATATATATATATATATATATATATATATGTGTGTGTGTGTGTGTATGTGTGTGAGAGAGAGAGGGGGGAGAGAATTTGGATCAAATATAGATCAAATATGAATAAGAATCCGACAGAAAGATAAGATGGAGAGGAAATAGGAAAGGTTTATCAAGCTAACATGTTTCACGTATATTAAATCTTCATCAGAATAGATATGAAGATACTGAGAAAGAAAGATAGATAGATAGATAGATACGAAATCTGAGATAGATCTATAGATAGATAGATAGATTTAGATAGATAGATTTTATTAAATCTTCATCAGAAAATTAGACATTCTGGTATTTTTATTTTTATGTTGTTTGATTGTCATTAGTTCATCCGTTTTTCCGTGCATATGAATTGTTAAAAAAACCGTTAATATAATTTTATAGTTTCTTCGAAACTCCAAAGAATTAACTGCTTCCAAGCGCTACGGAAAAACCGTATACACAGGTTGCAATGGGTAAAATGTTACCATTTTATTTGCATTCTCACCGGAAGATCCAATACGCATATTTCAGAGTGTTTGCGTGTCAATTTGAAGATAGTGCAGATGATTTGGAAAGAGATGGATGGGTCTAATGGCAATTATGAAAGTAAAGCAGCTCGAAAACCTCACTTTGATCATTCTAAGAACTCCAGGTTCAAGAGGGTGGCTGCTACAAGACTTTTCACTTTTTATAAAATGCTTGGCAACAGGACTCTGCACCATATTGCATAAGCAGGGGAACATAGTCATTGCTGTTAGACATTTCCTGCAACCATAACACCCCTTACATCTAGCCACTTAACTTTCCAAACTAAAACCCCTTGATTATTATGTGTGAAGCGCAGATGAGCGAGAAACCAACAAAACTCCTTGTAACACCAAAGATGGAATGAAAGCAAGGATTATGGCACCATTCACCAACTTAAACAAGGAGACCGTCCAGAAGAGATGCAGGAGATTCCATAGTTGTCTGGAGTGCGTGGTCTAAGCCAGTGGCCATTGTATTGAATAAATTTACTCTTTATTATTTCAAGATACTTTTGTATAATTTTGATAAATATATCTTTTAAAATGAGATGTCATTGTTATTTTCATTTTTGCGTAATTTAGACGACATTTTATCCATCGCACCGTCCATTGTTGTTTTCATGTAAGTTTATAATGTTTCTAGTTTCTCGCTGTAGAATTCAGATTCTAATGTATATTCCTAAGTGCCCATTAGTGCTTATGTCTGCTAGACATTATGTTTGGTGCTTTTTCTCATGGTTAGTTTGGGACGTGTTTGCGCACATACCGTTTGTTTTCGATAAATACCAATTAAATGCTTTAAGAATGCATTCAGTAAGGTCGGTGATGTAATATAATGATTTCTACGTCTGTTTGTAGTTGGTAATATATTTATTAATAATCCCTTGATGTAATTTCTAAGTAAAATGTTCTTTTTTTAATTTGGGTGGCATTTGTAAAATCAAAGTTATAGCCAGTTTTCTTCTTATATATTACGAGTGAATTTAAATGGTTGTCCAAATGCAAATCCATTTTATGTTCATAGATACGGGCTTTTAGATTTCGAGATATCTCGCCGATATAAGTGCCGACATCTGAATTAATCTTGGATTTACTTTTCTTCCTAATTATGTTTCCAATTGTCTTTTACGTGGTGATAATGATCCTATTATTAGCGATAACAAGTTTATTTATAAGTCTTGTAGAAAGAGTGTTAGAGGGTAGGATTATAAATTTTGTGTTATTAGAATTACTATCTGTGGTAGCTATTTTTTTCTATTTGTGGACTTTGTAATCTCGTTTTCTAGCGCGGATTAAATGATGTAGATAGTGATGGAAACTAAAAGTTTTTCAATGTATTTCTCTTCTTTGCTTAGATAGTCAAGGCTATATATCCTAAAGGCCATCAGGTAAATCCTATGATTAATCTTGATCTTATTCTTTGATTGAGGTGGGAATATAAATTAATTAGATCGTTTTTGTTAGTGGCTTTACCATAAACTCTAAAATCTAATGTGTTATTTTTACGTATTAAGATGTCGAGGAAAGGTAGCATTTTTTTTAATTCAAATTCATCTATGAATTCGATAGTAAGTTCAATGTTATTAAGTTTCATTATTATGTCTAATAGCTTTATAATATTAGCAGGTATTTTAGGCCAATGGAGGTTTTAGCGATAATGTGCTTAAATAGGCCGAAATCTAAAAACTCTAGGAAAAGACAAGCGAGGAGAATAATAATAAGTGATCCTATTTTTATTGAAAGAGGTAGTATTTAGTTTATATATATATATTTATAATTTTATGGATAAGTATTTGAAGTTTTTTCTTTGGATTTTTAAGGTGGTTACTTAATATGTTGATGTATTTTGAGATGGGTATATTTATATATAGTGATTTGATACCGAAGCTAGCCATAACCTTATATGTTTCTTATCCTGTGTATTAATTCATCAAAGTATTTCATTTGTTTCGGGTAGATGGTGCTTAAAAACGGAGATTACTATTTGTTTTAGCTTTTTACCTTTTTTTCTTTTTCGGTTATATTTCTTCAAACCTAAGACTTGTTAATCAAATAAAGACGAGCTAACAAGGAAGTAGGGGCAAACAGGGTCGAACAAAAATAGGTTTACAGTTGTTTGCTATTTGTTTCCCATTTCCACAACTAAAAGCAGATCTTACTTTGACAGACAGTTCTTTTCACAAAGATGGAGTAACTCCCAATTATGCTTTGGCAGTAAAGGGACTACTTTAACCCAACATAGCCACAGCGTTGTTTCGGAAGAAGAGAAAACATCCAATGGCCACCACAGTTATCTGACTTAAAACAAATGGAATTCATTTTGTCGGGTGTATTAAAAAAAAAGTTTTATGAGAGAAATCCACAAACAGAGGACGAATTAAAAGACTTCATCTCAAACGTATCTATTGAAATTGGTGCAGATTGACATTTGTGTCGAGCTGTGCGTCATAGTGTTCCGGAAAAGTTTGAGGAATATTGCAATGTTGAAAGAAGACATTTTGTGCACTTAAGAGATTAAATCATGTTAAAAATGTAAGTGTTAAACAAATGTTCATAAACAGTTTTGAACATATTTGATTGTAACAAATAAATATAAATGTAATAAAATGTTGTTTTTTTTTAAATGTAAAGTGTATATTTACTAAGTGTAAGCCAACATTTTATTTGTAATGGGTACACGCATTTGTATTGATATACATGCTTGTTTTTTTTATTTTCTTAAATACTCAAATATAAATTCAAATGCGTGTACCCACTAAAAGCAACATTAATAGTAATATAGAAATAATGGCGGATAAGATTTCTACTGTCGCCTCTAAGTGTTGACTTCTATATTCACTTTTATATTTACACACGCTCTATCTCTGATATTGAGCACTTTATCCCATAAATATAGCACACCTTAAGACTATATTTCTTCATATATATACATATATATATTTATATATATATATATATATATATATATATATATTATATATATATATATATATATATATATATATATATATATATATTTATGTATGTATATATATAAATTGGGAGATCAGACAGTGATGGTAACATGGTTTCAACCTCTTGGTATCCGCTGAAAATATAGGCCAAAAATATAGCCTATGTATACCTAGAATTAGAAACTATACTAGCGTAATTGGCTGATCTCCTAATATTTAAAACTTAAAAATTTTAAAAACTCTGCGCGTTAAATATTTATTTTCGTTATATGTCGTTTTAATACAAATATTTCTTGCTCTAATTTAACTAATTTAACCAATAAATGTTTTATAATTACATATATATACATATATACATGTTTTATAATTACACACACACACACACACACACATATATATATATATATATAAATAAATAAATAAAAGTGAACATAGAAGTCAACACTTAGAGGCGACAGTCTGTTTCATGATATATGCAATCGTCAGGCCTGACGATTGCATATAGCATGAAACAGACTGTCGCCTCTAAGTGTTGACTTCTATGTTCACTTTTATATTTACACACGCCCTATCTCTGATATTGAGCACTTTATTCTATAAATATAGCACACCTTAAGACTATATTTCTTCATATATATACATATATATATTTATATATATATATATATTTATTTATATATATTTATATATATATATATATATATATATATATATATATATATATATATATATATATATATATATATATATATTATAGGTCAACTTTTCTGGTCTCCCTCTGAATTTCGAAGAATACCTTAAAAATTGAAAGAAGACAACTAGAATTCCAAGTGGATAAAGAAGAGCAAGTAAGACATAATGCACCCACTGCAGAAGCAACGAACTGAAAAGATGGAAGTAAAAACAAATGCAATAGACAAATGTAGAAACGCTGGCAAGACAAGCAACTTCTAGACCTTAATAATTTCACTTTTTGTTGGGCTCTGGGTTTCATTGGCATATCGTTCTCATAGACAAATTGAAAGGAATTTCTTAAATAAACATAAAAATTGTTTTCACTAGTACAGTTCACATTTTATGAAGGTCTTTATAAATGTAAAATCTGTGTGCTCTTCTATAGTCTTATTCTTATTTTATTTTTTACAAAAATATTCAGTGGAAAATGTCATGATGTTATTTCTGTCTTTAGATCGCTGGTTGGGGCCAGGAAAGAAATCAGTATAGCAAAGGAGATAATAATAATAATAATAATAATAATAATAATAATAATAATAATAATAATAATAATAATAATAATAATCTCAAGGAGATACAGCCCATGCCTCAAGGAGATACATCCCATGCCTCAAGGAGATACAGCCCATGCCTCAAGGAGATACATCACATGCCTCAAGGAGATACAGCCCATGCCTCAAGGAGATACAGCCCATGCCTCAAGGAGATACAGCCCATGCCTCAAGGAGATACAAAAAATTGTTCTGACAAGTACAGCCCACACTTTACGAAGGGCTCTATCTATGTAATTTTTTTTTTGTCAGTGAAAAGTGTCATGATGCCATTTCTAACCTTAGGTCCCTGGGTGGGACCCGGAAAGAAATGTATAAACGCCAGAAAGCAAAGAAAATAAAAATAATAATAATAATAACACACACTGACAGAAAAATCAAAGCCAACTGCCCAGACATTGTTATCAGAGACCACAAACAAAAAAAAGCATCTCCTTATTGATATGGCAGTCCCTGAGAACTGCAGTGTATCATTGAAGATATTCAAAAAGCTGTCAAATTACAAGGACCTTGAAATAGAAATCTCAAAAATGTGGCACATGAGAACATCAACAATCCCTGTTGTAGTTGGAGCCCTATGATTGGTTGGAAAAGACTATAGTAGACTAATTGAATGGATTCCTGGAAGTCCATGCCTCAAAGAGATACAAAAAATTGTCCTGAGAAGTACAGCCCACACTTTACGAAGGGCTTTATCTATGTAATTTTTTTTTCAGTGGGAAGTGTCATGATGCCATTTCTAACCTTAGGTCCCTGGGCGAGACCCGGAATGAAAGTCAAAGGAAATAATAATAATAATAATAATAATAATAATAATAATGGCGATGACGAAATTAAAACATCATAAAGTTTTCTTAACGTTAAAATTCTTTTTGCTTAAGTTACCGTGTTGTTTAGAGCTGGCCTCTTTTAAATATTATGTAAACATGAGGTAAACATTAACTCCATGCACTGCTGGGTTAAACAGTTTCAGCATCTTAGCTTAGTAGGAATTAATTGAACGAAAGAAGCTATGAAACTCAAATAATATTAGGTTGGTGCAAAAATAATGTAGTTTTCTCACATATGTTACTATGTGAGAAAACGACATTATTTTTGCACCAACCTAATAATATTAAATTTATATTTGTGTATGCGTTTATTCTTATAATATGTAGAGTGGAGTAAAACGGGAACAAAATGGCCGCTTACACTTAGAGGAAAGAGAGCTTGGTGAATCTGATGCACACGAGTTTTACTGAAGTCAAGAAAGAATAAATAGAGATAGTGAGTAAACAATTTTTATAAACGGATGGTATAGCATGAAGTGGGAGTGATATTAAAAGTCAATTATGTGCCATGCGGGATACTCGCTTAGGCGATCTTTTGATACACGACTAACGAGGCAGATTTTTTCTCGCAGTAGGTTGCCATTTCTATCTGCGATTTGCCATCCAAGGCTGTAGAATCCGGTCTATCCTGCTATTTACGCATACCTGGAGTAGAAGAAGAGGATTCATACCTTTCCCAAGGGTATTAGTACATAAGTAAATCTAATGGATTCGATTGGAATTCAAACTGGGCACTCCGATTCCTCAATGCATTTCGCTGTGCACTACTCCCCCGTGCCTGATATTAAAAAGAAAATTATTTGTAAGAGTTATAAAGGATAGAAAATTGTGAAGAGCGCTGATCACTCATGCCCTAAAAGGAGACGACACAAAGAAGAAGAAGAAGAAGAAGAAGAAGAAGAAGAAGAAGAAGAAGAAGAAGAAGAAGAAGAAAATTGGTTGGTTGGTTGATTTTGTTTAGCATCATATAGATTTCTATGGGTTATTTAATACCGAAATCTAAATATTTTGTATGCAATTTTATGGATTCATCTAAGTATATTTTGAACACAATTGTATGTCTTCAACAACAGATAAAATGTATTGTTGGTTATTTTGTTCTAAAATGTATTGTTGTCAATTATGCTAAAAAAAAAAATTGTTGGTTTAATTTGGTGTGGTTTTGGTTTTACTGCGTTTCAAACTCAATGGGCCGACAAAATTTTTATTGATGGTAATATTTTTTCCAAACTACATATCGCAGATAATATTTTTTCTTCAAAAATCTATTGCTGGTAATATTTTTTTTCAAAATATGTATTGATGGTAATACCCTTTTTTTTTAAAAAAAAAAAAAAAGTATTTCTGGTATTAAAACCTATTTTCACATTTTCATAGTGTTTTAACCCCATTATCGAATGGTGAGACCCTAATAGGTTTGGTTTAGTTTGGTTTAATTTACAGAGTGTCAACCTCAATGGGCTATTTAGTTTCGACAATTTTTATTGCTTGTAATATTTTCAAAAATACCTTCAAAAATCTATTTCTAGTAATATTTTTTCAAAAATATATATAGCTAGAAATATTTTTTTCAAAAATGTATAGTTGTTAATATATATATATACATACATATATATATATATATATATATATATATATATATATATATATATATATTTAATTATTGCTGGTAATAATATTTTCCTTCAAAAAGTTATTGCTGGTAATAAATTTTACAAAGTATTTCTGGTATTAAAACCTATTTTTACACTTTCATAGTATTTTCCCCCAAGTTTGAGTGTTAACTATTTTCCCATATCTGGGACCCTAACAGCTGTTACCATCCCGGGTGAGGGTGGAGCTTGAATACACTATCAATTAAGAGGTGGTTCCAACCTCTGAATCACAGGCCTTGCTGTCGAAAGTAGTTTATCGTCTTACCCAGGACGCGGATATAGTTTATCGTCATACCCAGGACGGATTATTGTTGGTAATTTTACTAAAAAATACGTATTGTTGGTAATATTATTATATATTAAAATGTATTGCTAGTATTTTTACTATGAAAATGAATTTTTATACTTTCATAGTGTTTGGTTTTTATTTGGGGTTCACTATTTGCCCATAGCTGGGACCCTAACAAGTGCTACTGTTGCAGACTGGCGAATGTATGTTGGTTTATCAGAATGATTATTTATGTGCGTGTTCTAAAACATTCATCCACAACAATTAAAGAGAGAAAGAACATTGAAGACAAAACATTCAAGATGGATCAAAGTAAAACAAAGATTATTAAAGGCATAAAAAATAACATCAATTTATGTACAATTTACATATACATATACTTTGGATATATTTGTGTAATTGAGGATCGCTAAGTTGATTTATGAAGAGTGTTTTTGTGGAGTTTGAACGTGTGTAAAGCTTTTGTTGAGTTTTGTGCACGAAATTAAACTAAGTAATTAAACGTAAATAAAAATGTCTCCAGTGCGAGTTCAGTCCTTAGTGTGTGTACATAAATTATCTTGCATTAATGTTCAGAGTTGGTAGGAGTTGCATACATTTACTTGTGTTAGAAGTTTGTTTGATTAATTACAAATACTTGTTTGGTAGTAAGTATATATTACTTTCTGAAGTATTGTAAATGATTGTTATTTGGTCAAGGTTTTGACGTGCGTGTAATTGTTTGGCATCTCTTCAGGAGTGGATATCTGACAGTTTGAGTCAATTTGGATAAAGCCCTTTTCCTTTATATAGATTTTCGGGCAAATAAAACTGGCTTCAGGCCGTTGGTCGCGAAAAGACATTTTCACGTGAACTTGTTATAGTTCCAAAGGTCTGGACCAATGAGAAATCTCGCTTGCCGAAATTAGAGTGTTGATTGGTTGTTGTGTTATTTGGTGTAAAGTGAATTATACCGGAGGAGGGGTGAAAGGTTAGTATGGATTATTCCATTACTACCATGTCAAAAAGAAAACCGCCAGTTAAAAGTCAAACTTTCTCTTTATAATCAGAATAAGGAATTTTCAAAATTTCTTACGTTGTTATGGGTTGTAGCGACACCACATGTACTTCCAGCGTCGCCACAGTGGTGTGTCCAGAATAAAAGAGCCTCAGGTGAGATTTGAATTCAGAATTTTCCTTCTCTTAGACTGGTTGCCATCTAAAGTTAATGGAATCCTGCCTGCTCTGCTATTTCACCCATAAGTAAAAGAGGGTGGATTCAAGCCTTTTTGCAAGGGCATTAAGGTGAAATGGACGAATTAGAATCGAGCAGAAACTGAATTTGACACACCAATTTCATTTTACGTATTGTTAACCGTCACATGATCTGGGCTTATTTTTGAAAATATATTTTTCTTAATGTTGTGGTGTCCTCCCTGTTAGGTTCTTCCGCCTACTATAAGTTTAGTAAGAGAGAAGGTTCGGGGAACAATGAACTGTGAATAGATTGAGCGCTAGTTCATTCGATACACTCTTACGAGTCGTGTAATTCTCTTCTGGTGTACTTAATCATTTACTTGGTCACAACACTTAAATACTTTCTTTCTGCTGTCTTTCTTTCTTTTATTTTCTCTTAGTTTCTTCTTACTTTCTTTCGTCTCCCATACACGCATACACATATTTTATAGCATTCCATATATAATACGTACAGTGTTATGAGATATTTGAACACTTTCAATAATATTTACTTAATATACAGAGGATAGTTTTGTTTTAACCCGAAAAAGGCAGTAAAGCCACTAAGACACAGGGGTTTAAAGTGTGTGAAAGATTAAGAAAAAGAGAAATAGTACGAAGGACTGAGAACAATAAAAGAAGAATAATAACGTAGAAATAACGATTGATTCTAAATTTTTGAAGATCGAAGTTGGCTGGACAGCACAGAGCTGGAAGATAGTTTCTACAAGCAAAGAATACCAGAGAAAAATTGTTAGCATAGAAAATATGGTTAGATGTTTTCATAAAATATATGGACATTGCAAAGAAAAATGCATATTTTCAAACATGCAGTGGTTATGGTAATAATGAATTTGGCCGTTTCCATGCAAGAAACCTTCGATATTCTTTGAGTGAATAGTTAATGATACTGTCAGTTTAAATTTATATCTTTTTCTTAGAATAGTTCTTTTGTTTGCTTTAAGAAATTGGACTTCGCAGTTCTTTTGTTTTTGATAATGTCAAAAGTTATCAGTTCGATTAAATCGATATTTCTTTCCTTTTATTTTACGCGTAACACATTTTTGTTGCTGTTCTCTGTTGCAATGTTTCAAGTGTGTTGTTGCTGGCCTTCGTTTGTAGTGTTTGTTGTATCCTTAAAGAGGCAACAGACAGACAAAGGGGGTACTTGAGTGAAGGAATAGCAACACGCGCGTAGATGAAAGAATAGAGGTTTATTGCAAAAGAGAATACACTACTGAAAGACAGGGAATCGGGTGGCAGGAAACACTCCCCAGTTATATCCTGTGCTCACTATATATAGTTATTGATATAGTCAGTCTACATAGGCGATAGGGAGTGTGGGACATTCCAATATAGCAGTTATACGGCAACAAAATATACGGTTTGATGGCGTATATTTATATATATCTAAGGAGGCTATGAATTGAATATTCTGATTAATATGTTAGTTCTGTAACACGGTAAGGTGTTGAGCAAGAGGACACATAGTGCTACCTATATTCACTTCATTATCCCTGATTAACATCGCCTTAATCACGCGGCCACCTCGCCAGTTCATTATATTCTATATTAAATGTTTTATAACCTATTCTGGTATATTTAAAGTGATTACAATTTACTGAATTATATTATAAAGTACAGGCTCTCGAGAAAGCAGTTGAGCAACATGCATCACAAATTTTCTATGGGGTTGAGGTCAGGAGATTGGGGCGGCCATGTCATAACACTCACCTGCTTCTCATCAACGTATTTCTTCATCAAATTTGATTTGTGACAGGGAGCATTATCCTGCATAAAAATGAGTTTGGTCGGGTCGATTTGCACCCTTTCAGCAGAAGGGAGCAGACAAGACTCTAAAATCCTCTTATACTGCTCGCTCCTGAGGGTCTTTTCAATAGGATTTAAGAAACCAGTTCCATGAAAAGAAAAGCATCCCTAGAACATTATACTGAACGGATGCTTGACAGTACTTACTGCTAAATTCAAAGAGATTTCAAAGCTTCTTCGGATTTTAGATCGCTTATCCTTTGAATTTAGCTCAACTTTGGTTTCATCGGAGAAGAGAACATTTAGTAAAAAAAAAAAAAAAATCAGGTGAGTCACTTTTATTGAACAGCACTGTACATAAATAATGGTTACTTTGTTGATTTCGAGGAATACTAATTTCTTACATGTAAGAAAGTAACTGTGGCTCAGCGAGGTTATAGTGATAGACATTACTCAGTCAGTTAATTGCCATGCATGATACACACCTAGGCGTCATTTATCTTTCGATACATGACTGACGAGGGAGATTTTTTGCCATTTTTCCTATGCGGTAGACCAGTAGCCATCCAAGTCTATAAAACACGGTCTGTCCTGCTATTTACCTTGTGGGGAGAAGAAGAGGATTCATACCTTTCCTAAGGATATTAGCAAGTGGAACTCGGCTCTCAGATTCTTGTCCATTACTTCACTGTACCTCCCGATAGACACTGCCACTACCTCAAAGCAGCTACCATAATCCAGTGGTAAGAAATTTACTGGTGGTATATTCAGTTGCGAGATTTTAATTCAAAAGTCTCCTTCTCTTAAACTGGTTTCCACCCAAGGATGATAAGCTCAGTCTACCCTAGTGTTTAGTTTAATCACTTCACCCCAAGCAAGGAGATAATACCACTAAGATGCAAGGGGCCTACTGAGGGTGACAGAGAATGAAAACCTTTACAAGGAACCGGAAACCCAGTCGTAAACAAGAAACAGGGCAAGAACCTGTACTCTTTTTCGAAAGACCGGGTGGGGGAATTGTGATCCAAAGGATAGGCGAACCTATCTACTGCTAATATTGGAGAAATATAAATAAATATTACATAAATAATAAATAAAGTTTCGGGGCTTAGGGTGTGTCGTCAGAAGTATAGAGTTCAAGTAGATTTTGGAAGAAAGCATAAACACAAACAAACAGGAAACACTTGATCAAAAGACCAGAGAGGGTGTGAACCGGACGATAAGCGAACTTAGAGAAAAAAATGTTTCTACTTTTCTTAATGGTATTGCCGTCTAATTTAATGTAGCGAACTCAACTGCAATTCAAACTCGACTGGCCCCTCCCTCGTTTCTATTACCCCGCCCACAAACACATATATAATGGTTGGCTACTCGTTGGTGAGCACATTCATCTAAAATTGCAGCTCACCACTCGCTGCTGCTGACGTCTGCTTAAGAACAATTGTATTTGTTCAAAACCCACAGAGACCCCTTGTTTATACTGAGTGAAACTTAGTTATATTTTCTGGGAGAGTGCGAGTAATCTTACCGGAACTACAAAGCCTGTATGTTCAAACCCTTCATTACGATGACTTGAGACCATGCTAACGACTGATGCCAATCAGTTACGCGTAGGAGGGTTTTTAACTATTTTCCTACAGTGCCTCACGTTGGAGTCAACTCCACAGCTCGATAAAATCAAGAATTCTAACATGATGCAATCCAGTTGGAGGGAATTGATAACGGCTCGGAGTTGAATTGGGAGAGCCGAGTAATATTTCCATTTGAGTTCACTATATTCAGTTACGCGCAAGTTACGCCCTTGTGAAAGTTATAAATTCATCACTTCGCACAGCTATAGATGGAATAGCACGACATACTGTGTTCACATCCTGACTACTTAACTGACTGGGATTCGAATCCGGGCTCATGTTAGGAAAGCGAACGTTCCTACCACTCGACTACATGGCAATTAAGTGAAAATAAACTAAGATGTAGAGCCATGATCGCCCAAGCCAACAATGAATACTGCATTAGAAAAGAAAAAAAAAATATTTCTGACTCTATCAACAATTAGGTTGGTGCAAAAATAATGACGTAATAATGTCGTTTTTTAACATATTTTTAACGTCAAAAAACGACATTATTACGTCATTATTTTTGCACCAACCTAATAATATGACTAAAAGATTATTTAAATTAAAAAAAAAAAATATGTAAACTTTTGCATCAACCTATTTAATATCTACGGTCAAGTATACACACAAAGATACCTAGCTATCTACCCCCACCCACACAGACATATATATATATATATATATATATATATATATATATATATATATATATATGGAAGAAATGATTTGGTATTCCACTAAATCTTGCCCTGTAGGTGAGAGGCCTTTTTAAGTTGTTTATTTTTAGCTGGCCATTTTTCTGATCATTTACTTCACGTATCCGGTAAATAAGATGCAAAGCCTCCAGGGAGTGGCAAATTCATAACATATATATTTTCGCGTTATTTTTCTCTGCTTTAAGGTTGGATTTAATATCTTTCAAACAAGAAAATATAAGAAACAGAACAATATGAACGTACCAATCAACAGAAAATCAACGAGTATTTATTACGATGGAAGCTGAAAGGGAGAGTATATTATATTTACGAGCAATTTGTATCGTAAAGAAATGGCATTTCTGGGCGGATTTCCAGTTTTTTTTTTATCAACTCGACAAATGAAAGTTGTCTTGAACTGCCATTCTTCTATATCATTTTGTACTAATGAAGATATCCACAGGGCTCTATCCTTTAACTTTGTTTTTAATTTTTATCATTGACCACTCTTATAGCATCAGTTTTCAACTCGGTATATATGCTATATTTACGAGTGTCTCCCTAGTAAGTCTGATCAGTTCCATAAGATCAAATTGGCAGCTGATCTAAAAAATGACTTACAATCTGCTGTTAACTGGAGCAAGGAATGGCTTGTTAAATTTAAAACCTCCAAAACGAAACTTCTCTCTATTAATCATTTGAGAGATACATTTCTACCCCACTCCCCACCAGCATGGCTGATGCTGACCTGCAAAAAAGTCACACGTCGCGCCTTCACGTACTAACATTCTTGACTTATATGAAGTGGAAAGATTATATTGAGTCAAATGCTAGGTCTGCTGCTAAGAAAGTTGATTCTGTGTCTCATGCTAGAAATTTTTCTCACCAGAATCAATTTTACATAACCATAAGTCTACCATTCGTCTATGATTTGAATATTACAGCCACAGATCGTCCGGTGCTCCTGCTATATATTTAGAGATCTTTGATAAAATCTAAAGAATAAATAGCAATAATATTTGTCCTGATCTGATGTCTTTGTTTACGTCATATTTTCACCGCAATAATGTAGCTTCCTTCTGCCTTTTCCATAAATAATTTCATAGTAATTGTTCGGCGGAACTCTTCGCCATGGCACCTAGACTTGGTAAATTTAAGTGGAGTATTAGATTAGCAATAAGGTAACATCAATTTACAGTTGAACTTGTAACCGTATGTTCTATGCTAACAGTTTATTCTCTCGCACTTCTCGCTTGTGGAACGCACTTTCGGCTTCATGTTTTTCAGCCAATATTGATCTTTAAATGCAATGTCAATCGTTATATACTGTCTTCTTGATTCTTCTTCTATTGTTTTTGTTCCTTAATGATGTTTCTCTTTTTTTCTTATTCTTTCACACTCGGTAACAATATGTGTCTTAATATCTTTACTGCCTTGCTTTGTGCAATGATTAGAATAAATATATTTAAAAATTAAGATATTGGGTTTTCAAGAAATCAGTTAAGCAATGTCTCCCTTCGACAATAGTATGCCCAATTGTATGTCAATAATTAACCAATAGCTGGATTAATTATTCTCTGTACGCTTTGCACAAATGCCGTTGGGATAATCCTAAATCCACTTTCCTAATAGGATTTTACCTATCATGGCATGCTGCTAATACTCCCATATAGCCCAAAACAAAGAGTAGTAGGTTATTTTGAGAGGAAACGCTTTCTGAACGTTAGCCGTCATTGCCCTTAGAAATGCCATGGAGGAGTTATAAGATCATGCAGTATGTTGCGTTTGATCCGGAAAACTATTTGTTAAATGTGTATATTTGGATAAATCATGATTAAAAGTAACATTTTTTTTATTTGAGAAATATCGGAATTTGGAGTTATTTTATTAACGTTCAATAAAAACTCACGTAGCATTTAGCAGTAGGTAGAAAATGATCGATTAGCAATGTCCAATATATCGGCATTTATCTCTGCCCGTGTCGCTGATCTAAAAACGAATCTATTTCAGGAATATTTCAGTTGCAATCAATTTAGAACAAAAATTGAAAAAGCTGATTCGACGACTGAAATTTTGTTTATTCAACATCTCGTGTCCATGAAAATAATTTGAAAATTCGACATTTCTTTTTTAGTTCAAGCGTTTTAAATTATTTAAAAAAAAAAGTTATCTTTCTTTCGATCGCTTTTTCCCAACTCCCAGAGCCTCATCCCACTATCACTTGTCATAAAAAAGATGTGCAAAAAAAAAAAAAAGTAATAACCAATTCAAAACTGAAATGTTTCTCTTCAGAAATTCGAATATCTGAGAGATCCCTTTCTGATTTTCATCGGTATGTCTGATGCTAACCGTTCGGAAAATGACTCGTTGCGCCGTCTCCGGATAAATTCCACGGCTGACATGAAATGGAAAAGATATATTGAATCCATTGCCATGTCAACTGTTAAGAAATTTGGTTCACTCTGTATTGCTAGACACTTTTTTTTTCTGTCCCGAATCTACGATGTCTCCCATTAGACCATGCTTAGAATATTGCTGCCATATATTGTCCAGAGATCCTGCTTTATATATAGAGATCCATGTTAAAATCCAAAGAATAAATAGCAATAATATTTGTTCTGATGTGGCATGTCAGATTCAGTAACTTTTCCACCACTGTAAAGTTGGCTTATTTATAAATACATTCATGGTAATTGTTTGGGTGAACTCTTTAGTATGATACCTAGACTTTATGAATATAAGCGAAGTACTAGATTAGTGATGAGGTATTATCAATTTACAGATTAGTTAGTTCGATATAACCGTAGGTTCTATGCTAACAGTTTCTTTTCTCGCACTTTTTGCTTGTAGGATTCTCTTCTGGTTCACTGTTTTCGATTCATCTTCAAAAATTGAAATGGAATGTCAATCCCCGTATGCTGTACTCTTGATTACTCTCCCTTCGTTCCTGGTCCTTAGTAATGTTACAGTTATCTAATTCTTCCACACCCAGTAACCTCCTTCTGTCTTAGGGGCTTTACTACCTTGCTTCGACTGAACTTGCTTAAAAATAATTATTATTTTCCTATGAGTATATCTAAAAAAAGATGTTATAAATATAGACTGTCATAGAAAACGAAGATTAAAATAAATAGAACCCGATCCTAAATCCTGCAAACTCTTCTCCGTAGACAAATTGTTAAGGCGACTACTCCTTACCAAAAACAAGATTGCCGATGGTAACGGATGTTTTCTCTTTTTATGCATAATGTTCTTTAAGACGAGACTAATCATGGCTTTCCACAACTTCTCATATTTTGCATCTCTAAACAATATGTATCCTCTTACTATAGTTATCTATTATTTGCGCATGCTCATTGTTAGTGAATCCGACATGCCACATCAGAACAAATATTATTGCTATTTATTCTTTGGATTTTAACAGAGATCTCTATATATAAAGCAGGATCTCTGGACAATATATGGAAGCAATATTCTAAGCATGGTCGAATGGGAGACATGGTAGATTCGGGACAGAAAAAAAAGTGTCTAGCAATACAGAGTGAACTAAATTTCTTAACAGTTCACATTGCAATGGATTCAATATCTCTTTTCCATTTCATGTCAGCCGGGGGATTCATCCGGAGACGGCGCAACCAGTCATTTTCCTAGCGGTTAGCATCAGACATACCGATGAAAATCAGAAAGGGATCTCTCAGATATTCGAATTTCTGAACATTTCAGTTTTAATTTTTATTACTTTTTTTTACACGCCTTTTATATGAATTAATGAATAGTTCCCTCCTGTCTCCGGCATTTCTTGTGGGTATCCAATTCTCCAAGCCCGCATTTCTCTTTATGCGCCATAGAAACATCGACTTTTTCCGATTACCTGTACAGGTATCTTTATTATTCTTTTTTTTCCTTGAAGTTTCCTCATTACTTACATGTTTCATGCGTCCTCTCTTCAACAAATTTCTCTAAAATAATATTGCTGTCTCCTCTTCACCTGTGAAAAAATTGTCCAGCATTCACTACTATATATGCAGATGCATATTACATAGCAGTTTTCAAATCTTTACTTTGTTTCCGGAAGGAAAGTCCCAGTCAATATACTCTTTAGCTTGTGAAAGGCGTCTTTCGTTATCCCGAAACGTCTTCGGGTTTCTGTCATATTTTACTTCGCTTGTTACAACATTTTCTATTAGGTGGGTGCAAAAAGAATGTCGGTTTTTGACGTATTTTTTAACGTCAAAAACCGACATTATTTTTGCATCAACCTCATAGTTTAGCTTCTGTACTTGCTTGAATCTGGTCTTTGCAATTCGTAGATCATATCTTGTGCCAAGTTCTGTCTTAGTGTTGGCAAGAGATACGCGCTCGAATAACGCTGATTCAATATTTCTAACTCACGCTTTTTACTAAGGGATACGCATTGTCGTTAGAATGAAATCTGAGATTAAGATAAAAGTTATATAAAATTAACCTACGATAACTGTTTTTACTTTTCTTCTTAAATTTAAGATTATAAGACAATATATAGATAACTTTGCAAAGTTATCAAGAGGTAATCTATAATTTTATTTTGTATTGTACGATCGATATTTCGTTTAATTCTCATAGGAAATACATAAGCTATTAGGATGGTGCAAAAATAATGACGTAATAATGTCGTTTTTTGACGTTAAAAATATGTCAAAAAACGACATTACTACGTCATTATTTTTGCACCAACCTAATATCAGTTAAATAACAAGAAAGATTGGCAACCAATCTTCAGCAGAAGGTAACGGTAGCCTGCTGCACGAATTCTTTTGCAAAGTCAACCATGAATCGAAATAGGACATGATCGCCCAAGCGTACATCGCACATGGCTCACAAGTGCTGGATAGAGTTTTTTTCTTTTTAGATACAAAACACTATATTTCCACATAGTTTGCTTTCTCTAAATGCCGATGAATATCTAGTGTTGTACTTTGATCACGTAGAAATTCAGTGACATACATTATTGTCACATATTTTATGTATGCTGTAACAAAATAGATATTTATTGGGCACAGATTCAACATGCTCTGACGTCATTGGCTATTAAACTGAAATAAAAGCCAACATTTTCGGAGCGATTCTGGTAGAGGATGCATTATTTGTTTTTGTGAATTCGTTCTGTTTAAGCTTTTCGTAATAAACCAAATTAGTTGAAGGTTCAAGAAGCACCATAACGATTGCTTCATTAAGTTATTGTCTGATTGCCCATGAAAAAGTATATTACCTGTAGACAGTAGTTTAGTTATCCCTTATCCACGAAAAATACGTTTCAAGACAACGAAATGATGTTTAAAACTGCAGATCGTACCGAATATTACACGGTAGGGCTAAAACTTCTCAGCCAAACCAAAAGGAATTCAAAAATAAATTTCTACAATTTCGTCATCATCTGCTTCACATTTTCCCGGTCTTTTGAACAGGAGTAAAGGCTTATCCCTTATTTTCAGTTCGGGTTTCGATTTCCGGTTCTTCCTTAAGTCTACTTCTACACTGTACCCCTAACACCCCCGCCTGTCCTGGGTATGACGATAAACTACGTCCAACAGCAAGGCCTCTGATCAGGAGGTTTTGAGGAGCGTGGAACCACCTCTTAATTGCTGGTGTTCCCAGGTCCACCCTGACCCGGCGTGGTAGCACCTGTTAGGGTACCAGCTATGGTCAAATAGTTAATCCCCGAAACTTTGGTAACAAGCATTATAAAAGTATAAAAATAGGTTTTAATACCAGAAATACTTTGTAAAAAATATTACCAGAAATAAATATTTGAAGAGAAAAAAAAGCTATTGTCAGCAATACGTTTTTGAAAAAAAATTACCAGCAATACATTTTTTAAAATAATATTACCAGCTATAGATTTTCGAGAAAAAATATTAGCAGAAATAAATTTTTGACCAAACAAAAATATTACCAGGAAAAAAAGTTGGCATTAAATGACTCATTGGAGTTGATATGCCGTAAAACCAACCAAACCAAACCAAGCCTAACACCCCCCCTAAAGCCTGAAATTGTTTTGAAGTGAAACTCTTTCCTTACACTGATCGCACCCCCGACAGCCGATTATGTAAGAGTTAAAGCTTTTATTTGAAAATGAAGACACCCGGAATCTCCGGTCAACCAAATGTACGTTTTCCCACAGTGAAACTTTTATTATTTTATTCTTATGGTATAAATCTTTCTGCTTGTCTTAGATTTTGCTTTCTTATTTTCTATTAAGTGGACAAACTTTGAAATGTTCTCTAAGAGGGATGTGTTTTTAGGTATATTGTGTCTGTGGACATATAAAAAAAAGAAATCGTAATCTCAAAGAAGACAGAATTGTGTGAGCAATAATTGCTTTGGTGCCAATATGATATGTAGTCTGCCATAACGATTCTGTTATATTATGCGTTCTGCTATAATGATTCTGTTTTAGTATGCAATCTACCACAATGATTTTACTGAATTATTTGGAATAGCACAGAGTTTCTGTTATAGTATACGGTCTCTCAATGATTCTCTGCTAGTAAGCCGTCTACGACAATGATTCTATTGTTTTATGCAGTCTACCATAATGATTCAGTTTTCGTATGTGGTCTACCACACTATTTTTGTTATAGTATGCGTTCTACCTCAATGATTCTGTTATGATAGTTCTACCAGAATGATTCTATTGTCGAATGAGGTCCGAGTGAAGATTCGGTGAAAGAAGAAATTGTTGTTCATGAAGGTCTTCAAAAAAGAAACTGTACATATCAAAATTAACCAATCACGATATTATCTGTGGGACAGGTGACCATAACTTTGTGTCTTTAGTTCAAAGTTTTCACTTAACAGCTTCGTTACGTTGTATGTGCAGCCGTCTTTATTGAAGACAATATTGTTCTTTTAGATGTAAAATTTATTTAACTGTTTATTTTGTCGGTACAAAAACTCTATGTTTAATCACTGTATATCAATAAGAGCATGTAGTTCGATTACACAATCTCTCATTGACTGATCGATTTATTTGTTATAATTAAGGCTTATCAACCATTTGCAGGCTATTTAAAACCAGAAAACAATTTTGGATTGCAAGAATTTTGGGGGAAATAATATGCATTTACTGATGCCATTCTGATACTATTTAACCCGTAGCTAGGGATAGATGAGGTGGATTCATACCCTTCCCAAGAGAATTTGCGCATAAGACAATTTAACGAACCCGACTGCAACTGGAAAACATCTGTCCGATTTCAATTCTGTGCTCTTATCCATTACACCATATAAATGACATAGGTTACAGAAACTGCAATTTAGAAGCTGTCGACTCATCTAGGTAATGGCCAAGCTCAATGTTGCTTAACTTCAGTGATCGAACGAGAACCGGTGTTTCAGCGTGACATGGCCGTAAACTTAAAATCTTTAAAATACCTTAGTACTAGAAACGAGAGGCTACAGAAATAACTGTAGGCATCTCCTATGCAGACTCCACAACAAATTCTGCGGCGTGGGGAACCATCAAACAAGAAGCGGGCCTGTTGGGTGTGCACATAGTCTAATAAGAAAGATTATCCATTGGTATAGGTATACCTATGAATGAACAACCTTTCCCTTGTCATCTTACTAAGAGTTAAATTCCGCTAACATCACTGAAATTCATACATTGGCACGCAACTGAGACCTCTGGAGGAAGCTTGTCAGGTGCATATCTGCACACTGACATTTCGACTACACCTAGTTATGTGACTGACAATGATGGTATAAATCGCTCGAGACATAATTCATTGAGGTAATGCTGCGTAACCTTGGGAATAGGGTAAATGTAATGACTATTCCTTTTAGTTTATATATTTCTGCAAATGTTGTCTTTGAATAAGGATGAAACGAGACAGATCACTTCAAGTACCCAGTGAAATTTAATCAAAATATCCACTGTATAGAGGTAAGTGTAATAATAGCCGTATCTTTATGAGGAAATATATGGCATTTATTGACTACTCAACCAGTGATACTTTCAGTTGAAATTTATAAACTCTTTCTATCAAAACAAATTTTCAGGAAAACAGTTATTACGATCAAATAGTTGTTGTCAATGTTTCTAGAATTTATGTGTTATGTGTTATTTAACCTTCTATTTGAAGTGGTCTGAAATATTAAAATCTTGATTATGTCATTATTTTAACTTCGATTAAAATAGTGTTATCCATTTTGTTTCTTCCGGCTGTTGGCAGTTGTCAAGTGATGTGATTTACATCATTAGGTACAGTTCTTTGCAATTATGTAGTGCCAGTTCACAATGCTCAAAGAAGGATTATCTTTGTCAAAACTCTCATGCTTCATTCGCTCAAAGCCTTTTTCACTATTGATCTTAGAAAGTGGTTGTATACAACTGACAGTTTAGATATTTCTGAACTGATTTGGTACAATTCATGACGTCCATATGAACGTTTCAATCTGATACGTCTTTTTACTTAAGCTCATAACTCGAGTTTTCAAGTTGAGGTTTTGGTTTCGAAGCAATTTGCGGTGTTGGGCGAAACTATCTCTAGCTCAGTCTATTCTATGATCAATTACTTTTTCTCCTATATTTAATTTGTTATAACAGATCCATACACCGATGTATCTGAAACGATTAGTATTTACTAATATAAACGATTAGTACTAATACAATGAATAATAATTGTACTAATATAAACGATTAGTATTTACTAATTTCTACATCAAGCAGTATAAGGCAAATTTTGTATACAATGTTTAATACGCTTAAATATTCATTGAATGTTAATTCAAAAACTTATTATAAGTCAAACATATTCTAATTAAAAAAAAGAATTTAAACAAAGCTTAATGTAAATTTTATTATTTCCTTTGTTTAGAGATTTTAATTATTTGTTCAATCGCTCAAAATAATGTACACATAAACACTAATCGGTATGTCCCAATCCTCACAAATACGTTGGACATTATTTTAAATGGGGGTAATATGATGTCTAAGTAGTTCACCACTAACAGTGGTTTACCTACTTCACACCGCTGGCGAGTATTGTATTTTGTTGATGTTATAAAGATTGCCATTTCATTTCCAACCTCCGTTTTGATTATTTTTCATTAAGTAACCTCTCTAGGTTAAAACAAATGATAATACATGTCTTTAACTTATTAAAAAATATGAAAAATTAATTTGAAAGATTTTTTTCTAATTATTCCACGCCAAACAAAATGGCGATGCTATTGAGACGGAAGCGCTTAAGTGTAGTGAATGAGAATAAGATGAGCAATAAGTTGAAAGGACAATAGCGTTTAAGGAAACAAAAGATTGCGATTAACGTTGTATTTGCGTTTTTGAAGATTGTAGGCGCCACAAAAGCAAGAAATCAAAAGGGAGTTCGATAGGCGAGAAGATTAAGAAAAGGGATTATTAGAATAGATCTTGTGGTTACATCTAGCAAGTTCAAAAATAAAATGATAAGACCTAAACAATGACTATAATTCTGATGAATTTGGAACATAATTCTTGATTTGTCTAGATCGAGCAATTTGAACTATGCCGCTATCAGTTCACTTATTCAAAAATCTATCTATCTATCGACCGATCTATTTTAATAATCTATATATCTATATTTCTGAGATAAGGTATTATGTATATTATTTACATTCTTCGGACTATTGTCCTCATATTTCTCAACATATTTATTACAACATTTCGGCCGTTGTACGCTCCGGCCTTCTTCAGGTTGTTGGAATGTCGAACTGAACCCTTTATTTCGCTCACTAGGGGATATGTTTAATGGATGTCAGTTATCAGTAATTTCCTGTTAATTCTCCACTGAAAGTTCTCCACTGCCTTAACCGTGTCTTGAACTCACACTCTTTGGGTCCTGTCACTGGATCTAACTAACGCCTTTATCCACCGTGCCATGTGTCCTTGAGGACATCTGTGTGTGAATTATAAACCTAATATCTTCAGTTATAATTTTTTTACCAGTGCTCATATTGTAATTTTTGCTGTTATGATTGCATGTTTTTAGCAGAGTTCATATTGCAATTTTTGTTTTTATTATCGCTTTTCTCTGGCACTTGTTATTACTAATTTCTTATCCTAACTTTTTTCGGGTTGCTGCCATGTACCCAGGGTAGTTGTTACGTTGTAGGGTACTACCTATATTGACCAATTCTTTATCTAATATCTCTGGGTCGCCACTTATAACTTTCGCTCGGTGTTGTAAGCAGCGGACGATCCCTTTCTTGACGCTGTATGGATGGTGGGAGTTTAAATTGAGGTACCGTCCGGTGAATATCGGTTTACGGTATACGGATTTCTTGAACCCATGCTCTGTTCGAGATATTAGAACATCCATGAACGGGAGTCTGTTGCTACTCCCTTTCTCCATTGTGAACCTTCGAAGGTCTTATTGAGTTCACATGGTCCAGTAGAACCTGGACGTCTTCCTGGTGTGGCCAGAGTATGAAGGTATCATCTACGTACCTTAACCATATAGCTGGCTTTAGAGATATAGATTCTAATGCCATTTCCTCAAAGTATTCTATGTATATATTCGCCATTGCTGGTGATAATGGCAAGCTAATTGCTAACCCCTCATCCTGTCGATATATGTGTGATCCCATTCCGAAGCGTGTTGTTTGTGTACAGAAAGTCAACATCTCCATCAGATTATCTATTCGAATACTGGTCCGTTCTTCTAGGAATGAGTTAGAGGCCAATCTGTCTCCGACTACTGAGAGTGCCCCTCCGTGGGTACCTTGGTGAACAAACTCACCACGTCCAAGCTCACCATCTGGTTGGATAGGATGGGAGCATCGTTGATTATTTCCACGAAGTAGGCGTAGTTTCGGGCATATAAAGGAGACTTTTTCGATCAATGGGCCAGTTATATCTACAAGGAAGCGACTCAAAGGGTGACACACATAGCCTTGGCAACTAACAATCGGCCTGAGTGGAATACCTTCTTCGTGAATCTTAGGGAGACCGTAAATGTGAGGTAGCTTGGTGTAACGCTGCGATAACTGTCTATACGTCTTGGGTGCGAAGGGATCCTTGTCTTCATTAGTATCTGTGGCAGTTTGCGTTCCGTTTTCGTTGTAGCTACCACTGCTAATGAAGTCTTCCAGCTTATAACTATTTTAATTATTTATCTTTCCGCCTGTTTTAATTATCTATCTTTCCGTCAGTTTTATCTATCTATCTATCTATCTATCTATCTATCTATCTATCTATCTATCTATCTATCTATCTATCTATCTATCATTCAGTTTTATCTATCTATCTATCTATCTATCTATCTATCTATCTATCTATCTATCTATCTATCTATCTATCATTCGGTTTTATCTATCTATGTATCTATCTATCTATCTATCTATCTATCTATCTATCATTCAGTTTTATCTATCTATCTATCTATCTATCTATCTATCATTCAGTTTTATCTATCTATCTATCTATCTATCTATCTATCTATCTATCTATCTATCTATCTATCATTCAGTTTTATCTATCTATCTATCTATCTATCTATCTATCTATCTATCTATCCGTCAGATCTATCTATCTATCTATCTATCTATCTATCTATCTATCATTCAGTTTTATATATCTATCTACGTATCTATCTTTTCGTCAGTTTCATCTATCTATCTATCTATCTATCTATCTATCTATCTATCTATCTATCTATCTATCTATCTATCTGTGTGTGTGTGCGTGTGTATACGCGTATTAGTAGGATGTAAATTGCTATCCGAACCGAAGTAGAGATAATGAAATAAAATGGAATATTTTACAGATAGGTGAAACGCATTGTCTGTGTATATGTGTGTGTGTGTCCTTGTGTGTGTGTGAGAGAAAGAGAGAGAGAGAGAGAGGGAGAGGGTGTGTTTTTTGTCTCTGTGTGCGTATGTATCCGAGTGTGAGGCTGGGATCGTTGTGCGCATAGCCTAATCTCAGAGTTTATTTGGGAGGGATTTCAAACCGGGTAAAACCGGTTGACCTTGCTAATATTTAATAAAGCGGAAGCCAATGATGGATTCAGTGAAGGAGGCACAGCTAGATGAATTAGATGAAGGCAAGATAAATTAATAAGTAAAAGCTAATTGAATTAAAGAAGAATAGAAGAATTTTAGTGACAGCAAAAGAGATACAAGGCCTTGCATCTGAGATTATATTGGCAAATGAAAAACAAAAATGAACAGTAAGAAGCGAACAAGTAACAGAGAAAACAAGTCTAACAAAAAATAATAATCAAGAACCCTCAATGAATTGTCTCTTTTTACATCAGGATATATTGATTTATATTCAAGCAATAACATACCCTAAACGCCTGTAGCATTCAGCCTGTGTGTACGTGTGTCTGTATGAGTGCGTGTGATATTCTTTTTTTTTTTTTGTATTGCGTCTTATCCAAAATCTGGATATTTTGACCAGATCTGAGATGCTTTATTCAAAGCGTCCATTGATAACTCGTTTACGGGCATAAGAAACGAAATGGAAGAACGTAGAAGCGTTTCTTCCGGCCTTTGTTTTTTTTTTTTTTCTGTGTTCGAAAAGATCGACTTGGCACAAGAAACGAAGAGCGATGTTATCAAGTACAGAAAAAACGTGTGCGGCAATGTGGGGGGGGGGTGTGTGGCAAGTGTCGGTTTAGATTTAATGGGGTTACAACTTGAGAGAAAACATAAAAAGAATGATATAGACAAAAAGAGAGAGACAGAGAGAGGAGAGGAGAGAGAGAGAGAGAAGGAGAGAGAGAGAGACGGGGGTGGGGAAAGAGCGATCCAATGTAAATAAAGAATACGCATAAACATTATGGAATTTCTTTTATAAAAGTCAAATCATTTTCTATCTATCTATCTATCTATCTATCTATCTATTTTTCCTTCGTCTGTCTATCTATCTACTTCTTTTCTTTATCTATCTATCTATCTATCTATCTATCTATCTATCTATCTATCTATCTATCTATCTATCTGTATAAATGTATTTTTCATCTATCTATCTATCTATCTATCTATCTATCTATCTATCTATCTATCTATTTCTTTTCTTTATCTATCTGTATATATGTATTTTCCTTTGTCTATCTATCTATCTATCTATCTATCAATCTATCTATCTACTTCTTTTCTTTATCTATCTGTATATATGTATTTTCCTTTGTCTATCTATCTATCTATCTATCTATCTATATATCTATCTATCGAGCTTGCTCGCTAGCTAACAAGCTAGCGAGCTAAATGTTTCATATCTAACTATATCAATTTTTCATATCGATCGTTACCCCTTCATCTATTAGGTTGAGTCATGAGTAATTTGCGTTTTAGGGTTCCGCTTGTTATATTTTGAAGAATATACTTAATAAAGGTAAGCCCAAATTATTTATGACCCAATCTAATATATTCATATCCGAGCTTGTGTGTATCTATTTCCACCAGTCTGTTCCCTTCTCACCTCTCTCCTATATGGACCCGCAAATTACTCGAACCTCACACTATTTTGAAGAACATTCAGATTCAAAACTCTTCCGCACACAATCCTATCTATCTATCTATCTATCTATCTATCTATCTATCTATCTATCTATCTATCTATCTCACTGTTCATATCTATCTATCTATCTATCTATCTATCTATCTATCTATCTATCTATCTCACTGTCCATATCTATCTATCTATCTATCTATCTATCTATCTATCTATCTCACTGTTCATATCTATCTATCTATCTCACTGTTCATATCTATCTATCTATCTATCTATCTCACTGTTCATATCTATCTATCTATCTATCTATCTATCTCACTGTTCATATCTATCTATCTATCTATCTCACTGTTCATATCTATCTATTTATCTATCTATCTATCTATCTATCTATCTATCTATCTATCTATCTATCTATCTCACTGTTCATATCTATCTATCTATCTATCTATCTATCTATCTATCTATCTATCTCACTGTTCATATCTATCTATCTATCTATCTATCTATCTCACTGTTCATATCTATCTATCTATCTATCTATCTATCTATCTATCTATCTATCTATCTATCTATCTATCTCATATTTTTTTTAAATCATTTCACCCCTAGCCACGAAATGACGCTACTGAGACAGAAAGAGGTTTATTGAGTGTTAGAAAATTTGAGAAATAAAAACGTTATTAAATGGGTTAGAATTTCTTTTAATCCTTTTATTCTAAACAAGGCCACAGGATTACTGAGTATGAAAAATTATGATAAAAATAAAAATAATACAAAATAAGATAGAAGACAATCACAGAACAACGATTAAGATGTTGCATTTATATTTTTGAAGGTCAAATTTCAATGGGAATGAAAAAAAAGGAAGAGAGTTTCATAAGTGAGAAATGCGAAGGATGAAGAAACTCTTTGCATAGAACTTACGGTTAAATGAAGCCATTTTAATGTAAAATGATGAGACCTTGTCTCCAGTTTAATACTGCGTTTGAATTGATAAAACCTCGGTAGTATAGAGAACAATTACCATAAAATATTTATAGAAACAACACAGAGAAGAAACGTTGCGGCGGTGGTGAAGTGATAGAAGCCGAGATGCCAGGTCAAGGCCAATAAGAATATCTGGAAAACTTTGCTTTCGAGATATCCCCGAGCTTTACCATTCTATTTTTCAGCTTGACAGAATCTTTCAGCCACAATCTATCTATCTATCTATCTATCTATCTATCTATCTATCTATCTATCTATCTATCTATTAGGTTGGTGCAAAAATAATGACGTAATAATGTCGCTTTTTGACGTATTTTTTAACGTCAAAAACGACATTATTACGTCATTATTTTTGCACCAACCTAATATCTATCTATCTATCTATCTATCTATCTATCTACTCAGCCTATATCTCAATCTTCTTATATTGATCTAATATGAGCGCTAGCACTTGTCTCCGAATTTGCAAAGATGACTTTCAAGTTATGAGTTGTCACCATCATCAACCTTTGACCTCCCTTGTCGGAACTCCATTGGCAATCCCTTACCACACTATTCGGTGTTGTATTGTTGCCCTAAGATCTTCTATGTTCAACCCTGAGTCCCGAGCTATGGTGTCTGGGAAAGTCAATTTTCGTGAGAAGACACACCCAAAAGGATGCCATAGGAGTAAAGATGACACAAATTCCTTGTTCTATTAGGTTTGTGCAAAAATAATGTCGTTTTCTCACATAGTAACATATGTGAGAAAACGACATTATTTTTGCAACAACCTAATATCCGTGGCAGTTAAACTATAATTATATTTTTTAGGTTAAGAGACACTGGCCCCAGGTTTTCTTAAATTGTGTCAAGCGTTGCATAGGGCCTCCAAATGAAGTGCTGGATATTTCTAAGTAGATTTGTATATGTTACATCCAGGCATCTTTCAAGACGAACAGATAATGTCCAACATTCTGATCCCTACGGTAGGACTGGCTCAATCAATGTTCGAAGGTTTTGAACTTTTATGGAGGATGAAAGGTGAGACCGCCAAGTTTTGTGAAGTTTGTCACACGCATCGCATGCAAGAAATCTTTTTGAGAATATATTGTATGAGATCCAAGATATTTGAAGTCTTCAACTCTTTGATGGATGCATTGCTGAACGACTTCAACTCGGATGGTTCAAGGGAGGCTGTCATTTATTATATCTTACTCGCATTGAAATAGAGACCTACCTGGTTCACTGCTTTCTCGAGCGGTTACAGCAAAGATTCTGCATCCTTGATACATAGGCAATGTCAAGGTCAGTCAGGTATTGTGGAGGGTGCCAACGAATCTGGTAGAGATTTTAAAAGAATTCTTTTTTTCCTCCATGTTGTCGAGAGAAATACGTGGAACATCGTGCAGAACAATTTACTTGGAAGGCTGCTACAGCAGAATATTCCTATTACCTTCAATATATACGTTCAGGTACGTTAAAAAGCTATCAAGCTATCTATCTATCTATCTATCTATCTTAGCTTATTCATTATCTATCTATCTATTTATCTATCTATCTATCTATCTATCTATCTATCTATCTATCTATCTATCTATCTTAGCTTATTCATTATCTATCTATCTATCTATCTATCTATCTATCTAGCTTAGCTTATTCATTATCTATCTATCTATCTATCTATCTTAGCTTATCTATCTATCTATCTATCTATCTATATATCTATCTATCTATCTATCTATCTTAGCTTATTCATTATCTATCTATCTATCTATCTATCTATCTATCTATCTATCTATCTATCTTAGCTTATTCATTATCTATCTATCTATCTATCTATCTATCTATCTTAGCTTATTCATTATCTATCTATTAGGTTGGTGCAAAAATAATGACGTAATAATGTCATTTTTGACGTACTTTTTAACGTCAAAAAACGACATTATCACGTCATTATTTTTGCACCAACATAATATCTATCTTAGTTAATGTACATTTGTGTAAGCTACCTAAACTAGTTGAAACACTTGTTTTCGAGGGGATACATCTTGATTTCAACTGCTGTTTTGTTGTTTTCATGACTTTGAAAATATCTCATTTTAGTGAATATAACAATGCTTAACCTAGACTAGCTGAAAATAATTATTTTCGCGTGAAATCAGGTAGATCTATACCATACACACACACACACACACACACATATATATATATATATATATATATATATATATATATATATATGTGTGTGTGTGTATGTTTTAGAAAAACACTCACGATAAATGAAGTAAAAGGAATAAGTGAAGAAAAAACGAAAACAAAAGTAATAAATAACTGAAATAAAAACCTAAAAACAAAATGTGATAAACGAAGAAGATAAGGATGAAAATATGAAGGCAAAAGCCAAGAAGATCTTCCAGAAAAGAAATAAGATAGATGAGAATAGGCAATCAAAAACTGATGTCAAATTTAACGAAAAGGAATATCTTTTTTTTTTTTAATGAAATATGCCAATAACACTTGATACTGACATATATACAGATAGAGTTAAAAAAAAGATACATCTTGAGCTATGGTTATACATCCATCACTTTCTTTCTCTCTGTCTTCAGATATGACAGACGGTAATATTGAGGCGTGTATAAGATATATACGTATAATGAAATAATAATAATACGTTCTATACATAACCACACTTATACAATATATGACTGTTTGTATATGAATTCCAAAATTTCTAGGATATAGCCAACAAATTATTGTCTACCATACTGACAACAGTCAGTTCATCTTCATAATTATGCTTAGTTCTTAATGATATTTGAAAATTACTCGAATAGAAACAGAATAAAAGCAATAATCTTTAACATTTTATCCATCATATTGATTTGGACTTTTAATAATATTCGAAAATTATAAAATCATAATAACGATTAAACAGGCAGATATTGTCGGTTGAATTTAACAAAACGTGTTTAGATGAATTCATTTTTTTCTGTGGTAGTTTTGGTATTAGTGGTTTGAAAGGAGAGTTATGACTGCGGTGTCAGCTGCTTTCTACCTCACTATGTCTGCACCAGAGAGCGAAAATCCTTATGAAGGCAAAAAAATTATTCAGCAGCTTCAGTAGTGGTTAATACCGGAGTAGTCGAAAATCCTTCATAATAAAACTAGGTTTCTATTTCATGATAGAATTTGAAGAATAGTGTCTGGGGAAGACGATGGTCCTCTACTTTGTTTACATGGCCAAAACCATCACAACTTTGCTTTTTCTAGCAATGTTTCGATATTGAAGAGTTAGACGAACTTAGGGATTTTTTGTTACTGAAGTCGCACCCGCAGATTGATGCATACATAGTACTGATGCTAGCAGGGTGTGAGAAAAAGGAAGGCCTTCATAAATCTTTAGTTTAGTGCCTTTTCTAAGTTATTTATAAATCCAGACATTATTGTGAAGTGTTTCAAATGCTTGGTTTTATCTTAACAAGTTTAGCGCAACGGTCATGACACATCCGGAATAATAATGATTTAAACTTTCTTCAACATTTTCACGCCGATGAATAGGGACGCTGGGTAGTACATTTAAAGAAGTCCTAGAGGATGACTGTTTTCTTTAAAGTGTTCTCTAACCCAAATATTTGGGAAGTATTTGGCAATGTTTGTGTTACATGTTGAATAGGTGAGTAGGTGACTAAACGCAATTCGTCTCTGAAGAGATGTTTACTCACTAGTCATAACCTGGTCTTACTCTGAATGGCATTTTGCTTTCACAATGATCTGGGTTTGGAAACTTTTCAGCTAAGACAGGTCACCATTTAGACCTCATTCATATTGTTTGAGGACTCTTTCAATATATTATTGGAATATATTTGGAAGGGAGTTGGGTCCATGGTGCAAACCTGTTTTATGCTGTTTTCGATTGTAAGGGGTTGGGAGATCTCCATATCACTTAATTGGATCGAGCAGCTCTTCCTGGAACTGAATTTGCATAATGGAGATCTAAAAAATGTCAGCTACTTTCTTTGAGCGAAACACTACGTTTGTCATATATATATATATATATATATATATATATATATATGTATATATATATATATATATATATATATATATATATATATATATATATATATATAATAAATTAATTGATTTAAAATATGTTTTTTCCGCTAGACAGTTCTAACCATGCTTCAAAAATGGAAGGTCCGAATTTAATTTTGTAATTAAATTAATGACATTAGTTCCATTTCATCCTCAAGCGAATTTTGGAGTAACTTTTAAAATTACTGGGTTTTAAAGACACAGCTAAAATCATAATTCACGTTTCCAAGGTTATAGATAAATTCACTTCCACTAGACAGGGGTGTTTGCGTGTTCTTCATGTCTATATTTCGATGTATCCGTTATTAGCTACGTTTTGGTAGGGGGTAGGGATGTATTCTTCAATGAAATCTGACATCCGTTAAATGCATGTAGTCTGGATTTTTTTTTTTTAAATATTGTTAACGGCAAAAATTCTTACGGCATTTTTTCTATTTGTATATTTAAAGATTTTTTTTCTTTTTTTAATGCTCTGTGAATTTACATTGAGCCCTATTTTGTAAAAATAAAAATATCTATGAGAACACCGGATTATATATCTTACTGTTCTTTCTTTATATTTATATATATATATATATATATATATATATATATATATATATATATATATATATAAACATATATATATATATATATATAAAGTGTGATCAAATATGAATTGAAACCCAACAGAATTATTAAATAAGGAGCAAATAAGAAACATTTATAAATTTAACATATTTCTCTTTCATTTAAGGTTCATCAGAATTTTTTGTAAGACTTTTACTGAAGAGAAACTTCCGTGACGTTGAGTTCAGACAGAACCCAAGTGTTTTTCTGTTTTGGAACCGTTACTTCCATGATTTTATTCACACAAATGTCTGACGAAGCTTACATAAAATCGAAACATGTTTAATTTAGAAAGATTTCTTATTTATTACTTATTCCATAACATACACACATACAGACAGAAACAAACATACACACACGCATAGACACACACATACATATATATATATATATTAGGTTGGTGCAAAAATAATGACGTAATAATGTCGTTTTATGCCGTTAAAAATGCGTCAAAAAACGACATTATTACATCATTATATATATATATATATATATATATATATATATATATATATATATGCATAAATTTATTTGTTTATATATGTATCCTCAGCATATTTTTTTAACAATATTTCACGAATATTCAGTCCGGTAGATGTAAATAAGTAAATAAATATGGTGTATTAAATAAATAAAAACAGAGACACTACTCAAATATGAGTATCCATTTAAACAATAACTTTTAAACAAACAAATATATATATATATATATATATATATATATATATATATATATATATATATATATGTAATAAATCCGTTGGTATATAATCCAAGTAGATCCTAATAATATCAAATATTAAAAATGATCCACAAAAGAGCTCAATGTATTTACTATAAAAGAACATATAAATTACACATCTAAATACAAAATTAGATCATATATACATATCTGTGTTTGTGTGTGAAACTGTAATATTCGATCCCTTATGTAGAGAAAACTATAGACTTTTTTACATGGGGAAGTTTTTTGAGATGATGAATTATTTTGAAGAATTAACTGTAAAGCTCTTAGCTGAAACTAACGAGCTACTACCCTATATTCGCGTGGAACGGCGTGCACCCCCTATATATATATATATATATATATATATATATATATATATATATATATATATATATATATGCGGAAAACAATATTTGCCACATATATGTTTGTGTGTGCGTGCATAATAGGAAAAATTACACCGAGTTAAATAAATGATAGCGAGATCTATTGAATTAGCAATTCAACCCAGTTTATATCAATCTCTCCAGAAAGAATGTGTGACAAGAAAGGGAAATATATATCAGTAGAAGATTAAATTCTATGATGGCTGAGGAAAATATATTTTGAATTGAAATGTCGATAAAGAGAAAAGATTGCGAATGCCTGGAACAGGAAGTGACAGTCGCACAAGGTGACGGAGAAGAATCGGAAGAGGGAAAAATCCCCGAGAGTTTTATATATAACTGGTGGCAATATGAATATTTTCAGCGAAAAAAAAAAGCTGCCAGGAAATTCTATTCAGTCCAGTGAAAAGGGTTAATGTGTGATGAGTTTTCGTTTAACCATATCAGGATTCATGGCAGAATCAGCAAGTATCAATTTCCTGCTTTCAAGGTTTATTTATCTATTCATACACATATATTTTATTTTTGATGTCGATAGTAATGGTAACAGTGATAGTATCTGTTTGCTTATACCATTCATTCTTTAGTTTTTATTTGAAAGAATGTCAAAATATTATTATGTCTGTAGTAATATGTAAATTAGCTCCGGTATAAAAATCTGTATCGGCATACTTACGGAGGAGTTACCTTCTCTTGACGAGAAGATATATTTTAGAGAGAAAACCTAGCATAAAAATATGGCGTTGCCGATCTGTTACTTAACCACTGTGGAGGATCTTGAATATGTAGAAACCCGTCTTAGGTGTTTCGTATCGTCAGCGAGAGTAAAAAAATAAATAGAGAAAACCAACATTAATGAAAGAGAAAATGAAGTTACAGATTTACTTTTGACTTCAGTGGGGTGTGAGGGTGTAAAATATCTCCGTCATCATCTATCTCTAAGTGGTGGAAGATTTAGCATATGGAAAAATTGCTATCATCATAAAAGCAAATGTACGACCAAAAAACATTGGTCTTAGCAGAAAGAACTAAATTTTTCGAAAGTGTACAGAGGCCGGATGAAACTGTTATGAAGTATCTGCAGCAACTGAAAGAAGAATCGAGATATTGTCAGTTTGAAAGAGTGGGTTTGGAACTAATGTTTATCGAAGACGAGATAATTGTATTAAGACTAAGTGAAAGAATATCTGACCTCTCGTACAATTCTAGAATGGCTTCAAGCATGTGTGGAGTTCTTGCAACAACTGGAATTGATTAAAAAAATGTAATGCCTTCCAAGGCATCATGGAGACTTACAGCGTTAGTAAAAGCTTACTTATAAGCAGATATTGGAACATGAAAAGGGAGAAAAAATAAGGGAAATGGTGTTGTAAGCGTAAAAAGAGGAAATATTTCCCGACGGAAAGCGAGTGGGAAAAGTGAAAAAAATATAGATTCGTAGACTAAAAGTACGGAAGTATTTGAGATAAAAACCACAAGATAAAAATAGGAAAATGATAAGGTTAAAAGGAGTAATTTTATTCAGGCAGGTGGGTACTGGAAGTTACGTTGTGATATCTCCCGGAAAGGGATATATTTGAACGAAGTAGCTAAGTGGTTTGGGCTACTATAACAAAGTAGAATACGGTAGCAGTAATCGACTGGTACGCGTCGTAGTCGCAGGTAAGAAGTGTAGATCAGTGGCCTAGTCCAATGGGCGTCGTTATAGGCTTAGCTCTCAGATTAAGGCTCTAGACCCTATCGTACCTACACGTCCGTCGGTATTTATGACGGACACCAGCCAATCATATTCCAGTGACGGAGAACACAGGTGTACGCATATTTCATTATATCACGTTGATACCGAGGACTTTTTGGGGAAGAATGTGTAGATCAAAGTTAAAGAAAAGTAATCTCCAGTTGAAATAATTTAATGCTTCAAAAAAGAGATTTGAGATAATACCTCATAATTATAGTAGTGGAAAAATCAAAAGCCGCGATCTTTTAGGAATTGACGTCGTAAGAGTGGATACATCGAAATTGGTAAATGCCATGAAGTCTGTAGAATAAGATATTGGATTATTAAAAGAATACTAGGCGAACATTCAGCTTAAAGAGAGCGATCAACCCATATATTCCTAAGTTCGAAAAGTTCCTTTTCATATGTTACCTGTGTTGGTTGCTAAACTGAAGAAAATGGCTTAACAAGAAATATTAGAAAAAGTCAGCCAGGGTGGAAGCAGTCGGGCCTCATCCATTGTGGCGATACTCAAGCCAAGTAAAGTTTTGAGAATTTGTGTCGATTATAAGGTAGGCGTTAATCACCAGACCTGTTCGGATTCATTCCGCTTGCCAAATATTGAAACAGCGTGTTATAAGTTTGCTGGTATGAACTTAAGTCAGCATATCATCATCATCATCTTCCGCTTGACTTTTGTAATCGTATGGAGGATCCGAATGCAGAAGCCACACTCTTTTCTAGAACTATCAACGTCAGCTATCAGCAATTCTGGTACAGTCATACCTGTCCATTGTTTTGACATTGTCTCACCAGTTTTTGCGTTCTACGTCCACCTTCAACGATGCGTTGCATGGTGGTCTTGCACAGATTGTTATGACTTGTAATGTGTCCAAACCACTGCAATTTTCTGCCGAGAAAAAGTTCCGTGTGTCCCACAAAACTTTCAACCCTTTTCCGCACAAACACATTGTTTTTTTTGGTTCCTAATGCCAAGTAGTTTTCTCATACATTTTTCTTAAACGCTTGACTCTCTGTATCTGCCACCATTGTCCATGGTTAATATGCATATAGAAGAATGAATTGACAAATTGATAGCCATACTGAAGACCCCTATTTGATTACTAAGATGGACTCGTTTGATTTTTGAATAACACCATCAAGTCACATTTTTCAAAGCCATTGCAAAGATTCTAGAGTGGATTAAAAATATAATTGTATATCAAGACGACATTTGCATTGGTGAACCAAGGAAAGAAGAGCTCAAAATTAAAACGTAGGTATTTTTTAGGAGATTAAATCGCGAGGGTATAACAATTAATCGTGATAAATGCAAGTTTAAATGTGAAATAAAATCTTACCTACGATATCAAATATCCAAGACGGTATATCGCCGGATGATAGAGACATTAATAAGATATCAGAGATAGCTGCACCCAGAAATAAAGAAAAAATTAGAATCTTTTTAAGATAACAGATATCTGCCGTGATATAGTGACCTTGAGGAACCGTTTAACGAAACAGGGAAGAAGGATACCGAGTTTTAAAAAGACAGGAGATCTCTTTAAAGATTAACAAAAGGCGCATATAAACCAACCATTTGTTAAAATCTTCGACCCATCGAAAGAACTGATGTTAAGTACTGATGGCAGTGTCGCAGAAACATCACACTGTAATGTACTTATCTAGAAAATTAACATCGGCAATAGGCGAATTATTTGAATAATGAGTAGGAGCCATCGACGATTGTGTGGAGCAAGGAGAAAGTTAGAAATATTTTTGCGGGGAGGAATTTTCTTTTAAAAAAAACTGATCATAAGTATTTGGAACTTATATTCAACCCGAGAAGAGAGTTGCCAAAGGTCACATCTGACAGCTTATTAAGATGGTTATGGCGTTCCACTTTGACATAGTATATATCAAAGGAAACGCTCTTCCGCATGTAGATGCATTATCTCGGTTAAACTTTGAGAGTAAAAAATCTTGAACAAGTGAAACTCGTGAGAGGAAAATTTTGCACGGGATAGAAACGAACATGTTACCCTTAAATCGGCTCAGGTTAGGAACTAGGCAGAATCCAATACTGAATAGAATTATGTATAGAATAAAAAAGGAAGGCATGGCTGAGAGGCCTTATGAAGTGTCAAGGCAAAAAATTACAATAGAAAATGGAATTATATATAATGGAAATGGAGTACCTCCACAGTCTCTCAGAAAAGAATTAATTAAAGGCGTGCACGATGATATAAATGGACATATATTGCCTACGCAAATGAGGCTAAAGTGGCATGCATGGGGGGGGCCATGTTATTCGAGAGACTGGGAAAAATGTTAAAAATGCCTAAAGTGTGAAGAGATAAAATAATTTAGGCGAACTAAAATTCACCCTTGGCCAAAGGAAATGAAACCTTGGATACGAGTGCATATGGATCATGTCTACATTAAAGTAATATTTTTGATATTATTTGACACGTATTAACGTTGGACTGAATCTATAAAAGTCGTTGATAGAAAAGCCGCTACTGTGAAGCTTGTATTGAGGATAGTGCTTTCGAGAAATGGAGATCCAAAAACTCTGGTATTCGACAATGCCCCTGAATTTTGTAAAGAAAGTTCACGTGTAGGGTTAAAACGTATTGGCTGCATTCCATACGTTACCACCCACAGTCAAACGGAATTGTGGAGAGAATAGTTCAAACGGTAAAAATGAGATTAAACGCATTCTCTCAAGTTATTTACGCAGATTAATATTAATTTATAGAGCTATTCCGCATGCAGACAGAAGACGAAACCAATCCGTACTGACTGGAAGGCAAATAAGAGCTAATATTGCCATGCCATTTGCAACGAATGAAGGTGTGTGGTACGGAATAAACACAGGATTCAAGACTTGAAAAGGCGAATTTTGTAGTACAAAAGGGATTTAACACAGCTGTCTTAACAAAGAATTGACATATCATACTGGCTCACGAAGACAAATTAAGAACCACAAGAGAGCATGAAGTTATCGAAAACGAGGAGGAAGATGAAGTAGAAGATGCAAGTAAGGATGAATGAATTCAGTATTGAGAGTGATCAGAAAGACCACCATAGATATGAAAGTGGTGAACAAGAGAGAGGGGAGAGAATGAATGTATCCTGATATAGTGAGTAACAATCTGGGGATGAGAGTGACCGGAGATATCATGATGATAAATGAGGAGAATCAATTAAAAATAAAGAGACTCACTGTGAGAGACGAATTATGTCTCCTAGGGTTGTTCATAGAACTCAAAGATCAACTAATGGAATAAAGCCTGTTATGTTCAGAGTGATGTAAATCAGGTACGGTATAAAAGGCAGTATCGCTATACCTAAGGGAGAGTTACCTTCTCTTGACGAGCTTACATCTGCCAGAAAGAACAACTGTCATAGGAATGTCATGATTTTCTCTTCGAGTTACATGCAATATCTATTTTCCTTATTCCTGCAGTTGTATCTCCCCAAGAGATGTGGTTTCTGTTGGTTTTTACTTCTTTGTTTGTGATTCTGTAGCGCCAGTCGACAATGTTCGAATAAGGATGGTCTTTGTCAACATACACAGGCATTTCTCGCTCAAAGTCATTTTAATAATTGATGTCAGAAATCGGTTGTATATAACTGCAAAGGGACTGGTTACGATACATTTAATTCATAGCTGTGATATTTGAGCGGTTGATAGCTGGCCGGTAGGAGAAGATCATGACTTGTAGAAAAGCAAACAGGTTCATTTATCATAATATATTATATATTATATACTAGCCCAGAAGCTGCCCTTCGGGTGGATTTTACTCTAGCTCGTGCTGAAGAATTTGGGGCCTTCGGGATTTTACATTAAGCGTCTTATGTACGGAACAGTTATAAGAATTTAGAAATAATAAAATTATTTTATCTTTACTCGACACTTTAAGTCGGCATAATCTTTCTTCGTATACGCAA
>OZ010573.1:97598196-97618196 GCA_963932145.1 Acanthosepion lycidas | reverse complement strand
AGCTGTTCTGTAATTCTTCAGTCTTCGCTATCAAAAGCTGGCCGTGAGTATTCGGGAAAAAAACATGGCCGCCTTTAAACACATCGAATTGAATATTTTGAGCTTTTGGATTGGTTAACTCTTCTATTGGTGAACTATAAAATGAGTCAGCTGATATTGTCTGGCTCACTAGCACCCAATAATTCCAACAAGATAATCGTACTTATTATAAAACGCAGATTGTGTGTGTGTGTGTGTGTGTCTGTAGCGTTTATATATTGGATCGGATTTCCTACATTTTTCAACCGATTTTAACAAAACTTCACAGGACTACGTAAAATTACCTTCCGGTGGTTCTAACAGCGCCCAGAATTGGAAAACAATTGTTTTTGCACAAAATCAATTTGAAAACACGATTAAGAGGCATTAATGAAAGGGGGACAACACACATCGGGTTAAAACCCAGGTTGTTTGTGTGTGTGTGTTCATTTATATAAGGGATCGGATTTCCTACATTTTTCAACCGATTTCAACAAAACTTTTTTGGCAGGTAGTGTTTCTTATTGTCTTGCACACTTTTTTCTTTATTTTTACATTCAGAATGCTTTAAAAATTCCATTTACAAGACAATTGTTTATAATAAAATTCTATTCAATCGGTAGACTCATAACGATTGAAAACAATGTTTTTGTTTGAGTTTGGGTTTGACCAATTCGTAAAAAAAAAACCAAAAACCAAAACAAAACAAAAAAAAACTATTTAAGACATGCGTGTCCGTCAACTTTAAACAATAATCTAACGATCTCTACTGATTGTAAGAATCCAAACATCGGATAATTCTTTATCTTTAGGGAAAGATAATTCCACGTACTTTAGGGCCGTTTTTATAATTCCCTTTGCAATTTGGTACAGGTCATCTATAAGGAATTGGTTCTATTTGAAATTAATTCAATATTTAAAAGAAGGTATTAAGAAATAATTTAAAAAAGCCGACCTAAGAAATTTGATAGACAAAAAAAAAAAAAATATTTCGAAGATGATAATTATTAAAGAAAGAACACAGTACTTACCTTGTACCCGACTTTTCTGCTAAATTTCTTTTTCTTTTCTTTTTTTGTTCATGCAGGTGAGTCTTTTACGAGGCGGGTCTGTGTGTCTTGCTTAGGGGTTTACGAGAATTTCCGTCGTTTCCTCAGTGGACCTCAACTCATAAATGACTTTTTAAACTTCAATAATTGTCCAAACGTGGGTATCTTTTCGGGCGCCAAGGTCATCCCCCTCCTCCCCTTACGGACGGCCTCCATTACACGCACTAACACAACAGTATACGCAATATTCGCTAAGAGAGAGTGGGTATTTTTTACTCTCTCTCCATTCACCTAAGGTTTGTGTTGAGAGGGCACGGTCACTGTTACCGATTCTTTCCCCTACTTTAATGACAGCGATATCTAGCGTGATTTCCTCTTTCGCCGATTCGTTTAATAGAGAGTGGAACGTCACTCAAGGTCAACCATCTCTACTGCGTGACTCGGGAGTGCTTTCACAATTTTGCGTTTATTGTTGCCCACGTGCACGTACTTGGCTTACTTTATTCGCCAACTTCGGACAACTCAAGTTGTTAATTACGTGTTCTAGCTGCTTTTTTGTTTTATAGTTCCAACCCAACCCTACACACGTTAGCCAATTGTACTAAAACCCCATTTCCTTTTGGATTTACCCTTGGTTTACCTTTCTAAATTTCCACTTTTTTAGTTTCGAGTTCCCCTTTAGTAACATCTTACTTATTATAAAACGCAGATTGTGTGTGTCTGTACGTTTATATATTGGATCGGATTTCTTACATTTTTCACCCGATTTCAACAAAACTTCACAGGACTACGTAAAATTACCTTGCAGTGGTTCTAACAGCGCCAAAAATTGGAAAAACACAATTATTTTAGCACGAAATCGATTTGAAAGCACGGTTAAGTGTATCGCATCCGGCCGGAAGTTACTGACGGCTACTCAAACGTCCGAATGCCGTTAACTTCCGGTGACTCAGCGTTTATTTTCAGAGAACGATACACAAAAAGTAAACAAATGAAATCTAAACATACACACGTCCTCCTAACGAAAAATAATAACCGGAAACTACTTTAAATACACATGGTGTCCAATTTTTTTTTACTGTATTCAATAAGTAAAAATCATAATTTGTAAAAGATTACAGAAAGGCTACTAAATGAATAAGATTTATTAGATCATCTTACTTATTATTAAACGCAGATTGTGTCTGTGTGTATCTGTTACGTTTATATTTTGGATCGGATTTCCTACACTTTTCAACTAATTTCAACAAAACTTCACAGTACTACGTAAAATTACCTTCCGGTGGTTCTAATAGCGCCAAAATGTGGAAAAACAATTGTTTTTGCACAAAATCAATTTGAAAACACGATTAAGAGGCATTAATGAAAGGGGGGCAACTCACTTCGAGTTATACTTATTATAAAACCCAGGTTGATTGTGTTTGTGTGTGTGTTTGTGTTCGTTTATGTATGGGATCGGATTTCCTACATTTTTCAACCGATTTCAACAAAACTTCACTTTTTTTTGACAGGTTGTGTTTCTTATTGTCTTGCACACTGTTTTCTTTATTTTTACATTCAGAATGCTTTAAAAATTCCATTTACAAGACAATTGTTTATGATAAAATTCTATTCAATCGGTAGACTCATAACGATTGAAAACAATGTTTTTTGAGTTTGGGTTTGACCAATTCGTAAAAAAAACAAAAAAAAACTAATTAAGACATGCGTGTCCGTCAACCTTAAACAAATAATCTTTGTCAATTTTATTTTTCAGTCTTTATGATGGTCGATACTTGATCAATCTCTTACTATTACATTCCCGGGCAACGCCGGGCTCTACTGCTAGTCTTTATATAATATAAGCGGTCTATCTGGGTGAACTTAGTGAGTTATAGGAGACAGAAGGATAAACGGATTGTGTTATCATCAAACATGATATCTCGGAAGTATATAACTGTAATCGTGGCGTTTGTTTCGTTCATTGCGCGAGAAGAGACGAAAGTTGTAATGTATTAAAGCTGGTTCACCACGACAATGCGCATGCTCACAAAAGCATCCAACAGTCTTGACCGAGAAGAACGTTGCCGTACTGGAAGAACCTCCCTATTCACCTGATCTTGATCCGTGTGACTTTCCTCAAGGGGATCATCAAGACGACACGTTTTGAAGGCGTGTAGGCCATCAAAGGAGGCGTAACGACGGCGCTGAGGGGCAACCAAAAAGAATAATTTCAGCAGTGCATAGAAGCGTGACATAGGCGGATATAAAAGTGCATTAGATTCGAGAGGGGGTTTAATTTGGATGGGAAAACAAGTCGTTTGTTTGGAATTGAAATAAATTCTTTGTGACACTAGACTCGTTACTTTTCGGACAGACCTCATATACACGATTATACTATGTTGCAAACTAAAAGAAAAAAAATCTGAAACTAATTCTAGGGAAGATGTACTAAGCTGTAAGAATGAACTATTAACTGTAAAAAAGATCGAATACAGTCGTCAGTAAAAGAGACATTCCAAAACCGAAAAAATCGAACTCCAATTTATGAAATATTCTTTATCTTGAACACAAGTGTTTAAATAGCACACGCATTTCTAGGCCGGTCGAGTATCGTTTCAAAATGATGAGCGACGGATTAAAAGAGCTAGCATAGAATTAAAGGTAAGATACTAGATAAAATTAAATCCCGTTTTCGAAGTGTTTGTGTGCAGCAATATGTTAACACGGATCGGTTGCAAAAGTACGACATATTTTGACAAACATGGTATTTTGAATTGCAACTTTCAACTTGTCCAGAAGAATCAAAATCCCTAATGTGCCCTGTTTACACTTCATCCTCTCAGTTCTTTATCTTGCAGAACTGATCAGCGCTAACCGTAGAAGGTTTTGAAAATGTTAAGGAGTTGGTGCTTGTGGGTGTTTCCATTCAATATTCTATCGTTGATTATCGTTTTCACGAGAACTTGGCCTTTCCTAGAATAGAAGTTCAATAAGGAGTCGCAATGTCTCGAAAAAATGTTGCTGCAATCGCCAAGGATTTGTTGAATGACCCCATCTTCTGGGGCTTTATGGATTCCAGGCCGGGTATGGATGATTTTTGATGCAGAACAATTACTAATTTGAATATGATTTTCGACATAATCGATAGCAACTCAATGGTTTTTCCGATTCATGCTGCGAACTTTCACAAAGTTGTCGCCAGCAGCTGTTTTTGCTAGCCATTTCGTTCCTTCTGTCATGCTAAAACTCTATTCCCATATTGTATCGAGATTCTTCGTTGGATGCAGTAAGGAACACAACTTCAGCCCGTACCCCCTCCAAAAAAACCCCAAAAAAGCAAAAAAAAAAAAAAAAAAAAACCCAGATCACTGCTTACTGTTCTTACTTCATGGAAACTAAGGTCAAATTTACTTAATACTGGCACAACGACAACTCTCTGATCAGCGACAAATATTCACTATAACGAGTATATACACAAGAAAATCCAAAAAGGTTAGCAGAACATAAGGCCCGGTGGAGTAATGTATAGCGGTTCGGTTTGAAGAATCGGAGAGTCGAGTTCGAATTGCTGTCGGATCCATCACATGCTTGGAAAAAGGTATGAATCCTCTTCTTCTCCCACCCACAAGTGTGGGCAAATAGGACAAGCTTGGTAATTTGAATTGCACTGGGTTCTATAGCCTTGGTTGGCAACCAGTCTAGTAGAAAGTAACTCTGAATTTAAAACTGTATGTAACTCAGACGTAGCACAAGCCAAAGAAAAGACGTCCTGACTACGGTCGAGTGATGATGATCATGATAACTTAATACAGAAGAATAATACAAACAAAAGTATGGTTAATTATAGAACACCTCTAATATGTGACTCTCTCTTTCTCTCCCCACTCCCTCAAATTACGGTCATATTACGTTGAAACACCGGTCCCTGTCCGATCACCGAAGTTAAGCAACGTTGAACATGGTCAGTGCCTAGATTTGAGTATACTATATGAATATAGTATTCTCAAATACTCAATGGTATTCTCAAATAGATAAAGGTTTGGAATTTGAGTTTGAATTTCAATGGGATTCGTTAAATTCACTTAGACGCAAATAGCCTTTATTCTTTCAAATGGTTTAAATAGTAAGACTTGTATCAGAAAATCATTATCATCTCGAAAGAATTTTTACAATAAAAAAATTCCTGCTTTAAATAATCTTAAAACGGTTGATAAACCGTAAAAAAAAACAAATCAAAACAATTTTTTTCTCTCTCTCTCTCACTCGTAATATAACTTCTTTGTCCTGTTTCATGGTAACTTTTCTAATGAAATTTCCTGTATGGTATGTAGACTCTAGGAATTTAAGAGCAGTACTAGACTAGTGACACTGTCACATTATTTTAGAGATGAAATATCTAGATGAGACCGTGTTTTCCAAGATAACATTTTGTTTTTTCGCACGTCTCGCTGATTGAACTCTTTCTAGCTTCTAGCTTTTCAGCCAACGTCTATCTTCAACAATTTAAATACAATATCAATCGTTACCTTGTAACTTCGTAATTCCTCTCCTTTTATTGTTCTAGCTCCTCAATGTTATGTGTCTTTTTTATATTCTTTCTCCCTCAGTAACCCTATGCATATTTGTGGTATTGTTGGTGATATGATAAAAATGCTGTCCTATTTAAATGCTGCCCAATGACACCTTGATACCCAGAAGACTCAATGGATCAGAATATATAAAAAGTCGTGCTACGACTAAATATACATGGCCTGAAGATTTTGTTCGAGTATGAAACAGACTATCGTCACTCTTATATTTACACAGCGGATATTGTGCAGTTTTATCCATGCATATAGCATACGGTAAACTGTATACAACGCTAAACAAAATCTTAAGACCAGACACAAAAGGGTTAAAAATATAAAATACTGTTACTTTAATCAAACTATATTTGCGAATTATTTATATTTGATTAGAAAATATAGTTTATCAACAAACAAGTGAACGTTTTAAGCTTTTAAATGATAAATTTAAACAAACATTGAAAAAAGGATCTTTTGGTTGGTCAAAAAGATAGTAGCATGTATATGCTCTCAAGATTATGTGTGTGTCTGTGTGTGTCTGTGTGAACATTGAATTCAACATTCAGAGGCGACAGACTGTTTCATGTTAGACGCAATCAAGCCTTATATTTGCGTCTAGTATGAAACATTCTGTTGCCTCTGAGGATTGACTGCAATGTTTCACTTTAACATACAATCTGCCTCTGATATTGAGCAATTTATCCTATAAGTATAGAGCACCTTGAAACAATATTTCTTCATATATATATATACATATATATATATATATATATATATATATATATATATATATATATATATATATATAACCAAATGAACAACTGGCTTTATTTTGGGGAGTTATTGAACAGACGCGGAAAATGAAAATAAATGTCCAAGGTTAAAAACAAATCTTACCCTCGCCTCGGGTAAGAGCCAGTTTACGAGAAGGACTACAGTGGACTAAAAATCGTGGGCAAATCAACGGCAAACCGCATTATTATCTTTTCCAGAAAGAAAAGAAATCGTTGAAGAATTGTATTGGCCTACGTCTAAAGAGAAAAGGCTAAGAAAAATTATACACCGGGACAGGTCAGATATTATGACTAAAAAAGATGGTAATTAAATTTTAGGGAAACTACCTGAATATATATATATATATATATATATATATATATATATATATATATATATATATATATATATATATATGTATGTATGTATGTATGTATATATATATATGTGTGTGTGTGTGTATATATATATATATATATATATATATATATATATACATATATATATAAATATATATATATGTGAAAATATTGTAGAAAATAGGAAGGAAACTGGTTTGGTAAATAATCCAAAGTTCCTTAGTATTTTTGTAATTATTTTTAAAAAATAGTGCTCGATACGAAAGTAGAGCATAAATATAATTATTTATTTAAAAATATGATTCCAACTCGCTACATAAGAGGTCTCATGTTTCAAAAAAATTTCGCTTGAAGATGGAACAGAGCCTACTTTAACTCAAGTTAATTCAAATATTATTTTGAAGTTTTCGGCTCTTGTTTTGAAACATGAGACCTCTTATGTAGCGAGTTAGAATCATATTTTTAAATAAATAATTATATATATATATATATATATATATATATATATATATATATGCGTGCGTCTGTGTGTTTGTTTGTTTATAATTGCATGACAATGAGTGTTTGTGCTTTCTGGGTTAAACGTATACTTATTACACACACACACACACATATATATATATATATAATATTATATGATTTATATTTGTTTATGTCACTATCATTTTGAATTTATTTATTGAACGAAACACTCCCTATCGCAAAAGCTCGTCGTTGTTACTAAATTGATTGTGAAACACACACATACACACACACACACACACACACACACACACACACACACACACATATATATATATATATATATATATATATATATATATATATATATATATATATATACAGAGACACAGCTAGCTAGCTAGCTAGATAGATAGATAGATAGATAGATAGATATGCACACATGCATATGCCCATATTCACTTATAAACGGAAAATAATTGCTTCGTTTCTGAGACTGCAAGTAAAAATATAACCCAATATCGAGAATCAATTCCTTTGTTGCTGAATGTGCAATATTTCATATTCAGTACAAATCATGGAGAACGACATCTTATATATAATTTAGTAGCTGCCGTTGACCACATCATGTAAAAGAAATATTATATTTCATTTCAAGCCTTGGAATTTTTTCTTAAGATAATTCGGAAGAATTTAATTTTTCAAAATAATTTATGTGGCCAGTTGTAAAGTTTTCTTTGCCTATTTTTGCCCATGAAAATTGATCCTTGCCCATTGGTAGGTGTTTCATGATGCGTGTTTTTGTATGTACTCCAATTTTGTTGGTCAATGATGAAGTTGTATAAGAAGCCCCACAAAAACTGTAATAACATAATAGGCATCGCCACTCTAGCAATATTAACAGAGAAAATAGACCATAAATCCAATAACAAAAATTTCTTCACCTTATAGAGGCTATTTACATTCAACAAAAACGAAAATCCATTTATAAATATAGCTATAGTCCCAAAATTCAACCAATGAGGGCTCAGTAAAATAAAGAGGTGCTCAAATGTTATGGAGATGCATGTGTCTCCCAAGGCCTGCATGAGATCTGCAAACTTTTAGACATTATGCTTGAGTAGTTGAGGATCAATTGCTATATGTTTCCACAGTGACAATTAAGCTTATCATTGTGGGAGCATCATGATGGCGATCTTTAATATTTTCATGCATTTGATCCCGGTGTTCAAGTCAGCCTCGTTCAAACCTTTGAATAGACGAGAAGCAAGACAGGAGCTAGCCCCTTCGTCCTGACACTCTTTTTTTCTCGGGGAGAAATGGGGATGCTACATCGCGTCATGTAGTCTTTGAGTATTATTTGTAACACAAGAGTGGCTTTCTAACTGACCTGCTTGCTAGAAGCTAGCCAAACAGAAGTTGTTTTGGAACTTGCTATCGATTATATAAGAAAGATCTCCTGTCCAACTGAGCTGGATTTTCCTTAGGATGGCTTCAGTAACCGTCACGTTACATTTAGTTACAACTTCCCTGTTTCAAATGCGATTATCCAGTTTTCTGCTGCATATGTGAGGCATTAAGTTTCATATATATATATATATATATATATATATATATATATATATATATATATATAATCTAGAGAGAGAGAGAGAGATCTAATATATATATATATGTATGAAAAAATGCATAATCTAATATATATATGTGTATATATATATTTATATATATATGTGAATATATATATATATATATATATATATATATATATATATATATATATATATATATATATATATATATATATATATATATGGTTGGGTAGATGTGAGCTTGTGACCCTAGATTTCACGCTTTAGCGATCGTCAGACAAACTGATTAATTTTTTAAAAAATTTTGGTTTTATGTAGATTGCGTGTATTGGTGTTATTGTGGAAGTGGTGGGGGAAACTTCGTCGTTTTTTCATCGTACTGACGAAAACATCGATGTATGCAGACACATATACATACTTGGTCATCCGTCGGGACTCATACATATATAAACATATGTGGGCAGTTTCGGATATGACATATGGCTGTATACGGGTGGTGTTGTGTCTATACATACGCATTAGTATGTTGAAATTTAAAGATTGGAAGTGTGGCGGAAATTTCATATATATATATATATATATATATATATATATATATATATATATATATATATATATATGCTTGTATGTATGTTAACATAAAAAAATTTAATTTAAAATTCTTACTATCCCCCCGCTCGCGCCCATGTACAGTCGAAACAGCATAAACAATTTAGTTGGATGAATTTCAAAACGACGAAACGTGTCACACGAAAACTTTCTGTCATATATTTTCCCCTATATATATATATATATATATATATATATATATATATATATATATATATATATATATAAATATACGGAAAAAATTATTACATATATATATATATATATATATATATATATATATATATACGGAAAAAATTATTACATATATATATATATATATATATATATATATATATATGTGTGTGTAGGAAGGAACACGTGAGCACATGTAAAAACATGAATATGCATCCCTAACGTAGTTAAAATAAACGCGCAAATATGACAAATTGAAAAAAAAACATTACAATTGTAAATATTTAATATACGAATTAGCCTCATGAAAATTTGACATATTACTACGAAACTTCGTAATCGAGGAAAATTACTGTTAAGTAATTCTTTAAATATATATATATATATACCAGATGCAACGGCACAATTGTTCAAATCATGTAACAGCAAAATTGACCAATTGAAAGATTAAGATTTGAACCGTCATATCTTAGAAATGATTAAAGATATGATACTGGAATTCTCCTAGTCTTTTCTAACACTACTGGACTCTACTTTGGACATTAAGAATGTATTTGGTTCTAAGTTGAAATGATGATCGCTCTTGCTGTTGCAACACGCTGATCTAGTTGTCCTCTCTGCTCTTCCCTCTTTTTTAAAAGAATTTACCGTTCTCTTAATGATTCTTGAATGAACTTTGAAGATGGAAGCCAGAGTATGAATGATGGTACCATTACTAAATGCCAGAATGATCTCTTTCATCTCATCATTGCTCATTTGGGAAGATATAGCGGAAGTGACAAAAAATGATTATAAACTGTTCTCTTTCTACCTGAATAACACAAAGGGCTTTTTCAGTGATTCTTACGACATATAGCATCAAAATGGGTAAGCGTCTTATCTGAAAACCTGAAAAACATAGTCAGTTAATTTATTGGTTTTTAAATGTTAAACATTTTGTGGGGTGGACAGTTATCCCATGCTGTTACACGATTTGGACAATTTTGCTGTTTGATATATATATATATGTAGTCAAACATATTGTAATTTTGCTTATATACACACTTATCGACGTTGCTTATCTACGGTGAATGGACGGGAACAGATTCTTTAATGTGATGTGGCCATAAGGCCGGTATTCTTGAACCAACGTCATTATGTGTGGCTGACAAATATTGTCGTTGTTATTACATTCTGCGTTTTGATTCACACGTTTCAGTCTAAAAAAAAAAATGATTTACTTAAAAAAAAAGGTTTTTCTCTTCACTTTCTTTTTCACGTCTCTGAAAATGGTTCATGTGAGTCGAATACTTGGACACCGGCTTCATTTCGGATACTTCCGTATGTACAGCAGCTAACTTTGCGAAAAGACGATGGATATATTCAATAGACAGAATATCAATCCTTTTTAATAAAACTTATGTATTATTGTATAAGATTGATTCAAAATCTATTGATATTCTATGTTTATTGGATTATGTATTATTCTGTGACTCCTAAAGAAGACATTATAACGACGGTGAGCTAAAATGTTCTTTGCAAAACTTACTTTTTAATATTACAATTTCAATGACAAAAAAAATATAAAAATATTGTTTTGGGACAATGTGCCGGATATCTTCATCACACTCTCGAACAAAGACATCTATCATTACCTCTTTAAATTTGGTTTACAGAAATTAGGGTTAAATTTCATTTGCATATGTTAACACCTAACCTATTTTCATTGGAAATATATATAAATTTATTGGAAATATACGATCAGCTAACATTAAAAAAGGCTTCCATATCTTTTCAGGGTGTAAGTGATCATAGCTCTTCACAGATTCCTTTAATTTATTATCGGTGGATTCTTTGGGGTAAGATAAGTTGTTTCCCGATGCATTCATAACGGTTTTTAATTTGGACTTGTTATTCTACTAGAATGGTTACCCTACAAAGATAGAGAACCCAGTCTACTCTATGATTTTATCCATAGCCAGACGGGCGAAGATATTGATTCATATTACTGGGAAAATGAACGCAAATGATTTGTAAATGCCCTATCCTTTAAGGACTGAAGTAAGTAATCTACTGCACAGCTTCCATTGATTTAATATCTGTCAATTTTGATGACTTCTTAGTTTCCTCTTGGATTTTTCCATAATTTAGAATTTAAGGTACTGTATATACTCTTGTATAAACAGGCTTCATATTTAGTGCGACATCTGAAAATTTTAATCCCTCCAGAAATAATTTACCTGTATTTGTCGGTAACATTTAATGCAACAGGTTACCGACAATACATGGATTTTAACCTCAAAAAATTACCTGAGTAAAGTGTGACCCCTTATATTAGGCGTAAAAACTGTTCATAAAAACTTGGACTATACTCAAGTATAGACGGTACTACTTGTTCTAGATTGGTTGCCTACCAAAGCTGGAGAGATCAATCAAAACTGTTACTGAGTCCGTAGCCTGGGAGAGGAAAGATGGGTTCATGCCTTTCTAAGGGACATTAGCGCCAAAGTGAACGGAAAATACTTGAGTAGAATATGAAATCCTCTTAAATTTAATTTGCCATGCGGATAATCCTTACACTTGATTTTCCTGAATAACAATAAGCGGTGGGGATTAAAAACTGTTTTTTCTCCCTCTCTGCGAATTCTTGGATTTGAAATTAGTGCTCCCAGTATCATTTTTGCTTTTTAAAATATCTTCGATAACAGATGTGCCCATTTGAGAAAATAACTATAAATGATAACTCCATCTTCCACGTTTTTTGACGTATTTTTTAACGTCAAAAAACGGCATTATTACGTCATTATTTTTGCACCAACCTAATATTATTCGTCCAAGCATTGAATACTGTTGCCACATATACTCCGGTGATGTTCATCGCGAGGTTCATGACAGAATCCAAAGTAATCGATCATGACTTGGCATCTGGACTTCCGTCACTTTCTCACAGACGTAATGCGGCTTCCCTCTGTCTTTTCTACAAGTATTTTTATGGCAACTACTCTGACAAGCTTTCTTCCCTTGTGCACCATCTACATAAATTTAAATAGAGTGGCATCTGTATCCAACCTTTTTTTATTGTTGAAATAGTTAAATGCAACCGCCACTTCTATTCTCAGTTTCTTTTCTCGCACTTCCGGACTGTGGAACTCCCTTCCGCTTACTTGCTTCCCTGATAACTACAATCTTCAAAAATTTAGATAAAATATCAATCGCCATCTTCTGATGTTTTGTAATAATTTTCTTCGCCCCCCCCTATAATCAGTGTTTCTCTCATTTTCACTTTCTGTAACCAGCAGCATACTAGTGAAACTCCCGCCTTGCTTGGAGTGAAATGAGTTTAATATATATATATATATATATATATATATATATATATATATATATATATATATATATGTAGTCTTCTGCTAGCATATTTGATTTAGGCCGTACGATGGCATGTTTTATCTTGATCCGTTTTTATCGTTTTTGTGATTAAGGAAAGCGAAAAGAAAGCAGTCGTATTAGTCGTAAGAAGACAGACTGTATGGTTGTTCAGAAGATGAAGATCCCAAGACACTATCTGCAAACTGGAGATACCAAAATCAAGTAAGTACGAAAATTTAGATATCAGGGAAAGTGTTTAAAAGAGGACCGAAATATGATACCGAAATTCGAAGGCGCATTGCTACTGTGAAAGAATGTCTTTCAGAAGGTAAACAAATTCTTAAGAAACAGGAAAAATTTCGTTGTGAATAAAAACTGCTGAATTACTATGTAATATCAGTCTTCCTTTATGGCAGTGAATACTGGACAATCTTCTTAGATATGAAGACGCTTCAGACAAGAGAAAGATCTTTCTACAGAAAGATACTGAGAATACCATTGACTGAAAATATGAGTAAATAGGACGGTTTACTGGAAATAAAGAAGAGGTTTATACTTAAAATCAGAAAAATCTCTGTTGAAAGTCACACGATATATTTAACGCAAGAGAAACAAAGTGAAACAGTAAGCAACAAACCCAATGAGTTTGTATGAATGGATGGCAGAACATGAATTGTAAGTGGTGGAGAAACAGCAAACATTTAGCACGAACTACGAAAGGAAGTTGCAAAGATCTATGATCACTGACGTTTTGAAGGGACACTGTAGACAGAAGATGAATATTGCCTTCTTTACAGAATTAACGTTTTATTCCTCTGATTTCCGTCATTACAATCAGTGTTACTGTAATTATTCTTGTTTGTATATATGTTGCAAATGCAATTTGTGCCACTAATGAGGACAGTTGTCATTATCGAAGGTTAAATTCACTGTCAGAACCATCACAAGCCTTTGTCGACATCCTTTTATTTCTCTGATTGTCACTTGACAAGACAATTAATTGATCATTGAACGTAAAAGTACAACATAGCAATGAAATTTACGTCTGATTCGTTTTAAGACAAGCATGTGTTATTCATAGTATTTCATTAGCTGGAACTAATCCCTACACTTTTGTATTTGGTGTTTATACTTGCGTAATTTTGAAATTGTCCTAATAAGTTTCCCGTTTTTTGTTGGAGGGGGGATGTTACACACTAGAGTCTCCTTTTTGAATGTAAAATGTTGCATTTTCGAATGTTAAATTTTAATCTGAAGAAGCCTTTCATCACATCATATCCAGTGTTTGGACTTGAGGACTAATTTTGCTTTTACGTTCCCAACAAATTTCCATATATTTTTTCGGCTACTATCGGTGTTATATTTTCAAATATTGATCGATTTTGTTTAACAGCTTATCAACCTCTATGGGTTATTTAATGCGGGAATCTAAATATTTTAAACAATTCTAAACAATAGCTTCAACTAAATATTTACTATAATTATGTTATTGATGGCAATTTTAGTATGAAAAGTTATTATTCATAATTTTACTACAAATATGTATTTGGTATTTTTTTTTTATATAAAAATGTATTTTTATGCTTTCATAGTGTTTTGATATTGTTTGTGCGTTCAATATTTCCCATACCTGGCATCCTAAAAGGGTGGAACTGAGAGCAACAATAATTAAGAGGTAAATACACACTCCTCGAAAACTACAATCTCCCGGTCAGAAGCCTTGTTGCCAGATGTAGTTTATCGTCATACCAATATTGACCGATAATCAGGACGCTTTCTTTTCCGTAAAAGTCATATTCAGTTTTTATAATTGGATAATCGTAGGTCTAATCTTCCCATATTCTCCAACTTTTGTTACTTTAGCAGCTGTTGAACTTTTCAGCGTTCTTCTGATTTCTGTTGTATTCTCGAATGTTATAAATTTTCAGAGATAACAAAACCCCAAAGAAGTCCGTCGATTACAACAGCCAAGACACTGCATCAAAATAAAAGCAAGATAGAATCGTTAACGTTTACATAAACTTTGATCGACTTCAGCTGCTGTCTGTGAATCCTGATATTGTGCACACCATCTTCCATTTCAATCTGACTTATAACGTTGCTATACAGACACAGTGGCGTAATGGATTGCGACACGGATTGAGGAATCGGAGAGCCGAGTTCGAATTCACCACACTCGCTTGGGAAAGGTATGAATCATCTTCTTCTCCCTCCAGCTATAGGTAAATAGAAGGAAAAACCTGGTCTATAGCCTTGAATGGCAACTGGTCTATCACAGAGATAGTTCAGAGTCTTCATTCGGCCAGTGGAAGGACAGCCAGTGGAGTAATTGGAAACTGGTCGAGTATTTCTATTAGAATTTCTTATATGAAAACTTAGCATTGCCTACTGTTATAGTGATTTTCCAAGCGTAGCTTAGATGTGGCCCAAATCCGAAAGTATGGGTCACCCAATGAGGATCGAAGTCAGTTGTAATTGCTCTAGCGAGACAAGTTTGCCAACCATTACATCACATCGACGTGCCCCATTGCTCACTGTTATAAAAGAATAAAGTGTCGCTGCCGACACTTGAGTTTGAACACAGGCCGCCAGTGAGCAAACACAGTCGATCTTATTGAATTGAGCAAACCACGTGACTATATCGGAAACGCATATATGTCGGAATAGCTGACGACTAACGTTCTGCATTTCTACTCTATCCTCTGTTATTATACGGACTGCTATTCTCTACTCTATTCACTATACTATTTCTCTATTCAGATCATTATATGATCGTTACTTCCGAGCGAGTATTATCGAGCAAGTACTATTAGTGCGAGTGCTATTTGAAGGCGTCTGACACCAATATTGTTCAACTATTACTATAGTTTTATCCGCGATTACAAAGTCTCTACTCCAATGAGAGTTACGAAAGTGACAACGGGTATTCTTTGATATCACAAAACCTATATTATTTTCACACGGATTAATATACTCATCTTTGTGGCTAGTATCACAATGATTCAGTCTTTTATCCCAGATGCTTTCTTCGGGAGGATTAAAGCACTGGTTAGTGAATTTGCTTACAGCCATATCACGTTCGAAAATCGGCTCTCGACCGATCACCAAAGTTAAGCAATGTTGACCCTGGTCAGTAATCAAATGGTTGACTGCTGGAAAATACCACGTGCGAAAAGCCTAGCAAGCTAGCGATAGATACAATTTCGCTAGTAGCTTTCCTACCTACCATCAGGATCACTGAAATGCAGGAGAGCATCCTTCTACGTCTTCTTGGCCTTACATTTTCCACTGACATATAATGGAGTCAATGCGAGGAACGTTGGTTCACTCTGTCATGCCAAAATATTGTTCTTATCAGAATCCATCTTGCAAATTTTTTTAAATCTACTATACGTACATGCATTGTATATTGTTGCTATATCTGGTTTGGTGCTCCTACTATGCATCTCAAGATTCTTGACAATATCTAGAGAGGAGTCTGCAATAAAATCGGTCCTGATCAGGAATCTCATCTCCAGTCACTTTCTCACCGATGTGAGGTGAATTCTCTCTGTTTGATCAAAAATACCTTCATGCCAATTGATCGGATGAATTTTTCCCCCTGATGCTTCGTCTATATGAATTTAAGCGTGTCACTAGATTGCCAACCAGGTCTCACCTTTTTACTGTTAGACCTACTAGTGTGTTAAACAGTTTGTTTTTATCTCACATATCTGTAACTCCGTTCTGATTTCTTGCTTCCCAATAACTACAATCTTCAAAAAAGATGAAAAAAAAAACTTGATATGCCAAGGTGATTCTGGATTGACAGATCGTAAGTCCGAATTGGAGCTGGGAGAGTCATGTAATTGACTCGTTTATGAATTTGGTAGTACCGGAATTGTGATTTCAGTTCTTAGGCCAATTAATATGAATATGCTCCGATTTATTGGGAAAAGACTTAATAATAGTAAAAATAAAGCACAGGATGGGATATGACTAAACATGAACATTAGAAAGAGAACAATCTACACTAATAGATTGAATAAAGCGTTCACTTCGAAGATTATGTTTCAGCTTCTACTTTTGTGACTAATTGTGAGTTTAATTCTTTGGTCTGATAGTATGAAGCCAATCTGTGGACATATGGCTATCATTACTTGACTTTTGCTAAAAAGAAAAGAATACGAGATACTCCTAGACATAGACACAGGAATAAGAACAATATGCACTCGGAGATTGAAGAAAGGGTTCAATCCCGAATACCCTGAAGGATGCCCTAATCAATTGACCTTAAGATCATTGTGATCATAACAATCAAGATGAGAACATTGGTCCCACCATAAATAACAAAATCAATAATGGTACTATTGTTGTTCGACGTTTACGAAACTTAATAGAATACTGTTTACATTATATCGTAAGTTAGTGAGATAGATAGATTGATAGGCAGATTTGTTTTTTTTACCGTTTATCAAGCATTTTAGCTTATTTAAAGCCGTAACATATTTGGGGATTGTAATAATTTTCATTTTTTTGGAAATGAATATTTTGTGATACAAGTTTTACTATTTAACCGATAGCCGCGGGAGAAGTGATGGACTCTTACCTTTGCCAAGGGTATTTTCATCGTAATTAAATATAACGAACTCGATTGAATTCCAAATTTGGCTATTCAATTTCTCATTCCGAGTCGCCATAGATTAAACCATCCCCACAACAAAGCTTAAAACACCTGGTAGACCAAAGAGGTCACCCATCTGGGTAAAGAACACGATGGACATTGCTTCGGCGTCACCTCGAGTGTTAGGTAATATAAAAGTCAAAAGTTATAATGTTGGAATTAAGGGTATATAAACAACAGAATAATATATATATATATATATATATATATATATATATATATATATATATATGGTATATCAAAAATCACAAAATTTGAGGGCAGGTTGCGCACACCGAAACAAGGACAAAGGCCAATATAAACATATGTCTGCAAATTCTTCCTTTTTGAAGCATTAAATTTAAAGAAAGTTTACTATAGATGGCGCTGCGTTACTATGTAGATTAGGTTACATTTGTCATTCGTATACATTTTTTGGCTAATCCGTCTTCAGCGTATAATTTTTGTATTAATGAGCTAATTAAGATTTGTTGCATTTAAAAATGGCAGGACATTCATATCGTGAGCAGGAATATAGGATTTTTATGTACAGCCCTGAGAGTGGTAATGGATGCGAGACTGAACAGCTGTATGATTGCGTTTCCAGACCGAAGGTAGCCATCCAACCTTTGCTGCTGATTATCGTCGCCTTGGTGAAACAGAAGACGTGGTACCACAAATTCTAGTTCGAGAAAGACAGATCCGCTCGTGCACATGAACACGAAGAACACATTCTGCAGGCTTTCGGAGACGAACTATGTATCATCACACGTCAAATGGCCCTAGTGTGTCATACATCTTATAGTACCGCATAGGGTGGGGTCATTCACATTCTGCTACTATATTCGCGTCATCGGCAACGTGTGCAGGATTTTTCGCCCCCTGATCACTCGACACGGGAGAACTTTTGCCGGTGGTTTGTTACACAAACTATCTGTTGTTTGTCACTTGAAGCAACATAAAAAACCAACATTTAAGGGCGGATTAGAATTAACATGATATAATACAGGCTAAACATTAGCATCAGTTTACGATTAATGTTTGATCTGGAATTATAGCTAACTGTCTTGTAAGTCCATATGTTCATCCAGCGCGTCTTACAGGACGACATTATTTCGAACACATTTCCAGACCTGTTAGAGGATGTATTCCTGCTAATACGAAGACGCATGTGGTTCATGCATTATAGGGCTCCAGCACATTTTAGTCACATTGTTAGTGAGGCACTGGCGGACATCTAAATGGATAGGTAGTGGATATACCGGTTCCATGCCTGACTCCAATTCTTTGGATTCTTATCTGTGAAACCAACAAAAAAAAAATTGATTTATGTATCAGGCATTAGCGGCGCTTCTGCAACACGTCTTAGGGGCCCGCATAACCGTTCATCAGTGTGTGGGAGTAATTGAATGGGTCCGCCAGTCAATGATCCGACGGGTGCATAAGTGTGTAGAACCTGCGAAGGACATTTTAACATTTGTTATGAGTCGCTGTGTTGAGGTACAACGATGGACTTTGGTACATTTTTTATATGGACATTTTAACTTGTTTTTGTGCCAGGAACCGATATTTTACACACACACACACACACACACACACACACACATATATATATATATATATATATATATATATATATAGAGATAGATAGATAGATAGATAGATAGATAGATAGATAGATATATGAGAGGCACGGTGGAGTAATGCATAGCGGCTTGGATTGAGGAATCGGAGAGCCGAGCTCAAATTCCAGTCGAATCCAGTTACGTGCCTTGGAGAAATGTATGAATCCTCTTCTTCTCCCTCCAGCTATGGGTAAATAGCAGGACATACTGGGTTCTATAGCCTTGGATAAAAACTGGTCTAGGAGAAGGACAACTCTGAAATCAAAACCTGCGGAGGGTCGTTTGGGAACCTTGTGGCACTTAGTGCACCAGGTCTCTGAATTCGGCCCTTCAAAAAGTGTGGATGGTCTTGCACGAAACCTTCACCACTTTAATCAAATCCCATGTGCTGCTGTCGGGCTGTCGGTTTCCTGGGAACTGATCTGCTTGATCCTCTTATCTTTCATTCTCAATGTCCAATAATGAAGAAGATATATTTAGCATCATATGGATGATAATATATACATGATTGCAATAAACATTATTCGATTTATCTTTTATCTTTATCTAAGTTGTCATTACATTATGTTTATTAAAGTATACAGGCAGGAAATAGCTGGCGGCCTTTGTGGTGAGAAAACCTGTGGACGAATGTCGGCTAGATCATGTCACGCGATCGAATACTTTCTTTTGCTGTGAATGTGATGCGCCGTTATGTCGTAGAACCTGACAACGTTGCATAAATCTCGCGATATTAGTAGCAGCATTAGTTTGGAGTAGTTTTCCATTTACTTCTTCCTCTCCTCACACTCAATCAGGGAC
>OZ010573.1:97533196-97593196 GCA_963932145.1 Acanthosepion lycidas | reverse complement strand
AATACAATTATATGGACACATGTATACACATATATTCGTGTATATCTCTACACACTTATGCAGTCCGCCTTGGCACCTTCACCTTGTGAAATGGTTAGTAAACTTGTCTCGCTAGATCGTTTAAAACTGAGTTATGATTTCGATCCTCAATGAGTGCCCCTTACTTTCGGCCTTGCGTAACATCTAAGCTACGCTTTGAGAAAAAGCGTCTTAGAAAATCACCATCTATAGTCAGACGCGAAGGTAAACGATGTCTGAACATTCTAAAGGTTTGTTTTGAAAAAAAAATGATAAAAATTAGCTAGAAATAAGTCTAAAAATTAAATTAAACATGATAATCTATATATAAGTAGAAATAAGTATTTTTTGCCCATATACGGAAAAGTAAGAAAAAGTTTAAAATCAAAGATTTTGGACTCGTACCAGTAAAATGCGTTCAATATTTAGGACCATAATTGTTTTGGAGGCTAAAACAGAATAATTTGAAATATGTTTCTCGCAGAAATTTAATTGAATCACCCCCGCCCAAAATAAATATATATCCATGTTTTTAATATTACTATTGTTATGGTCCGGTTCCTTGTACCACGGTGACAGTCGATGGTAGAACCCATAAAGAAGAACGCGAACACAGGTATGGAATAACACAGATATATTACAAACAGGAATATATACAGAGAAGTAGAAGTGTTAGTATGAAGAATAAGGTTTAGTAGAGAGAACAATATAGTCTCGAACAGTATCACTATTCCAATGTCTTGCAATAATTGTCTGAACGCGACTCTGTTTCGGACAGCCTCTGACTCGACTCTTGACTCGACTTGAACTACTGACTGAGGCGCAGTATTTATCAAGTATGGAATAGTCCATTATTATTATTGTGGGTAACAACTATTGACACTATACAACGTATAAGAGCGAGTCAAGGTTGGGCTGTGTGAACATAAGAAAAGGCAAAAAGTGAACTTTATTGGGGTATATAGGAAAGGTAACGATTAGAACTAGACACGAAGTGATCAAGATTACAGTAATGGGCTGCGATTTTACATACATGCAGATTTAAATATACAATTGAATATGTTAAGTTTTTAGCCACACATGAGACCAGCAATTTTGGCATGTTTAATAACGTCTCTTTTTATTTTTCCAGGCAATACCATGTTAGTATCAAGCAACTCTTATCTATGAACAATAGTTGACTTATATCTTGCAATGAAAGTCCGGCGAATTAAGGAAATAAGTGAATTTCAACAAGGGGAAATAATAGGATGGTATGTATGGCAAGTCAAATAGAGAAAAGTTTTTCCAGGTTAATCATCAAACGGTTAATAATATTTTCAAGAAATTTATTGACGAAGGCCATTGTCATGTGGAACTACGTTCAGGAAGACCAAGCATCGTGTCTGAGTGAAATAAAAGGGCGCTAAATATGGACGTCATCAGAAACCGTTGTCAGAGCGTCGAAGATGACGCCAACAGCTCGGAAATGTCACCACATGTAGCGAGAAAGACTCTGAAAGAGCTAGGCTATAAAAGAAGAGTTTCAAGAAAGAAGCCTTTGATTTCACAGGTTAACAAGAACAGGCGTATGGACTGGGCGAGAGAATTCGAGAGCAAAGATAATGTATTTTGGCAGTGTGTAATTTGGTCAGATGAAAATAAATTCTACCAATATTCGAATCCGAGATAGGTTTATGTTTGGAGAAATCACAATGAGACTTGGAATACTGAATGTCTGCAGGCGACCGTGAACCGTGGAGGGATTGGAGTAATGGTCTGTGGCGCTGTCTGGTTTGGAGGGAATTCTGAGCTGATTCTTATTGACGAGCGGTTGAATGGTCAAAAATACTGTCAAATATTAGAGAAAGGTCTACTCACTATTTAAAACCAATCAGATTGACAAGAATGTCTATCTTTTTAAAGAAGATAGAGCGCTATGTCATACGAGCAAAGTAGCAAAGGCCTGGAAGGAATTGCAAGAAATCAAGTCACTGCCATGGGTAGCCTAAAATCCTGGCATGAATCCAATAGAGCACGTTTAGGAGTACCTTGACTGAAGACACTGAGAGCGTACAACCAAAATCACGTAAGTGGCAACCCTTAAAGAAACATTGCTAAAGGAGTGGCAAAATATGGCTCAGACGATTGTTGGTAACTTGATCAAATCCATGGAAAATCGAATACAAGCACTGAAAATAGCAAATGAAGGACCTACTCCATACTAGTTCCAAATACTGTTATGTTGAGTAGGGATTATGTAATTAAATTTTGAAATTGGATGTAGTTTATTTCTCTTGGCCAAAAACTTTTCTTAGGCCACCATATATATATATATATATATATATATATATATATATATATATATATATATATATATATGTGTGTGTGTGTGTGTGTGTTTTAGAATGGATTTTTTTTAATCCGATGGATTTTTATCACTTTTACCGTTAACTTGGCACGCTTGTTTTCGTTTGTATACGAAAGTGTGCAGATATGAAAGATTTCGCTTAAAGGCATAGAATTTTCCTCGCCTGGGCAACTTGGCTTATCTGGTTAGAGCTTGCGCACGGTATTAACTGGTAAATTTCCCTGACCTACGGTTCAAATTCTGCCGTAGAGAGAAAACTTTTATTTAATAACATTTCTCGAACATTCACCCCGGTAGATAAAGGTAAGTAATTTTAAAGTTTATGTTTTTATTCATACACACACAGGCATATATATATATATATATATATATATATATATATATATATATATATATATATATATATATATATATATATATATATATATATATATATATATATATATATATATATATATATATATATATATATATATATATATATATAAAAGACTACTTCTGACCTGACGGTTAGACAACTCGTATTTTAAAATCTTATCATAAATAATTTTTTTTAAAAATCAGATTAAAAATATTTTTAATATGCCAAAAATATTTTTTAAATCATAAGCAGATATAGCCAGCGTTACTCGGGGTATTAATCATTGCAATGCTTGGAAGAAGTGGTAGTTTAAGTCCTGTTTATTGATAGTGTAAAAATAGTGGTAACACTAAAAAGGGCTTGACAGCATTCTCTGAGAGTTTAACAATCAAATTGTGGTATCCGTAGTATAAAGGCTGGAATACGTTCCCTGAGAGTGTAACAGTCAAATAGTGGTAGTTCTAAAAAGGGCTGGAATACCTTTCTTTTAGAGTGTTACAGTTTAGATGTGGTAGCCCTAAAAAGCAAGACGGTAGCATACCGGAGACATGGCAACGGCTCCTATTGAAATAGTCGCGGAATCTAATGGGGGCAAAAGAGAAACACAGTCAGTCTGTAAATGTTAAACAATAGGAAAAATACGTGAAGTGCATCACTCGCGTAAACTATGCGTCGTAAACAGGGGCAAACAGGAAGGACTGAAGTGTAACAGAATTTGTGACTACAGGCGGACATGTGATGAGCCCACAACATTTCTCTGTAGTCAACATTTTTAGTTTTTTTTTCCGTTTGAAGTAAAAGCGACTAAATTTATTTTCCTTCACACTCAAGAAAAAATAACATATAGCAGACCATGGGAAAAGCATGGCTCAGCTAAATATAGACCTGCTCTAAGGATCGATTGTCCTTGAGACTTGTTGATTGATATCGAGAATAAAGGTCATAGTGGAAATTGAAGTCTACGCAGATCAAAACGGATTTCAGCGCCTGATGGAGTGAGAAGTATCCTGGGTATGAATAGAGTCTTCTACCATAACGCATCTTATGAGAATAGGGATCTCAATAACATGTGGCAGCAGTTTCTTAACTACAAGACTGGTTCCATTGCAGGGCCTTCGCGATTCCAGGCTTCTCAGAAACATTACTAGGGCTCCGATTTCGAGGCGCAATGCATCCGGAGGGTTTCAAAGGCTTTAGAAACTCTACTGGATAGTAAACCGCCTCTTATGGATCAGCAACGGTGTCAATTGTACAGGGTGTTTCAAAAAGAATACGCCAAAATCATTACGCTGTTTTTTCAGGTCTATAGCATTGTAGTGGACTGAATCAGTGTTTATTTGATAGAGTACTTATCAAAGTTTGATTGGGTGTCAATTTCACCGCTTCTGGTGCAGCTGAATTGTGGGAAGATCAATCAAAATGGCGACTCCTCCAAGCACTTACTAATTATGACAAGGTGATGCGGAGGACATTCTGTCAATGCTGGAGATGGAGGAAGGTGATGAAACTCTCTTTTCACGTTTAGTTTTTAGTGACGAAGCGAATTTCCATTTGAGAGGCACAGTCAATCATCACAATGTGTGCATTTGGGGAACAGAGCACCCAAAACTGGCTATTCACTTTACTGCAAGCAGATTCGAATGACTTCATTTTTCAGCAAGATGGAGCACCACTCCATTGGCATCTCGGGGTTAGTGCTTATCTGAAGGAAAACGTGCCCCAGCAATGGATTGGGAGGAGAGGTGCTAAAGACCTTGCTCTCTGTGTTTGGCCTACCAGATCCCCGGACCTCACTGTGTGTGACTTTTTCTTGTGGGGGTATGTTAAAGACCAAGTTTATGTTCCAGCACTTCTAGCAAGTATCGATGACTTGAAAGATCGAATATCAGCTGTAATCAACACGGTGGACCGTTAAATGCTGAGGCGTGTTTGGGAGGAATTCACATATCGGCTTGATTTGTCCGCGCTGCCGGTAGTGGCTAAATTGAGCACTTATAAAACATGAAATGAAACTTGAATGTATATACAACACATGTGTTCATGCAAGAGGTTTGTAATTTTTTTCGTTTTTGACACATCACGTGATGATTTTGGCGTATTCTTTTCGAAACACCCTGTATTGTAGGCTTCCTGTTAGACATTTCAGCAACTCTTCATTCATTTTGGCAACAGTGGTGTTTTTAGGATCCAATACTGCCCTCTCGCACAGCTAACTATTCATTCCAAAATTGTTAGCCAGATCTGGAAAGACAGTAGCTTTGAGGTCGTGAACAGTATTTACAACGGAGCATACTTGTGAAACTGATATCTCTCCAGCTTCATCCGATGGCACGTTGCCGTCATCGACTGCTGCAAAGTCCTTTCAAAATAGCGTTGCAATTTGGTCTTCGAACGGTTCAGCTCTCATGTTGGTTTTATGAGGCAAAATTTCGACATGTTGCCACAAAGGTGATGACTTAAGGCATGCTTTCACAGCGTTCGCCCTTGTACGTTCCGGAACAACGTGGAGAGTTTGTCTGAAATCGCCTGATAAAAGGTCAGGTACTCCTCCCATTGGATGTTGACAATCTCTCATATCTCGCAATGTCCCATCCAAGGGCTCAAGAGCCGTAAGTTTGTAATGAATTTCCGCACATAAAAACAATTCTATCTTCGATGTCAATAATCGTTTTGTTTATAAATTCGTCACTGACACGAAGCATTAGTTGCTCATGGCGTGTGAAGTGTTCAGAAAGGTCCTCTTTGTCTCCCATAAAAACACAGGATCATACAGATCACAGGTGTGCAATAACACAAGTTCTTGCTGTTCGCATAAATAGCAGCCTCCGCGAGAGTTGCCTCCCACTGAGAAACATCTTCCAGTAGTCCATGATTGAAGCAGGCCTCGGGGCCGTATTGCTGATTAATTAATGATGAACAGGTTATTTTCGTTTATGATCGATTTCATCACGATACTTCTGCTAAGCTTAGAGAGTAATTATATATTCCTATTGCGCAAATTATAGTCCAGCAGTGTTATGAAACCTCGGAGAATTGCAGTAGGATATCTTTAATCATTTCTAAGATAAAACGCTCTAGAACTTAATCTAACAAATGGACAATTTTGTTTTATATATATATTGCTTTATTATATATATATATATATATATATATATATATATATATATATATATGTATATGATTGTGTGTGTGTGTGTGTATGTGTGGGTGTGTGTGTGGATCGATAGATAGATCATATTATTCAGCAGGAAATGCGTCAAACAAACTTCTTAATTTCTTTTAAATTATTTCATCCCATGCAAGATTGTAAATCCACTAAGACACAAGGGGTTACTGAGCGTGAAAGAATAAGAAAAAATAAACATTTTCAAGGACCGAGAACAATGGAGGTGTAATTTTGAAGACAGTAGATAGCGACTGACATTGCATTTAAATATCTGAAGATCAATTTTGCGTTGAAAGCATGAAGCTGGGAGAGAATTCCACAAGTGATAAGTGCGAGAAAAGAAACCTGTATCAGAATATATCGTTTAAATTCATAAAGTCTAGTTAACCATGAATGAGAGTTCATTCGAACTGTCACTATGAAAGTATTTCTAGAAAAAATCACAGAAAAGTTACTTTGGAAGGTAACCGTAGCCGAGAGGCCGGGAGAGGATCAATAACATTGCGGATTCTTTTTTTGGATTTAATGAAGAATTTCTAAATAGACGGCATGGCCAATGGACGATATTTGGCACTAATATTCAAAGCTTGGGCGAATGACACATTTATAAATATGTAACATAGACTCTGGAGGTAAATATTGCCTAGTACAACACAGTGGACCAACTTTCTTAGCAGCAGACCTAGCAATGGTTTAGTAATATTTCCACTTAATGTCAGCCTAGATTGTGTGTCCGAGAAGGCCTAGGAAATCATTTTCCTGGATTTTAGCATCAGCCATGCTGATGGGAGACAGAAAAGTGTCTGTCTAATTTCTTTTATTTCTATCCATGTTGAACATAGAAGACAGCATCAAGCACTTACTGTAAAACTCAATGAGCAATTGAAAAAGTGTATTGTCACGGGGACAGCAAAGGTTTGCAGAGGTTAAAATTAAAAAAATAGAATGTTTAAGGATGTCTCGAATTTTATTCATCTTGGCAATGATATTTCTGTGGGTATTCTTTAGGCAAGGGAAGTAGTAGGGTAAGCAATCTTTTCTTTATGGAGTAGTTTAAAATTTGCGGAATGGAGATGGAGAAACTGTCTTAATGTTGCAAATTATAACAATTATCTTTACCGAAGATAATAGGACGGGTTTTGTAATTGTAAATGTGCAGGAGTGGAGATTAAGATTGGTATTGAATTACCTAACAAAAAGAAAAGAAAATTGATGGAGCACGCAGATGGGTTTAAATTACTATGATTAATATAGTGTGTAAAAATCAAGAGTGCTGAAATGAAAGAAAATTAATAAAATAATATTTCCACGGGAAAAATATAATATTAGTATTTAGCATGAATGCGGGCAAAACGTTTCTCTGCAATCAGATCTCGAGTTTTGCCAATTATCTGTTATGCAGTTTGACACAAGATGAACTGCGAAATAGCCAGATGAATGCGGCGGGGAAAATGTTGACTAGATGCAGAAACATGCACCCTGAAGCTGATGTGGACTGACTTTATTAGAGGAGAAAAGAATGACAGGAGGACATGATTTGTGTCGATGAAATGGGTAGTCAGTGTAGCTATAATGAAAAGAGTATCGAGCCGATATTACCTCAGTTAAAAAATGGAAAGCGTAATTGTTAAAAACAATGATCCTAGAAAAGTGAATGGGATAGTAACGATGGCATAGGACAGAGAAGAATATCTGAATAAAGAAACAGAGGGATTATTAATGGCAGCACACGACGAGGAATAGATCAGAAAAGGATATCTGAATAAAGAAACAGATGGATTATACAATGGAAACACAAGAAGAGGAATGGATAAAAAAAGAATATCTGAATAAAGAAACAGAGGGATTATTAATGGCAGCGCAAGACGAGCAGTCGATAAGAAAAGATAATCTGTATAAAGAAACTTACGAATTATTAATGGCAGCACAGGAAGCATGGTTTAGAAAAGAATATCTGAGTAAAGAAACAGAGGCATTATTAATGGCAGCACAAAACGAGGAATGGATCAGAAAAGAATATCTGAATAAAGAAACAGAGGGATTATTAATGGCAGCAGAAGATGAGGAATGTATCCGAAAAGAATATCTGAATAAAGAAACAGAGGTGTTATTAATGGTATCACAAGACGAAGCATGATTTAGAAAAGAATATCTGAGTAAGGAAACCGTTATTGGCGACACAAGATCAGTGATTTAGTCAAACTGGAAAAGGTAAATTTTGCTAAGGTCAGCGGTTCAGCATTATAGAAAATGTGCGGGCAGAGCTATAACTCTCAGGCCTATTGTGTCATAATGTAGCGTATATTTCAAAAGGAGAATAAGCAATGGAGCCAGGATAAAATTGCTGCCATTAATCCTTGGATACTGAGTAAAAAGTATCCATTAGAATATAATGATAAGAATTATAAGAAAGTGGATAGAAAAGGCTGGAAAACATCAAAGTTAAAATCCTGTGAGATATTCCGATAACGTCAGTGACAATTTTGGAGCAAAACAGACCATATATAGTCCTGATATAAAAACAGTGAATGATTTTCTACCTGATAAAATTCTCCTTTCCATTTGATATCAGAATTTAAAACCAAGAAAAACAGAATATCGACAGCAACAATGAACTCTTGAAGTCTCGGAAGGACAAGAAATGAAAGTAATCATGGTAAGAGCTATCACTGGAGCATAGGTGTGCTGTAAAAAACGTAAAAAAAAACAAAAAAACTTGTAAATATTGGATTGTTATGAAGAAATATAGACATTACCAAAAGCATGCATGCACTGAAAAACATTTTTACAAAAGCATTGGATACGGACTGTCTAGGAAAAGAATAAGTGACCAGTTGATTAACTTATAAACTATACCTCTTGTTAGCAACAAACATGCTGAACGGAAGCGAAATAATAATAATAATAATAATAATAATAATAATAATAATAAGTCCACAAAACTTATATAGATTCTATACTGAATCAATTACTCGGTAAGCTGCGAAGAGAGTTGTGTAACTGCGTCGTGCGGGAATCAGTGAACAAAACTATCTTACATATCTATAAGTCTACCATTCGTCCATGATTAGAATATTGCTGCCACATATGGTCCGCTGTTCCTGCTATTTACCTTGAACTCTTTGATAAGATCCAAAGAAGAATCAGCAATATTATTGGTCCTGATCTGGTGACTCGGTTTCAGTCGCTTTCCCACCGCTGAAACTTGTAAAATAGAGAGATTGCTGTCCAATATCTGTGCATTTCTATAAAGATGTTCATGGTAATTGTTCGGATGAGCTCTTCGTTATGGTAAACTAGGCTAGATTAGGTTTCCTCTTTTGATGCTTTAGTTTGCTTTTTCAGTTAACTTAGCTAGGGTATGTATGCTCATTGGCCCCTTTTATTTCTCTCCCTCTTTTTCTTTAAGTTTAATTCCCCATCTCCTCGCTCGTTTAGGTGGTCAGTGATGTCAATTCGCTGGTGGATGCGGGGCGCCTTTCGTTTCGCGTGAGTGGCATTTTTTTGTATTTGTTGTTGTGTCTGAATGAGTGCATATCAGTGTGAGTGCTTGGGATGAATGAATGTTTTATACTATTATAGTCCCGCATTGATTTCGGCCATTGAACCGATGTTTCTGCTACATTTAGTCATTGTGTGTGTGTGTGTGGGGGGGATATTACTAATCTTATTTTCCTTTATTTTCTTGTAAATAGTTTTTTGTGTTCATATTGTAAATACTCACTGGGGGTAATTTTTAGAATTGTTGTTATATTCCCCTCCCCGCACAGACAATGAATTGTAAATATAGGGACAAGTTAGTATTTTCATAAAGACAAAAAGGTATTATGGTGGTTGTAGTAAGAAAGGTACGTATGAATGTGTCGTTTTGGTGTAAGGAATATTGTTCGTACGATTGGGTCAGTGTTTGCGGCTAGCTAAGTTATAGTTAAGACAGAAGAAGACCGTCTTTTCCCCAAGTCCTTTTTCGGCCTTGTGCCACATTTCTGTAAATAACAGAATAAATATCGCTGTTCGTTATGGTACGCAGATTCTTCGAAGTGCGCAGTAATACACCGGCGACGAGTTTGCACCGATTTAGTTTTGAGTTGGCAATATTTATCCGTAAATTCTATACTAACAATTTCTTTTCTCGCACTTCTTGCTTGTGGAAATCCCTTCAGGTTCCATGCTTTCCAGCTAACTTTAATCGGCAAAAATTTAAATTCACTTTTAATCACTATGTACTGTCCTGATTACTCTTTTCTCTTTGCGGTCATTAGTGATGCTTCTGTTCGTAATTCTTCCACTCTCTGTACCCCCCCCCTTTTGTCTTAGTGGCTTTACTCCCTTGATCTCGATTTTTTAAAAAAGAGAAAATATATACATGACAATTCATGGTCGAGTAAAAACCAACACAAAATAACAACCGGTCTAACACTCGACTGAACATCAATAACGGTATTTTTACACTCTTGCAACACGCTAGAAGATCATTGATCATACAAAAAGGATTCCTCACATCTTTGGCATCTTTGGCATCTCTGATTTTTAACTGTTGGGTGTCTAACCAGCCTGCTCTTCAGACTATACGACAGGAAGTAGTATCAGCATCACGCACAGAATAACCTGACGCAATCATATCGAATTATAGTAAAAAAAAAAAAATACTATCACTACAGATATACATATACACACCCTTGGTCAAATTAATTGAACCAAAGCGAATAAATCCTTTATTATTTACTTTTTTCATATTTTTCCAATGAAGTATGATCCAATGCCCATGTTAGTACTTCGTATTTTTTACAATCTCGTGGATGCGATTTGGCATGGGATTCATTAATTTGGAGCAGTACTCATTGATTTTGGGGTCACAGTACCACACGCCCATAATGCCTGTCACAATCCGCGATCCCTCTGTAAGGCTTGTCAGAGTGTTCGTGCAGCGTTACAGTTTTTGTACACTTCCTTGGAGTACCGTCCATCGCAGACAATGGCCGTAGGATAACTAATTAATTTTCTCACATATGTTACTATGTGAGAAAACGACATTATTCTTGCACCAACCTAATACAAAACATTTGGACAGTTTTTAGAGACCTTATGTTCAAGATAAAACATTTATAGGAACAGATGAAAAATTGAATATAAAGCTTAATCGCTGTACCATATTAGTCGTATTTATTGAAACTTGTATAAAAGAGGGTTTACTGCCGAAATTCACGCACACACGCACACACACACACACACATATATATATATATATATATATATATATATATATATATATATATATATATATATATATATATATATATATATTCAACATTTTGGAACACAATCTCCGATGTATTTTATGTATTAGGTTGGTGCAAAAATAATGTCGTTTTCTCACATATGTTACTATGTGAGAAAACGACATTATTTTTGCACCAACCTAATATATACGTATACATGTATGTATGTATGTGAAGACAAATACACTTCGATTTTTATGCATTTTGTGTTGATTTCTTTTGTTAGTTCTTCCTTATGTCGATTAGGAAATAGATTCCATAAACGTTTCACAAAAACTGGCTATCGACTGACACGCATTTTACTATTTCTTTCTTTATCGCTATTCTTCTAAGCCCCCTTCCGGGATTTTCTTTGGCTATCTTTTATTTTGGCGTTTTTTTTTTCCTTCTTTGCCAACTGTATTATCTCGATTTCCCGACTGCAGGCAAAATTGTTCGCATCAAATTTTCACAACGAATATTTGACTGTAGTTTTCCTTCCTCTTGCCGATAATATAAACATAGAATTTCTGGATTCATTTTCCTTTGTTGAGTCTGATATAAGTTTCTCTTTAATATATATATATATATATATATATATATATATATATATATATATATGTATGGGTAATAGCTGGGAAACTATTCTTTGTATCCAGACTGGTTGCTTTACTGATACACATTTCCGCTTTTTATGAAGGAATGGGGAAAATATTAAAAAAAAAACAGATGAAAAAAAAAAAAAAAGCCCGATTGAATTTAACACTAATGGAAGGACGAAAGAAGAACATTTCATATATTTATATACAAATTCTTTTGAGGTTTCTATTAGATTATCTGTCATATATTCACATGAGCATTTAAATGTTGTTTATCTAAGTTTAGTTTAATCTATCTACCTATCAAACTATCTCAGTTACTTCTTAGGTTTCTATGTATCTAAGTCTGTAATTATTTATCTATATATCTCAGTCTGTTCTCATCTATCTATCTATCTATCTATCTATCTATCTATCTCAGTCTTATTCAAATCTATCTATAACTATACAGAGATGGGTACCAAAACATTCCCTACACACATAATTATATCTCGTTATATCATATATAAATATATATATATTTATATATATATATATATATATATATATATATATATATATATATATATATATATATAGCTCACACACATATACGAGTAGCTTACCTTACCTTTCTATAAATATTCCACTGAGAAAACATTTAACAAAAATGCATGCAAAACACTTTCAAAGTATCTAGGGAAACACGAAAATAAAAACAAATAATGCTAAAATCGAAAATAGTAGATATGAAAAACTACAACATTGAGTCAAAAGCGCATGAACTTTGTCTCAATGAAAAAAAAAACGGTAAATAATTTTTCAGAAGTTATACTATCAAATGAATAAATCTCACTTCTAACTGTCGAGCGAAAACAATTTGCTTCTATGGTACCTAAAACTGCATCATAATTATGAAAGACTAAATAACACCACGTAACCCCAATCCAATAAGCTTTATTTGTACTTGAATAAAACCTACGCAAAAATTTATAAAAGAAATATAAAAAAAAATATATTATATAATAATATAAAAAAATAATTTATCTAAAATAATAAATAAATAAACAAATATATTATTCAAAGTAATGTTTATGACAAATTCTATAAGGCATTAGCCCTAAATAAAAGAACAGTTTTTTCGACTCTCCGTACTGCCCATGGCATCTATATCGCCTAGATATAGATCCCGATAAAAGACTAATGACACTATTTATCCATGTCTCTCTCTCCCCTCTCTCTCGATATATATATATATATATATATATATATATATGTGTGTGTAAAGAGAGAGAGAGAGAAAGAGAGAGAGAGAGAGTATAGAGCACATTGAGTGATGGCGCTAATAAAATAGTGCTCAATGACAATAACAGAGCTATACTTTATATTATTAAGAAATATCCATTCTTATCGGTAACAGCTTTAATTTTCATGCAATCAGAATTGTGTTACTGGTGAGGTTAAAATGTATATATGTATATTTATTAATAACACACACACAGACATATATATATATGTGTGTATATATAGATAAAAATGTTAGAAAGATTCTGTTCAAAAACTTATTGTGAAATGAGGATTTGAAAAAAGCATATTAATATATGAAATTTTACATAGAATTAAAACTTTGTTAGTTACAATTGGATTTTCAGTGTTATTTTTAGAAAAATAATTTGTTGTTTTAAATTTTTTAAAACTTTTTCGTTAACCAGTTTCGCTTAGCTTTTCAAAAAGTTTTTTTAACTGTTTCTATCTCTAAGTGTTGATGATTATATTTTGTACCAATGAATAAAATGAAAATCAAGGGACGTAACTGGCTATACATGTCGTTTATGGTAAGGTGAATTTAGTAGAATCTATTTATGCAATGAATTAAGTATGGTTTTGAACTTGTTCATGAAAAATGTTTCCTTATTAATCCGCCTTTGTTCAGTGGTTTCGTAGTCGCACTGGTAGAATGGGAAGACACTAAATTTGCCAGATTTTATCCTCTGCATTCCTCTATATGTCGGCAAAGGGGTATTTTTTCTGGTATGGGGTTCCCTAATTTATTGTCGATGAACTGACATCATTTGCCGGTGTGAAAGACCTTTTGGCCAATGGAATGCTCGTGGCAACCTTTGCATATAATTATGTTTATTAAATTCTTATCCCATAAAATTCGAAAATATGAAACACCGCACACACGCAAGCACACACACACAATATATATATATATATATATATATATATATATATATATATATATATATATATATATACTCACACACATAGATATAGACACAAATATTATCATACATAATCACTCAGTTTTACTGACAAGGAATTTATTTGCGCATTTTGTAAGAATTTCGTTTGGTCCTATATGGCGGGTTTCCATTTTTGCCATTCCACCATTGTTTGTTGATTGGTGAAAACACGATATTGAATTCCCCGGGGTAAAGCCAGAACACGAATGTCTGCAATCTTTTGTACTTGATAATTTTCATAGCATAAAACACACCGAAGATATGACAATAATTATCAAATATAAGGCCATCAAGGCCAAAGCTTTTATCTCCGCCTACCATCCATCTTTCTCTTTTCGTTTCTGATGAGCTGCTTAATTGGAGTGGGACACATTTTTATTGGCCTTGCGTGTCATTCAACCGATAAGCAACATATTATGTACGTTACACTGAGCGATCCGAAAGGTGGCCGCCAAATCGTGCGCATTACAATTTGGTAAATAATGCCAGTGTGTATGATACTAAATGATTGGGCCAAACATAAGTGTGTTTGTATGTGTGTATTCGTGATGTGAGTACGTGTATAACTGGTGTGTTAAAGGAAGGCGGCTTCGGTGTGTGTAGTTTGTACTTGAGAAAAATGTGTGTGTGTGTGTGTGTGAATGATAGCGGGAGAGTGTGTGTGTTCGTGTATAATCATTGCTTGTAAGCGCGCGTGTGTATGTCTTTCATAAAGAGGTACTGTCAATGTGTTTATGTGAGTTAAAGAAATTGTGAGTTCAAAAAATGTGTTGATGTGTGTGTATTTGAAAAACAAGGAATTTGTGTGGATATATATATATATATATATATATATATATATATATACATATGCATGTGTGGAGGGGAGTGAGAGAGATGGTGAATGTGTGTGCGTATGTGGTGTGTTTGATAGGGAGAATGGCAGTTTGTAGTTTGTACTTGAGAAAGAGAGTGCGTGAGTGAGAGACGGAGGGTGTATGTTCGTATGTTTGCTTGAGAGTAAGGGGGCTTGTGTATTTGAGGAAGAGGGTGGTGTGTGGATGTGAGTGAGCATATGTGTGCGAGAATATGTGAGTGTGTAGGTATGCGTGTCATTGAATGACATTGAGTGAGATAGAGAGAGACGTGTTTGTGCATGAATGCGTGTGAGTGGAAGTATCTGAGAGACAAATAGTGTGAGTGTGCGGGTGCATGTGGATGAGCGTGTAAGATTGCCCGTGTGCGTGGTCTGTAGTGGAAAGATAATTTGTAGGTGAGAGTCAACGCGTTTGCGAGAGATAAAGCGTCTTTGAGTCGTCTGTGTGTGTACGTGAGAAAAATGATGTGTGGTATGTTTTTGCAGAATAGAATTGTTTGTTTATTGGGAGACATATTGTTCTTCGTTGTATGTGTGTGTCTGTTCAGGTGTGTGTGTGTGTGTGTGTGTGTGTGAGAGAGAGAGAGAGACAGACAGACAGACAGACAGAATGTGTGATTGTGCGAGAGTGTATAAACATATGGACACCCCATTTGAATTCATTTTACCTTAGAAAAGACAAAAAAATCTTATTAAATGCCCAGAAAATTTTATATTTCTTTGAAACAATCTTCTAGCGTCCGTGTCTGTAAATCTCAACCAGATTTATCATCTGACAGAGTTACGCCGCAATAACTGTCTGATAGCACGAGTAGCATTGGTTGATTTGAACGAGGCTGAGGGACAGCGCGCCTACCAATTTGACTACAAAAACATTATTAGCAGGCGTCAGTCAAATAAACTGCGTTACGAGATATCTGTCCTTAAGGAGAAGACATGCTTTTTTTAAATCTCGCTGCAAACTTATTCGTTATGTTTAATCTGTTTTACTAAATAACGCACTTAAAATTACAATAAAAAGTAGCGAAAATAGAAGAAAAAATGACTTCAAAATTTAAAAATACATAAATCGGATGTAACAGCAAAATTTCTCAAAACATGTAAAAGCAAAATTGTCCATTTGTTACATGAAGTACTGAAGTGTTTTACCTTAGAAATGATTAAAAATATCTTACTGGAATTTTCGGAGGTGTTTATAACACTATTAGTTTCTATACTGAGAATGAAAAATGTATAATTACACCCCAAGTTGAACAGAAGAATCATAATGAAATCGATCATAATCGAAAATGACATGTTTAGCATTAATTAATCATAGCTACTGATCAAAATCTCATGAAGGATTGAAATAAAGTTAGTATATATATATATTATATATATTAATATATATATATATATATATATATATATATATATATATATATATATATATATTATATTATTACAGAATCTTTTCCTTACTTATTCAAGATGATAGTCACGTTCTCTAACCTTCTAACTTTCTGTTGGAGTAAAAGTTGCCTCACACGTTTCACGTACGATTTTATTTTCAAGTCTTTTTACACAACTTTTTAGATTGTCATGGCTGAAACCTCTCTATATCGTGGGAAAGAATTGAGTTGGATCTTTTTTAATTGATATCTTTAGCTCTAAGGAACCTTATTGCTCCTGTGAACCCCTGATTCAGTTTTCCTCTACTGTTCCCTCTTTTTTAAACTTATTCACATATACGGAATATTTTTTAAGGGGACAACGTTTTCAGCAATTATTAATAACACGTGTCGATGAAATATCTCAAATAAATTGACAATAATAATAATAATAATAATAATAATAATAATAATAGTAATGAACACTTGTTCCCCTCTATACCGTAAAACATAAAAGTCTATACTAATTATCAATGCGCATTTATTTATATATTTCCGGTGTATTTATTTATATATATATATCATGCCCCATTTGTTGTTAGAATGGAAGTAAATAAATACAAATTAATAAATGTATGAGTGTTTACTTAGTCGTTTTATTGATCTATATACTTAAAATATTTACCTGCGTTTAAACAAAATTAGTTCCCGAAGAAAATGAATCATTTAATTAATCTATTCCTTTACTCCTACGTTTCTTAGTTTGCAGTCTTATTTGTTCAAGCCTTTCACGTGAAGCACTGAGATACATATTAAGTTGCTATCTTCCTTCAACTTGGTCTTGAAATAAGCTTTATCCTCACCGCCTTTGTTGTTCTGTTACTAATATTTTCCATCCAACTGATATTTCCATTTTACTGTTATATAAAACATAGAGTTTTTAACATGGAAATATATTGAGCAAAAGGCGATTGATATAAAACCAGAAAATAATCAATGAATCATAGATACCACAAAGGGAATAGTTTAATTAAACGGTTAATTCTTCTCTATTTTAGTTGTGTATTTTTCTCTCCGCTTTATTGAATCTTAATATGTTATTTCAAGGCTTTTGTTTCTTTCCGTCTGCCCATTATAATGTTATAACAATTGCCATCATTTTTACGGCACGGATACACTTGTTTAGCAATAAGTTTACTATACATACAAGTGTTTATAATTTCTGTTACATACAAAATAGTCGCTGTAATACTTTGGAGATAAATGGTCATCGGTTCCGCTTGGATAAAGATAAGCTAAGATAAACGTATTGTTGAACGAGTCAATAACTTTGTACTTCGGTTCTGTTATAAAGTAATTATATTGAAAATTAGCAGCCTAAATGTGTAAAAATGCAAAAGTATTGTGTACGGACAGCTAAACATTAGAATTTACTTTAAGAGAGCATTCCTTCATTGTTTGGGATTAATGACGGCACCTCGCTACTAAGTCTTTTTATACATAAGCAGTAGAAAAAATTTATGAGGAGGAAAATAGGATTATCAATTTTAGCTGATTGTTTAAGGAGTGTTTTGGTCTGTTGTGGAGATGAGAAAAAATAAAATAAAAGAAATGAAAGCCATTTTCAAAGCTTTTTCGTTTTGCCTACATAAAATGAGAAAACCCTTAATGAAATAAAATTTATGGTGTTGATTTAATCAACTTTGCTAATGAATTTCCCGATAAATTTTCTTTTGTAACTTGTTTTCCTTTTATTGTAATAAACATCTCTTCCCTCTCGGGTGGGGCGCTTGTATAGCGCCCTTTCATTCCATTGCCTCGTGCGTGCACATCCTAACCTCAATTAGCTCGACTACGTGTTTACGTGTAGAGGACGGCCATTGACACCCACTGAAAGCTCGGATCTGCACTTGGCGATTAGGTTATTATCCAGGTCAAACCGCTGATGCATGTGACTTTTCTGAAGCTCTGGTATAGTTCAAAAGCTATCCGGGATGAGCCCAATATATACTGGGGTCATCGCAGATCAACTACTCTTGGAACAAATGTTCCTAATTGGCATGAAGTTCGATTTCATACTTTATGGTATATGTACGGCATCTGGATTTAAATATATTTAGTACATTACCAGGGTCTGCAATAGCCAATAGCAAATATTAGCTTTTAAAGAGGACTTTGTAAATACACATACACACAGACATACATGCGCACACAAACACAAGCACAAAAGAAGAACTACACCTCTAAAGTTTGGCAAACGTAAGGCTAGAAATGAGTTTTTGAAGGACAGAAAAATTGATCGGGAGGTATTCGTTAATTGCATGTAAAATGATTTCAAGCGAACAGTTAAAAGTGAAAGAGCCACAAGAAACATTGGGTAATTTGTTAATTGCACCAATCAACTGATATTTGGCCTGGTGCCCTTGCTATATATTTAGAAATTAGAGATTCAATCCAAAATCTCTTCCGACTTCTGTTTTTCCAGTCAATTTTGTTCTTCAAAAATTTAAATACAATGTCAATCGCTATCTTATGTTTTTTTTTATTCCTGTCCTCTTATTGCTCTCCTCTTCTTGATATTCTTTTTTTCTCATATTCTCTAACACTCGATACCCCCCCCCCTTGCGTCTTAGTGGCTTTAATGTCTTCCTTGAGGTGAAATGATTAAAAAAATATATAGATTTTCCACTTTCCGCTCTCGTAAACGCATCAAATAAAAATCTGTAATGTTAAATTTAGGTGATTACTGAGGAAAGGACGGCTCATCTTTATGATCTTATTTTTTTTGGGGGGGGGTATAAGGTGCGCACTTGCATTGCCACCTTTTCTGTTGACATTGTTTACGCAGCACTTCGCTTACACGATCATGTTGCTGGCAATAAATCTGAATAGACGACACTGTTCATGTTCCACTAGAGAAGAAATGGATAGAGGTCTAGTTTCGGAGTTGATACTGGTTTCCGATTATATGATAGGAACTGTTTTCTTTTCGTTCTCTATTGATATGCAATTTTTTTTTTCATCGTGTGTAATAACGAGATCTAAACAAAATCACTGCAGAATGTGGAACGTCGGGTTCGGCCGCAAGAAAAAAATATGTGTCGTTTAAAGTGCATTTCAGAGTTTAATTGCTAAAACTTTGAAAATGGTTATTTGAGTTTCTCAAGAGAAATCCTCCGAGAAACCCAAATACACACTCTGTAATCTTTCCAAAGAAAGACACCGTCGGCTAAAAGAGAAGAGGAACTTATTCTAGACGCAGTTTTCTACCGTTCAACCATGATTTTGTCTTGGTTAGTTGACTCGTAATTCATAGCGGTGACGTACGTAATTACTTTCTGAACGCTATTATATTCATAATGAGAATGAATTTATTAATAATTTAGATTTCGATAAAAATCGCGAATAATGGAAACCAACAGAGAAGTTTTACATTTCAATCAATAAACTATAATTTGATAGAAAAAATTCAATCGAAAACTATTTTTCTTTGTTATAATGATGATATCAAATTTCCTATCTAAATTAGATGTTTTATATTTACGATTTCTAAAAAGCAACTCAGATTAATAATAAATAAGTGGCCAGTCAAGTAAATATGCAGATAACGAAAAGAAATACCTTAAAATAGATAATCTCATTATCTTAGCTTATTAAAATCTTAAATAAATGTTTTCTTAATAAAAAAACTTAATAAAAACGCATTTTATCATCTTGGCTTATTACATTAGGTTGAAACAACGTTTCCTGTAGGATTGCTCAAGTTAAGCAACAGCAAGCTTGCCCAATACTTAGATGAATGAGCGCTTGGGATTAGGTGCCGTATGTTTAAGTGTGCTGATAGTTTAATGGATATTGGCTCGGAATTGTTAATCCGCTGAATTCCAATTCCAATTTGGCTCATTATATTCATTTACACGCCAATACCATTGGGAAAGGTATGAGTCCATCTGTTCTCCACCTGGCTATAAGACTCGTGTCTCTAAATCATTATTATCCATACCCACAAAAAAATTCTTATGATCTAAAGGTATTTTCTGGCTTCAAATGACCTGCAAAAGTTTGATAACCCGTGGAAAAAGAATCAATAAAATATTAAACACATTTTTAATAAAATCTTTAACACTTTTTAACTTAACACTTAAACGCATTTTTCTTAGCAAAACACATTTTATCTTAAAATCTTAAACAAGTTGCATATTAAGTACATTTTTTCTTAATTATATTTTAAACGCATTATTTCATAATAAAAAAAAACAACATAAAACGCATTTTCTTAATGATACTTTAAAAACATATCTTAATAAAATCTTACACGCGTATTAAGAAGAACCATTTAAACACGTTATGATGTTTACCACATTGACATTTGTCGGACTCTTGTCCTATTCGTTGCCATGTTCACAACGTTTCGGTAGTTGTACGCTCCGACCTTCTTCGGATATTTGTAATTCCGAAACCTTAATTTATTCCACTGGATAAAAGCGTTCGTTGAATCCAGTGACTTGACCCAAAGAGTTCAATACCCGGTGAACAAAAATTTGGAGATTTCAGTTAAAGGTAGATAACTGATACTGAGGCATGCGGAAGAGGCATAGCACGTGGAATTAGAACCGCGGTGGACGAAATAGTGTTCAGTTCAAAATTCCAGTCACCCGAAGAAGGCCAGAGCGTACAACGGCCGAACCATCGTGAATATGGCAACAAAGATGAGGACAACAGACGGAACAATGCAAACAGTGTAAATAATTATGTTACCTAATCTCAGAAATATAGACGTTATGAAGTTCTTAAAAGCATTTTTAAAGCATTATCTTAAAATCTTACATTTAATTCTAATAAAATATAAACAGATTTTACGCTTATAAAAAACGCTGTAATAAGAAAATTAAAATTATATTTGAAAGAGAAAATTCAATCGGGCGTGGTATATTTCTGATAAAATGTGCGGATGGTGCAACTGGTATTAATAGAGGTATTGGAATGAGCGATCCGCCTTCACCTTCCGCTTTTGTCAGTTTCGTTGACTTTCGCCCAAATGCCTTTGAAAAAGGCATAAATCTCTCGTTTTTTAAGCTATGTGAAAATAGCAAGGTAGACTGAACGTTAATAGATCTCTGTAGCCCAAATGTCCTCTTCATCTGAGAACTGTAGTGTAGTTAAAATATTAAAAAAAAAACTCACAAAAGAACAATTTATAGCTTTGAAGATTACTCGTTATTTATTCCTTGCCTTCATGGCCTAATGTGTGTTAAATTCTCCAAGCCCTCTTTCTTCATGAAGGTGATCATGGCTCTCCACAATTTTCTATAATTTTAAGCCATTGGTTTATTATTCTACCCAATACCCTTTCTGACATCCATTTACACAAGCTCGTTAGCTATATGACACGCTATTTCTATCCCCTCCTCTTGCCTTCAGTGTATTGTGAGTGTCAAATTCTCCAAGCATTTTCCCCATTATGGGTCTCAGGTATTTAATCTGTATTTTTCTGTTTATGAATAAAAATGTCTTTCTGCTTTTATTCATATTAAACTTATTCTTTATTCACACGCTCTGTATTTGGTATTCTCAACATCATTCTGTAGAACCAGATCTCTGTAGCCCCGATGCCCTCTTCATCTGAGGACTGTAGTGTAGTTAAAATCTAAAAAAATAAAACCACAAAAGAACTATTTATAGATTTGAAAACATATACTGTCACAATCCTCAACCAACTCAATGTTTGTACGAAGTTTATAATAACTTATAAAATAAACATGTGTTGTATTGCTTTATTTCATGAAAGTGATTAATTACACGTGGAATAGTAAAGGTTATTTGTGAGCATTAGATAATTAGACACTTTTGTTCCAGCAGCGTATTTTATATCAAAAGATAATAAATAATAAATATAAAACCAAAAGAAATACAAACGAAACAATCTCTTCCTTTTTCAACATGACTCCAGGCAGTGAGACATGTTGACACGCAAAGTAGAATTTTGTTTTTTTCTCCGTAACTTATTTAGGAAGCACATATTTGCCTGAGTTAAGGTCTCCGCTGAAATGCCTCTTTAAAATATCATCATGAATTTTATATATAATGTTTTATTTTATTCTTTGGAGAAGAAGACGCTAACGCCATCCTAATGAAATATTTAATATTATGGATTCCCTGGAAAATGTTTTCCGCAGGATTTGAACCGATGATCGTCTGCACGTGGCAGGAAAGCATGTAACTCATAAACATGTTGGCTTTTAATGTAATTATAAATAAATATTGTTATTTTCGAAGCAAATGGCTTAGATTTGGGAGGCTGTCACGACGGTGAACTAACCAGGAAGGATCAAACCAATAACAAATATGAAATTCACATATTCACATAGACAGACCTCAACACACACATAAATACACACAAACACACACATACAGGCCGCTCCCCATATATATATATATATATATATATATATATATATATATATATATATATATATATATATATATATATATATATATATATATATATATATATATATATATATGTGTGTGTGTTTATGTTTGTGTTTGTGTGTGTGTGTGTGTGTATTGAATCAGTATTTGAAGATTGCGTTGTGCTACCGGTGAATATTAATATATTTTTTAAATATGTGTATCTTGGTGTGTTTTGGTACCATCTCTATTTAGATAGATAAATGATAAAAGACTGTGATAGATAGATAGATAGATAGATAGATAGATAGATAGATAGATAGATCAATGAGAAAAGACTCAGATAGATAGATAGGTAGGTATATGAGAAAAGACTTTGATAGAAAGAAAGAAAGAAAGAAAGAAAGAAAAAAAAAGACTCAGATAGATAGATAGGTCGATGATAAAAGACTGACAGATAGATAGATAAATAAATAAAAGTCTGTGATAGATAGATAGATAGATAGATAGATAGATGTTCGCAGGGCCGAAAGGTCAAATGGTTTTTTTCCGGCCATGTTACACGGGTTCGAATCTCATCATGAACCGGATGGTGATTTCTTCATGCTATCTGTTAGAGGTAATACACACTTTTTTAATAAATAAAAAATATGGCTTCTACTTGAAATAAGTTTTACCTAATCTACTGACATTTGAAGCAAAAAAAAAAAAAATAACGGATTAACGGTAAAATCCATTAATTCTTTAGTAACCGCTTTGTTTGCATTTGATATAAGATTCTGAATTGATATGGTCTCGCGAGAAAATAATCAGAATAAAGGAGATCTGATTTCCATTAATAGGCTAAAACAAGCGCTACTTATTTTGCAGCCTGGTCCGTGTGCGTACCGGATATAACGATAGTTCCATCCCTGCCAGAAGATAGATTATTATTGAGTTAGATTTCTCGAATGTGTAGTCTGATATATGTAATACACTCCGTTTAATAAATTAGAGTGGGACGTCTATTTCAAATAAGAAGTGTCTACTCTATATGAATGTTTTATACTTACAGTCAACGACGAAAGTATTTGTACACCTATAAATTATTGAATATACTTATGCATTTCTCAGTATCTAATGCCCGTGATGCCAGGTTTTCTATATGTTAATAAGTACAAAAAGGAATATAAATCCCAATTTTCAGAGCAAAAGGTTAAATACAACAAATGTGATTGGCTAATTACGCAAAATAGGAAAAGTCAAGATTAATCGTACATTAGAAAATGTCGTTTTAAATTGATTGATTCGTGTATAAGTAATTCAGTGGAATATTTGTGATAATCCCGTAAGGAACATCATTTGGAGCATAGAGTGTCACCATTGTTATTCTTACGTTAACTACACAATGGGGAAGACAAAGAAGCTTAGCGCTGACTTGAAACAGAGAAATATTAACTTCTACACATTGGGAAATAGTTACAACACTATTCAAATTGGTTAGCTATACCAAAATCTACGGTACAGTCTGTTACAAAGAAGTTTAAACAGTTTGGCATGACAGGAAATTTGCGTGGGCGTGAAAGAAAACCCAAATGGTCACCGAGAACGTCATGAAAAATGTTTCGCTAAGTTAATATAAACCCAAGAGTTGTTTTGATCACCAAAAGTTTGCATACGATGGGTATGAGCGTAAGTACTCGCACAATACAGTGTTGTTTAAATAGAAATGAGCTGTATGGAAACCGACTACGAAGAACCTATCTTCACAAACCATGTCACATTGTTGCTCGGTTTAATTTTGCCAAAACGTTCTTTGGCAAAGAAAATTGCTTTCGGGAACAAATACTATGGAGTGAAATTGAGCGATTTGGACATAATAATATACAGAAGATTTGGTGCAAGAAAGGTGAGGTTTTCCTCCCAAAGAACACAGTGGCAATATTAAAACATGGAGACGGCTAGACGATGTTTTTTTATTTATTTTTGTAGCTCAAGTGGGACTGGGGAACTAGTTGCAATAAGAGAAATAATGAAATCTTCACCCTACATCAATATTCTGGATGAAAATCTATAACAATCAGCGCAAGATTTTCATCTAGGTCGGCGATTTATTTTCCAGCAAGATAATAATCTCAAACATAGGTCTAAATCAGTGAATGCGTGGCTTCAGAAAAAGAAGATTACACTTCTGACATCCTATTGAAAATCAATGGCAAGAATTGAAAGTTAGAATAAATCGTCGGTCACGAAAACCCTTCAGGAATTAGAACGTGTAACCATTGAAGAATTGATGAAAATCCCAGAAAACACTTGTTCAAACCTCATCAAAAACTTTGGAAAACGATTGCAGCAAGTTATAAAGATAAAAGGCCCTGATACTGACTATTAATATTGTGAAAATTTTTCAATTTTTTCTATATTTCATACGGTACGAATAATTATGTCTTTTTCTATTTTGTATAATTTGCCTATCAAATTTGTTATATTTAACCTATTGTTCGGAAAACTGAACTTTAAATTCCATTTGAATGCTTATTACCATAAGAAAAGCCTGTCATCATACGGCATTGGATTCTGAAAAATGGATAAAAATATAAAAGTGAAGGGTGTACGAATAAATTCGTCGTTGACTGTATATGTTCACTATCACACGCAGGGCGTTATGTATGATACAACTATAGTTTTATGGTATGCTAAATTTTTGAGTAAACGTGGTCAATATAGAGACAGAGCATATGCAAATATAAATATGGAAAGCGAGCGGTGACAGTCTGTTTAATGCTTGAACGCACTCTTCAGCCTTGAAGCTACATAATGCACTCAATTTTAACACAAAACTATCAAAGGAACCGGATGCAAGTTTCACTTACGGCTAATAAAAGCCACCGAATGCAGAAGTAGATCATCTCATATCTACACCCGATATTGCAAAAATATAGGTAATATGGCTAAATAAACAATCGCCTCGAGCAGTCTCACATATATCATAACCTGAGAATGTAAGGTCCATGTATCGCACAGGACGAGATATAGCTTGTACTGAACGAGAGTAACTGGTGAAAAATCTCTTTGTGTATCTCTCTCTCTCTCTCTCTCATATATATATATATATATATATATATATATATATATATATATATATATATATATGTTTGTGTGTGTGTGTTTATTGTATATTGAGGCTGCAATCCTTCTTGTATAGATGTTTCGTTAAAAGCGCATAACAAGGGGTTGGGATTCAACTTTTTATTTAATTTTTCTTACAAGTGTTTTCTGTTCTGGACACAAAGTGTGCAAAACCGGTCCAAAAGTTTTGCATATCCGACGCTTTCGGCTATTCATTCAGCTATTATCAAGGAAGATATTTACTTTTTTCAAATTTTTAACTGTGTCTTTTTATATATGTAAGTTATAGGAATGTTTTATTTTCCAAAAACAGTCAGCACATTGTGGCCGTTATCATAGTTAATGATATTGAGTGTTGGATTTCCTTTTTTATTTTTAGGGCTTCCATTATTTTTACCCTTTTTTACGTGTGAATGAGGCAATTATACTTATATTTTCCAGTAGTATATTTCAGATTGAGTTTGCTCGTTTTTTGTTTGTTTAAATGAGTCCTAATTAATCGTGTAGGTGTAAGGTGAGTCGTCTAGATAGGCATGTAGTAGTATGGCCAATATAATTGTTTATGAGTTTGATCAGAAACACAGTTCCTTACGGGACATTTGAACTCGTAAATAATATTACTTCTCGGTCATTTTAATTTTCCAGGTGTGCTTTTATTTTTGATGATAAGGTTAACTGATTTTAATTTTTTGTCGTAGATAATTTTCTTGTTCGACTGGGGATGTATATTTCAAAGAGAAAATTGGTATTTGTTTTTTGTAGATGATAATGATATTTTGTTAATCTGTGTATTCAGTATTGTATTAGTTACTTTAGAAAGGAATAGTTTAATCTGGTGATCGATGAAGTAGTTAGGAAAACCATTGTTAACTAATGTCTGTTTGAGATATTTGAAATATTTAAGGAAAAGGAGACGAGATGATAAATTCTCCTGTGCTCTCTTTATGAATGTTTTATAACTACCATTTCAAACCTAAGAATGCATTCAATCTTTAAATTAAGGTGGCAAGAGTTTCTGATAGTGTTTTTGATATGTCCCGGAAAGGGATATATTTGAACAAAGTAGCTAAGTGGTTTTGGCTACTATAACCAAGTAGAATACGGTAGCAGTAATCGACTGGTACGCGTCGTAGTCGTAGGTAAGAAGTGTAGATCAATGGCGTAGTCCAATGGGCGTCGTTATAGACTTAGCTCTCAGACTAAGACTCTTGACTCTCCAACATGTCCGTCGGTATTTATGACGGACACCAGCCAATCATATTCCAGTGAGGGGGGACACAGGTGTATGCATATTCTATTATATCAGTTTTTATAATGAAGTGGTGAATATATTATTACTGAATTCAACAAGAACGTCGAAACTGGGAGTTTATTTCATTGACTAAATTCATAGGTACGGTTAAGTAGAGAGTTCTTTTTTTTTATTTCGAATGTGGTTTTAAGATTATCATTTTCTTGTTTGTTTATCGCTAAAATAAAAATATCGTCTATATACCGGGCATATATTTGGGGTTTAGTAATTTTAATATATATATATATATATATATATATATATATATATATATATATATGTATATATATATATATATATACAATATTTTCTTCGTCCCACACACACACACACATATATATATATATATAGTGTCCTAAGAAAAGTTTTTAGTCAGGAGAAATAAAGTAGATGCACTTTCAAAATATAATTACGTAATCCCAATTCAACATAAATAAACAGTATTTAGAACTAGTATAAAATAGGTCTTTCATTTTCGCGTTTCCGTACTTGTATTCGATTTTTCATGGATTTGATCAAGTCATCAACAATCGTCTGATCCATATTTTGTCGCTCCTTTGTCATTGTTTCTTCAAGGGATACTACTGGCATGATTTTGGTTGCATGCTCTCGAAGTTTTTGGTTAAGATACACTCAAACGTGTTTTGTTGAATTCATGCCAAGATTTTAGGCTACCCATGGCAGTGACTTGATACCTTGCGGTTCCTTCCCGGCCTTTGCTACTTTGCTCGTATGACATGACGCTCCATCGTCTTGAAAAGCGTAGACATTCTTGTCAATTTCATTGGTTTCAAATAGTGCGAGTAGTCCATTCTTTAATATTTGACAGTATTTTGGACCATTCAACTGCTCGTCAACAAGAATCAGTTCCGATTTCCCTCCAACCAGGCTGCGGCCAGTGCCATTGCTCCAATTCCTTCATATTTCACGGTCGCAAGTCTCATTTTGTTTTCTCCAAGCATAAACTTTTCTCGAATTAGAATATTGGCAGAATTTGCTTTCATCTGACCAAATTACAAGCTGCTAAAATTCATAATATTTGCTCTAGAATTCATTCGCTCAGTCCATACGCCTGTTCCTGTTAACCTATGAAATCAAGGGCTTCTTTCTGGCAGCTCTTCTTTGGTAGCCTAACTCTTTCACAGTCTTCCTCATTGACCATGATGACCTTTCCATGCTGTTGCCGATATCTTTAACGCTCTGACGACAGTTTCGGATGACGTCCCTCTTCAACGACCTTTTCATTCGCTCATACACGATGCTTGGTCTTCCTCTTGGACCACACGACAATGGCGTTCTCCATTGAATTTCTTGACAATATTATTAACCGTTTAAAGATTAATCTGAAAAAAACCTAGCAATTTCTCTACTTGACTTGCCATACAGACGCCATCCTATTATTTGCCCTTGATGAAGTTCACCAATTTCCGAAATTTCATTGCAAAATATAAGTCAACTATCGTTCAGAGATGAGAGTAGCTTGATACTAACAGGGTATTTTTTCAAAAAAAAAAAAAAGAAACGTTATTATACAAGCCAAAATTGCTGTAATCAAGCGTGGCTAAAAGCGTATCATAGGCTACTGTATATCATTCAGATGTTTTCAAAATACACGTTTGCTTGTAGTATAAAATTAGGTATATTATCTGATATATTATCTCGCCTGATCTGGCATCTCAACTTCAGTCACTTCCTTACTGATGTGACGTCACTTCCCTCAGGCATTTCTACAAATATTTTATGGCAATATTTCCGATAAGCTTTTTTCCCTAGTGCTTTTACTATATGAATTAAAACGTGTAGGCTAATGGTTAAATGAGAAATTCGAGTTCATTTGGAATCACTAACGGGCAAATAACCTTGGGAAGTGTATAGATCCATCTCTACTCCACGAGCTATTTGGTTGAAAAGCAGGGCAGTCTGGATCTTATAACCTTGGTTGGCAAACAGTTTATCACAGAAACAAATAGCAAACTACCGTGAGAAAATCTTCTGTCTAGTCAGTCAGCAATCGAAAGAGACATGATCGTCTAAGTGTGTATCACTTAAGTGAGTGATTAAATTTTCAACTAGGTTTCACCGTCTTACTGTTGAACTAGCTAAATGCAACTTCTATTCAAACAGGAATACCAACACGTGTGGTACTCACTTCTGATTTTTTGGTTCCCTTTTAACTACAATCTTCAAAAATTTAAATGCAGTCTACATCTTCTGTTTTCCGGAACCCTGTCACTTTATTGCCCTTTCCTCGCTTCTCTTTGCTAAACTCTTATCATTGACTTTCACTCTGCATCATAGTGGCATTATCGCCTTGTTTGGGGCAAAATTATTTTTTAAAATCATTTCGGGACGTAAGCGATCATCTCTATCAGCAGATTTCTTTTTCGTTGATAACTTGTCATGCCTGTTTGCAAGTCTATTAATAAAATACTTTATGTAAAAAATACTGATGATAAACCATTCTGAAAAAAAGCTTTTTCTCGGGAAGAAACGTCTATGAATAAATAGTATATGTTTACTATTGGAAAATATCCAACGTGGAAACACAATTATGTTTTTTAATGCTATGTATCTTCAGGACATAGGCGATCACGAGTCACTATATTTTCCTTTATTTTCTGTGAATTTCTGTGCGTAACTGGGAGAGAGAGATAGTACTGTGGTTTCCCGTTGCCTTCTTGTAACATGCTAGAAGGACAACGATTGGCGCGTGTTTATTACCGAAAATGCTGACGGACATTCTCGAGGCGTCCATCTTCATTCCGAGTAGAAACGAGAGTTTGTTTGATATTTCAACCGACAGGAAAAAACGATAGTAGCTGAATTGGCTTGTAGACTCTCGGATAGGAGAACTTGTTCACGCTAGGATTTAAGTTTGTTAGAGGATAGCTTTTGGCAACCCGTTGCTGTGTTGGCGACTGTGTGAAAGAGTCTAATGTAATTTTTCATTTGCCGCACACAGTTCAGTATTTTCAGTTTTTCCTTCTTCTAAACTCGTTCCCATCCAAGACCAGAGGGTCCACTGCACTCTACTACTATTTATTTCATAGTTAGCGGGTTGCAGAGAAAACACAGTTTAATAAGTTTCTCTGTGGTAATAATGCTGAACTCAGCACGCTAATTCCTTTTCCTGAGCCGGTATACGTTACACTTAACGGTAAAATATTAAAAGCCGTCATAGTTTTAGGCATGTCTCAAAGAATAAGCGAATGAAAGAATTAAAAAGAAACAGGAAGATGAAAATAATGCTAAAGATAATAATCTTTATTTTCGTCTGAAGATATTTTTTTAACTTAAATGCCTGCTGACAATCAAGAAGAAAATGATCGATTTATGGAAGATAAGCGACAAACCTGTTCAACAGCTAGAAGGTTGGTCGCTTGGCGATAGAAGATGAATTGAATCAAAAATAGAACAAAAAAAAAAAAAAAAGGAAATATTCCAGAGAAAAGAAACAGAGAAATCTTTCATAACGATACTGTTTCATATATTTTAATGTTTTTTTTTTTTTCAAATTCTAAATCAGCTTTGAAATCTGTCGTATTTAGTACGAATTATAACGGGTATCTTATTTGATGATGAATTTACTTTTGCACGATTTATTAAGTTTTGTATAATTGCTGTTTGTAATAGGGCATTCACTTTTATAGTTGAGAGTGCACGTTTGTATGCTAATTGGGTTTTTATATAGGCAAGGAGAAAATGTATTGTTGTTGGTACCTATCAATACATTAAGAAATGGGATTTTATTATCGTTGCTAAGTTCGTATGTGAACTTAAATACGGTGTGTTTGTAGTTCTTTGTATTTCATCTATGCTTTTGGCTAATACGGGAATATCATATACAAGTCTTAGGTAAATGTATTTTTTGTATTAATATATTATTTTCTAGGTTAGTCGTGTAGATGTTGCTTAATTTTGTTCTCAGAACGAAACCCATGGAAAAAGCATCGCATTTTAGGATATTAACATCACTCAAAAAGAGCATAATACATCCTCAAATACCTCTAAATGTAACAAACGACTATACCGTAATGAAATGCCTTCTAACTATAAACAAGATGAAGAAATTCTAAAAAGTCTCCGAAACATTAATATGTCCCCCACTGATCCCAGTAAATAAAATAAAATAAATTATATACTATACTAAATTTAATAGAAACAACTTAGTAGATTCATAAAAAAAATTCTTCCCCGTCAATTGGTGTTTTACAAAAGAACAACATCGTATATCAATTTAAATGATTTTTGGGAGATTGCACGTATGACAAAAGTGTTAATAATATGTATGTTGGCTTTACTACAACAACCACGACGAGAAGGTTTACGTTTCACTTAAACGATCATAGTTCAATCTTTGAGCATTTAAAAGAACAATAATGAACACGTTCAGTGTTTGACAGATATTAGTTCAATATACAACAGTAATACACCAAGATAATATAAGAAAGAACTAAAAATTCTAGAAGCTCTTTATACAAGAGAACTGAGACCAAAAATAAAGTTAACTACAAGTATAGCGAAAAGTTCTTAAATATTTATAGACGCAATATCTTCAAAATGTGTAAATTATAATTATTAAAAACTACAATTTATAAAAAATCCTTTTAAACGCATGAAATTATACCCCGCAAAATCACATTAGTTACCCTTCTTTCATAACGGGTATTTTGAATTTTATGGAGATCATGTAGGAAAATATATTCCAAAAACCACATAAGCTACCTTCCTTTTATAAAGGGTAAATATTTTGAATGTCGTTGTGTTCATGCACATATATCCAGAGACATTCAACCCTTGAAGATGATATCGGTAGTGATTAAAAGTACTTGGGAAAACTAAAATTATTTGAAAGTAAATTTTGTATTTTTTCTTGATTAATATTCTACAGCTATCAAGAAATGGATCTTTGGACTTGAAATGAAAAATTAAAATAGACATAATACGTTTTAATTATTTAACCAAACATGGTTGAATATATATATATATATATATATATATATATATATATATATATATATATATATATATATATATATATATGCATACATATATATATATATATATATATATATATACGTATATTTATATATGTGTGTGTGTTTGTGTATGTGTGTGTGAACTCTTGCACGTAGAATTATTTTAATTTATTTATTTGATTATATATGTATATATATATATATATATATATATATATATATTATCGAAGAAATTTAAATAAATGTACGTGCAAGAGTTCACATACGCATACACATACACACACATACACACACACATATATATATATATATATATATATATATATATATATATATATATATATATATATATATGTAAAATAAAAATACACGAGGAAATCTGTAGTTTTAGCCGACGTGTTTCATTCAATGTGAACTATTTCAAGGCAAAAAACGAAATGAATTTATTGAAACAAAGTATCTATAAACAAAGAACAAAATGTCGTTAGCAACTAGCAGAATTTATAAACGATATTCAATGGTTAAATGAAAAATTACATCAATTACTTTGAGGGAATATTTTCACGTGTAGAAATATTGTTTGTATTGTTGTTCTCATGGATTCAACTCTCTTTTGATTTATTGATATATTTGTTGTTTACGATGGCTTGCGTGAGTAGTGATTATGTTAGGAAAGGTGATATTGGGAAAACTTTAGTATTGGGATAATATTCAATGGCAGCACTTTCGAGGATTTTCCTTCTGACTGAATTATTTCGTTTTTTTTATGTTTGTAGCATTTATAAAATCTAAATTCTGGTTGAATTTATTTATTTTTCCGTTTTATAAATGCTATATTTTGAGGCTTTCCTATTTTGTATTCTAAACTGCTATATGTTATATGTTAATCATTGCAGTTGGTAATGTGATGATCATTATGTAGATTAATTTCAGTAAATTACAAGACTGTAGTGATTGTGAAAGAATAAATTTTGTTTTTTCATTCGTATTATTGGAGATATGATTTCCAGAAGAATTCGTAAACAATATATATATATATATATATATATATATATATATATATATATATATATATATATATATGTAAAGATGTGTTTGGCAATCCATACGGATAATTCCAGGGGGGATATAATGCAAAGAGCTGACTGTAAAAAGAGATCAAATATTAATTATATTAAGAAACATACAACTTTAGGGGTTAAAAGTTATCTGTATTTTAATATATATATATATATATATATATATATATATATATATATGTGTGTGTGTGTGTGTGTGTGTGTGTGTGTGTGTGTGGTTGAATTTCTTTCCATATTTTACTAATGCGTTGGATAAATTGTTGTGCATAATATCCCTTTTGTGTTCATAGATACTATTTTTTTAAAAATTTTTACAACTTTCCCAATATATTGTGAGAAGTAGTTCTGTCAATTTATTTTCTATATACCTGCTTCAGAATTATTATTGTTTTGGGTATATTTTTTTTTTTATCTACGGAGCGTTGTGGTCGATTCGTGTTGCATGGAGATGCCGGAGAAAAAATAATTTTAATGTCTCTATTTTTTTATCTCAAATAAGCTCGCAAAATCAGATGTTTTTGCTTGATGAAAACTAGTGTTTCGATTGCTTCAAAATTGAATGTTGGAATGTATTTTTTTATTGGTAATTTTGTGTTATTAAACTCTTTTAGGCGTCGGGGGCTAATATATTTATTATTTATATCTGGCTTTGAGACGACAGAAATTCGAGACGGTAGGACTCTAATATGCAGAAGTTTGGCTCTTTTTAAGTGTAAAGATGAAAAATAATCGCTGAAGTTAATAAACACCGTGAAGAAGAAATGATCTTCTACCCATCGCAAAGCTTTTATTACAGAATATTGTTGTCATTGTTCTCTTTTAGAATTATTGTTGTTAATCTCTTATTATGCCTAATTTATTTTTTAAGTTCATCAGAGGGAGTTAAGTATAACATCATAGTATATATGGTTCCTGATCGTCTTGAACGATATCACACGTTGATAAGAGACTATAATAATGTGAACAAAAGAAACGAATCGCTCAAAAGTCTCTGTATTCCCAAAACGTGTATAATCCATTAGTTTTATCGAGTCTAGAAATTAACATTGGACTGAAATAATATTTTTTAAAATAGTACTATCTAGAAATAGGAATAAAACGAGAAATATTACAATGAAATAGGTGTAAGGTGATATTTGCCATTTTTTCTTCCTTTTTTTTTTTAGACGTTCTTTTCATCTTCTCAGTGGAGGATAGTCACGTAGAAACACTTAACTTCCGTCTCTGTAAACAAGCCTACAGGTAAAATAAATAGTTTCTTTATTCCAGTCCTGACTATAAGTATCCACTTTTCGGAAAATTTTTATCGATGCTTCCTTGAAAAAAAAAAACACACACGCTACTTAAGAGTCATAAGAGGTGGTACGATTTAAGTACTACTTAAAAACATCCGACCAAAAGCCCCCACCAAGTATAATTATTTGGTTTGTGAAAACAAATTTGACAACACGCATTATATATACGTGAATCAATCCGAAAGTTATGCGTTTCTTTTACTATACTTGTGAATTCTAGCTGTATTAGCTGTAGAAGTTGAACCGTTCAGTCAGTAAGCCATAATATTTTTTGTTACAGTTGAACAGTAACCTAAGAAGAAATTGTTTGGTATTTTAGTCCATATGAAACATAGGTTTCTATAGGAAAAAATTAATTTGACCCTTAGGACTTTCATCTAGGAAGCCTAATATTTACGGAGAAAAAACAGTGAATTTGAGCACGATTACGCATTTGGCAATGCATGTCAACAGTACTGTTAACAACAATTCTGACAATCTACGTTTACAAGGTGGCGGATGTGCATAGGCAACAATCGTGACTATGTTGAGATACAGTTTTATAGGTGACAACTTGCTCTATTCAGAAGTTTTAATATGCTCTCTATATATGTAGAAGTTTTTAATGGAAATAAACAGGATACCTTATATTCGAATATTTCCTCGTATGTTTTGCCTTTTCGTGTAACACAGTCGTGTCTGCATTTCGGGTATTTACCGGTTACTAGCGAACATGCAGGTGTAAATATAAAGGACTGAATTCAATGAAAACAAACCGTTCATGAGACAAGTCATATCACGACAGCGGGTATTAAGTAAATGCTTCAAAGTTTCCCTTCACACTAAGGATTATTTATTTATTAGGCTGAGTCATAAATAATTTCCGTTTTTATTTCTCAAAAAATTATTTCTCAAAAAGAAACTACATTTTATTTAGTTATTCTTAAGTTTACTCTGGTTTGGTTGATTTTGTTTAGCGATATATCAACATCTCAATGGGTTATTTAATGTCGAAATATATATATTTGGAACACATTTTTTGGCTTCAGCTAAATATATTTTGAACACAATTGCATGCTTTCAACTACAGATAAAATATATTGTCGATAATTCTACTAGAAAATGTATTTCTTGATCATTTTACGATAAATATGCATTGTTGGTGATTTTACAATAAGAATGTATTTTTATACATTCAGATGTTTTGGTTTTCTTTGGAGATTCACTATTTTCCCAGAGCTGGAACCCTAAAAGGTCCCACAACCCCGGGTCAGAGTGGGCTTAAGAGCAACAGCAATTGAGAAGTAGTTTTACGCTCCTCAAAACCTCCAATCTTCAATTTCAGAGGCCTTACTACCGGGTGTATTTTATCGTCATAATCAAGGCTGAATTTGTAAGTTAAAAAACTTAAACCTTCATTATAATACTACTACTACTACTAATAATAATAATAATATTTATAATAATAAACATTATTGTCGTCTGATATTTCCAGTTACAACAATTTAGTCGAACTGCTGTCTACATTCCTGAGATGAGGTTTTGTTACTGTTTACATCATTTACATTGTTCAGAATGTCGGGCAGATTGTTCTAGTTTCACGCGCCATGTCTTTTCCGGATATTTCCGTTTCAGTTAATTCCATTTAGTAACTCAGTTCTCTAAGTTTTTGTTCACTTCTCCAGATATTGAACTCACGACTTTTGGGGTCAAGTCATTTGATTTCTCCAATCCACACATTTATCCTTGGGAACAATCTAACCCCTTGGTCTAAATAAAGAGTCCATTTCAAACTTCCAACGTATATTAATTAAAGAAGGCTGGAGTGTACAACGGCCGAAACGTCGTGTATATGACAATAAAGATGAGCACAACAATCCGAACAATGTAAATAAATAAGCCGAATCGAGCCGAAAAATATGGAATTCAAAATAATCACTTAATTAGAGTTTGATATGTAAACAATATATCTAAAAACATGCTTCCACACTGAAAGTTTTAGAATTATGTACAAAATATCTGTAGTTAAATCTATAAAATTGCATAAAATATATTTAGATTTCGGCATTAAATAAATCATAGAGGTGTTGATATGCCGCTAAACAAAATCAACTAGCCAACATTGTACATTAATTCTTGGGATTTGTACAGAACTTTAGTAAAAAGAATATTTTCATTAAGAGATGATTACACATTTTTACAAAGAAAATCAATTAAGAATCTTTCTTATTTTATCTGGACGCACATAATCATGGTTCACCACAACTTGCTACCTTTTTGTAGCTCTAAGCAATTTTAGTTCATTTATTATCCCTTTCCAGATTCTGTTATGTTATATATTTACACAAGCTCGCTATTTTCCGTCTGACCTTTTTCCCTGACCTTTGAGTTTCAAAATCTCCAAGCCTGCTTTCCTCCTTATGTTTTTCTACAGATTTATGAAGTGGTTTTTCTGATTCTACAGAGTGTTCTGAAAGTTACTGTTAACTTTTCTGGTCATATTTTTTATTAGGTAGGTGCAAAAATAATGTCGTTTTCTCACATAGTAACATATGTGAGAAAACGACATCATTTTTGCACCAACCTAATATATTTCAATTTTCACCTTATGGTTTTAACAACCGAAGAACGTGCTTTTGATTTATATTCTTCTCCTGTATTCTATACTGAAACATTTTAATAAAAATATAATTCCATAGTGATATTCCGAACGGCCTGTGCGTATAAATTACTCTTAGTTACCATTTTTCTTGAAACTTAGTTGTTCATTTGTTCCATTCGTGTTTTTCTTACCATGTCCTTCTGTTGAACTATATCTCTGTTGCTTCAAGTCTGTTATTAATGTTTGATGAAATCGTCGTATTCAAAAGCTATATATTAGGATTGACGTATTTAGCACCCTTTTCTTTATTTCAGGTTTACCAATAGTTCGTTTAGCTTTGAATGCCCGTGTCTCATTTTCCATCGCCTGTTAAAACACTTCCCAGTTAATTGAAATGTCTGTACTTACTTGATTTTGACGTTCCTATTTATAGCTTACATCTTGGGTTATCCCTTTTGCTGACGACCATACATTCATATAATTGATGGTTAGTCCTTCTTATCGTTTACTATTACTATCTTGCAGCTTTCTTTCTGTGACTGCCGTCAACATGGCGTCGCCTGCGTATGTTGTTACGATTGTCTCCACCAATAATAAAGCCTGATATGACTGCGAAATTTCTTGGTATCTTTTTGTTGTACAGCTTAATTAAATCCGACGAGAAGTCATATTCTTATATTATACACGTTAGTTATTAATATTGTGTTTTATCTCTTAATCAACTTTATTTCCAACGACGCTGATTTCCTTTTTTGTCGATTTTCATTCAGTGTTTGCAACATCAATAGATTAAAGGTAAAAAATAAATTGGTTGGGTACAAACAAAGGATTTTATAGACTTAAGTTGAAGCAAAATGTTTAAGGGCTTAAGGCTTGCTTTTCTAACACATGTATAACATTTATGTTTCCCGTAAATGGTTTTATAAAAGAAAGATAATACTAGTAATAAAAGTTAAGCATTTTTACTCCAAAAGATTTCCTATTTGGCGACTCGATTTTGTAAACTTGATATAACATTTCTCTCTTCGGTTTTAAAAGCAATGGAATTTGTTTTTTTGTATTCAAAAGCTTCATAGAAAATGTTCTATCATACATTGTTTCCAGTTTCTTCAAAATGGATTCACAGCACGCTAATTCTTCTGCTTTCCAGATAATGCAAAATACCTAAGTTGTTTCGATTTTTATGCATATATTTCGTTTTTCATATGTTCGTTTTATGTCATTTCACATTTACGAAAAAATAAAACGAAAAACAAATGAATATAATTTCCTCCACTTTACGAAATAGAACAGAGGAAAGAAGTATTTGGCAGTAATTTTAACAGGAATATTTTTGGACCGTCTCAAGACCAAAAAATAGCACTCACCTTTTTCTGTTTGGGTCAATGTGAAACACAATGTTCGTTGTCTGCTCTTTCTGGAGGGGAAGACTTGAAATGTGCACCGGACACTTCTTTCTTTGAGAATTCAATAATCCTGAAAATGTTTATTTTGCAAGATGCTCAAAATCCCCCTTCTTCACTTAAATCACTTTTCAGCAGATATACTTTTCACAGGGTCGCTCTACTTTCGAATAGTGGAGTGAAAAATTTTCAAGGTTTATGGGAAAAGTATTTTCGATGCAAACTATTTTATGTTATTCAGAGAGGAGATGGGCACTGCCAGGAAATTTCTATTGCCGTGAGGTATATCCATGAAGAATCCATAAGTTACTCGGACGAACAACTGCGTTATGAGATTTTGTCATTTCACATATTATTTGGTTTGAGTAGGTTTGTCTTATGGAATATAAAGTTTTTCGAAAGTGTTCAATGAGGAAATAAGTCGTTTCAATAAATAGGTCGAGTTTCTTTGGGATTCGAAAAAGTCCGACTTCATTCCGGATTGAAAGAAGGTCAGAAAGGTGTCTTTAGATGTAGGTGCACACGTATATATGGGTCCCATTTGCATAAGAGTCATAAAAGTGGATGTGAGTCTGACTTGCACGAGAGTAGAAAAAGTAAACTTAGATTCAGTTTGCACATGTCCAAAACCTATACAGCGGTCTGATTTTCACGAAAGTCTAAAAGGTACATGGGTCCATTTTGCATGAGTGAAAAGCTAAACCCGACTCTGATTTGTAAGACTGTCGAAAAGGTAAACAGGTCCAGTTTGCCCGTGTCAGAAAGCTATAAACGAGTCCAATTTACACCAGAATCAAAAAAGCTAGACATATGTTCAGTTGGCACGGGCGAGACTGCTAACCACGAGTTCAATTTTCACGAGAAAAGCAATAGGTAGATATAGGCCCAATTAGGCAATGGGAAACCATGAAAACGAAAGTTCATTTACTTTCTTAAGCAATACACATCCATCACCGTGAACTTTCCAATATATATTGAAAATTTTCTTTTTATACCCAAAAAGTAGACAGAACTATTCAATTTATTTTTTAATACATTATTTCTTCATGCTATAAACGTTATTTTTATTTATTTTATTTTTTGAAAAATTTTTTTCCTTATAAGAAACAAAAATAATATCGGATTAAAAAACAATTTCTGTAACAAATACTATCTAAGGAAAAAAAAGAAAATGATTTCGCCATGCCCTGTTCATGGTGTCCTTTTAGCAGTCCTTTTGTAAAGAGTGAGTTCTAATGAAACTGCTTTTTAATCCAAATGACACATTGTGTGACAGACTCTCTGAAGAATTCTTCCTAACCGGTAAAATCTTGAAGTTTTCATGTCTAGGGTCGTCCGATATTCATCCTATATATGATTCTTAACGGTGAGGCACGGTGGAGTAATGAATAGAAACTCGGACTGAGGAATCGGAGAGCCGAGTTCGAATTTCAGTCGATTCCATTACATTAATTTACGTATTAATACACTTTGGTAAGGTATAAATCCTCTTATCAAAGACCGGATTCTATAGCCTTTGATGGCAACTGGTCTATCGTACTACTCCGGGAAAAATCTGCCACGTCAGTCTTGGATCGAAAGATACACGATCGCTTAAGCGTGTATCACGTATGGCAATAATTAAATAAAAAATATAATTCTTATATACGTTTCCTAATTCTTCATTTACGACATTACTGCAATCAGTAATTCTCTTCTCTGTTGCGTAGATGTTAGCTCTTGTATTAGTGAACTAAGATTAAAATCAGTGAAACTATTTTTTTATTTTTCTAAGGTTTCACAAATTTACATTTATATTAAAAATTCCTTCGTCTCTCACATGCCTTTTCCATGTTATTCTCAAAGACGTCGGTAAAAAGACTGTTTTATTTTCTTTGTTTCGTTCTTCAGTTTTAAAGGCATATAAACTTTTTGGCTGTTTAATGCCGAAAATATTCATTATATATATATATATATATATATAAACATTTTTTTTTTCTAAATAATTTTTGTTGATATATAAAATTATACAAAATGATATATCGTTATATATCATTCAATTCAGTTTGCAGCTGTTCCTTTCTGATTGTAATTATAAATTACCTTCACTAACCCCTCCCTTCAAAACTTCCTTCTATCTCGAATACTATACCAATGATATTCTTGAAATTCATACCATTGTTATTTCAAGTTTTCTTTTCATTTACGTGGAGATTGTAGCAGAAGAAAAACACAATTTACACATAGAGATAAAAAATTAAAGCTAAATTTATACAATTATTAGACAACATCTCTAACTACTCACCAATTTTTGTCTAGCTAAGTACACACACACACCAAACTCTACTCAAAACAAGCTTTAAAACAAACACATATATACCAGAGTGCTAGCCATTATCAGCGTGACTTTCGCTTTTCATAGATGTCTATAACTATATCCGTGCCTTTCCCATATGTAGGCTATAAATGAAGCAGATAGAAAGAGAGAGAGAGAGAGAGAGAGAGAGAGAGAGAGAGACTTCAGACGCTAACCATAGCGGTTACCCGAGGGCATGGCTGACTGTTCGTCCGACCATTATACTGTGAAAAACACCTGTGAAAACAGAAAGAGAACGGACTCCACTATCATTGCGACAATCCCAAACTGACAAACAACGAGCAGTCAGCCGGGTAAAGGATACTCCTTTTTTCACGCTCTCATTTAGACCTTGTACAACGTACATTCCAACGCTACACTATACAGCTTTTTATTTATTGTAAATGAAAATAAATATTTGGTCATTTTTCCAAACCAGTGTTTAATTTGTTCCCTTACTTTAACCAACCTTGGATCAAGATCATTTCACAGATTAGGCTTGGAAACTCAATTAGCCGTCATAGTTCTTCCTTTACACTGTAGACATTAGTTTCTGTTTTTCTATCGCGCCAAATTGTTATATAATTTTGTATAGATAAAGCATTATCTTTATTTGTATAGACTCCTCATACATTGTGAAGAGAAAAAAAAACATCTTGCTTAAGTTTTGAAACGATAACATTTTAACTCGTCGATCATCTTGTTAATTGTACCCTCTAATTTTTCGGATGAGGCTGTGTTCTGTCTTTTGAATCGCCTATTCTTGGCATGGACCCGGCAATGTTTTGGAAACACTCTTTCGAAATCTGGGTCGATGTTGCTATTATGGTGTCCTGAAATAAGTATCAATTGGCTGGCTGCACATTCAGAATTCAAATCTCTCTTTTCACCACATTCCAAAAGTGTCCTAGGGATTTGGATCTGACACATTAACAGAATACGTATTGATGTTTTCTAAATATCAATCCGTCGCTATTTTTGATTTGTTGTACGGCATGTCACCAAGAGGATGCATGCACTATAGTTATAAACTGAGGAACGTAGAGAGAGAGAGAGAGAGAGAGAGAGAGAGAGAGAGAGAGAGAGAGAGAGAGAGACTTCATACACACACGCTAACCATAGCGGTTACCCGAGAGCACGAATGACTGACCGTCCATTAGGCTGTGAAAAGCATTTCCTGTGTACACAAAAAGAGAACGGACTCCACAATCACTGCGATAAGCCCAAACTGACAAACAACAAGCAATCACCATTGATAGGTGGGCTTTGAAATTCAAACCAGGAATTATTGTTATCAAAATTGCTAATGTTTGAGAAGAAAATATTCTCTATACAATTAAAGCAGTCAAACTAGTCGAAATCTTTTATACAGGATGCTTGACAGTGATGTTCTCTCTATACAAGGCTCGAGAGCAATTCGTGGTAAAAGGTTACCGTGTAAGAGGTACAGTTTATACAGATATATGGCGAATATAACTAGACGAACAGTTTATGATTGTAGTACAAACTGTGGGAACTCGGTTCCACAAAGCAGCAGTTCGTGGAAAGGGGCTTCTCGAGTGAAACTTACGGCTCATCAATGGAATACGCAGAAAATGAGGTGGTTTGCTACCATGTGCGTGGCATGATGGGTCTTATACGTGAAATTTAAAAATGGTTGAACTAAAGAATGTAGTTCATCTGAACACTCTCCGTGGAAATATCGATAGAGAAGCCAGAGTCTCGGGGAATCTCGTCTATGAGAAAGTGAGGTGGAAAATAAATTGTAACCACAAGGACGCAGATACGCTTTTGGAGAGCCATTGAAGACTGTGCAGCCGCAGTACTCCTTTTTGTCAGTGTGGTGTAATGGATAACAAGCTGTGAATGTAAAATCGGAAAGTCGAGATCGAATTCCAGTCGAGTTCATTACATTCACTTACGTGCTAAAACCCTCTTCTGCCTCCCAGATATGGGTAAATAGCAGGACGGACCGGGTTCTATAGCCTTTGATAGAAACTGGTCTACTGTAGAAATAAATGACAACCTTCTGCGGGGAAAGAATCTGCCTCGTCAGTCATGTATCGAAAGATACATGATCGCCTAAGCGTGTATCACGCATGGCACATAACTGACTGACACTCGATACATACGCGCAAATACCCTCGGTAAAGTTAAAAAATAATCCCACAACTATGGGTTGAATAGCAGGACAGATTGCGTCCTATAGCCTTGCTTGGCATCAAGTCTCTCTCAGAATAAAATAGCAGTCTACTGCAAGAAAAATATTCTACCTACTCTGTCATTAATAAAAAAAGAGATATCATCGCAAGGAACTTAGCTGACTGACTGCATTTTCGTTCTGATCTGGATCTTGTAAAAGTAGAGGATAACAGGGGGAGACAGGTGCTTACTGGATCGGTATAGGGAACTGACAAGTTCTTCTGCATTTTTAGCGAACAGATCATGTGTACGAGTTCCACTTGAGGTCTGTGTTTCAACTCCCAAAAGGTGCTCAAGTCATCGGACCTCCCTGAAGGAACATACATATATCGGGATTATGGAGCCAGTCGGCGATGATGGAATGTCTTCTTTTTCTGGTTTTCGAGGCATTGAATATGGCCAGCCAGATTATATTTATGAACGTCATATCAGAGATCGATATTCAATAGAACATTTTCCCAATCTTTTCATGTTCAATTTTTATGATCCGTGGATTTTGCTTCTTGTTACCATTGACAAGGTTGGCATCCGGCATGGTCTTCTCCTACTGTAGCCAATCTGCTTCACGTTTGGACGTGTTGTGCATCCAGCGTTGTTCTTCGATATACCTCCATTGTAAAGTGTAGTTATCTGAGCTGCTCTAGCTTTCTGTCAGCTTGAAACTCTCTGAGCATTCTCCTCTCGCCTTCAGAAGGGATTTTCGAACACAGAATTACCACTCATTGGAAAGTTTTCTTTTTATAACCATTCTCTGTGGACCCTAGAGATGACTGTGCTTGAAAATCCTCATAGATCTATAGGTTTTAAAATAGATACGTCCGTCACCAACGACAATGTTGCGTCCAATGTCACTAAAATTGACCTGTCTTTCCTCTGTCTGTTCTAGTAAATAAATTTCAAAATAGCTTTTACTAATTTTATCTATTTTCTGCAAAAACTGATCCATGATATTATCTTTGACTGTGTATTTGATTATTTGTCAGGGAAAATTTTTATATTGCACAGCTCCAAACCACTAGTGTTATATACCAAAAATTTTTTTGCCAACCGTAATGACAAGATATCTCGCGACAAATGTCTATATCCTAAAATACCTGATAAATTATAGGAAAAATGAATTATTTTTTATGCATTCTTTCTCTAGCAATGAATAAGATTGTTGTATATGCACCGAAAACAGTACATTACTTAAAGTTAGCGAGAAAATATCACAAAAAATATGCCATGGCTTAAAAGCAGTTCCTTTTAGGACAGGAAAGTAAAGCAAATCGCATAAAGGGAATATTAATTAGTCTCAAATAAAGGAGAAATATAACTCGAATACAGTATACATAAAGCCTAACTACAAGATAAATAAACGAAAATATATGATAAAATTAGCTCAAATACAGGATAAGTATAGCTCAAATACACGATAAAACAGTTCAGATAGGAAATAAATGTAGTTCAAATACAGGATGAATAAAACGAAAATACAGGATAAACGTGCCTCATATAGAGCATATATATAGCGCAAATGCAGGGTAATTATAGCTCAAATACAGGATAAGCTTAGTTCCGATAGCTCAATTAAAGGATAAATATAGCTAAAAATACGACAAACTTATTTCAGATAGAAAACAGACGTAGCTCAAATAGAGGATTAGTATGTCTCAAATACACAATAAAATTAGTTCAGTTATAGGCCAGATATAGCTCAAATACAGGAAAAATATAGCTAAAATACACGATAAATTTAGTTCACAAAGAGAATATGTATAGCTCAAATAGAGGATGGGTATTGCTCAAATATACCATAATCTTAGTTCAGATAGAGGAGAGATATATCTCAAATGCAGGATTAACTTAGTTCAGATAAATGACAGGAATAGCTCAAATACAGGATGAATGCAGTTCAAATACACGGGAAACTTAGTTCAGAGAGAGAACAGATGTAGCTAAAATATAGGATGAATAAAACGAACACACGGGATAAACTTGCATTTTATAGAAGATATCTATACCTCAAATACCGAACGAGTCCAGCTCAAATAGGCAACAAGATGACAGATATAGCTCAAATACAGGGTAAATATAGCTCTAATACAGGATAAAGATAGGTAAGGTATTGGATAAACATACTTCAGAGAGAGGATAGATGTAGCAAAAATACAGGATTAACACATCTCAAAGGAGAAATGAACCTTAAATTGAGGATAAATACATCTGTATTACAAAATAAATATAGCTGAAATGAAGGATAAATCTGGCTCAAATACTGGCTCAATGCAGGTCAAATTGACAATTAGTTCAAATAGAGATTCGAAAACGCTGTTAGATTCAAATCGATTTATGATACAAATGATTAACGAGAGTTTAATATATATATATATATATATATATATATATATATATATATATATATATATATATATTTAAGTACTAAGAACTTGGTAAACCGTATGGGTAATTCCAAGGAGGATGAAATCCTGAGAGCTCAATGTGAATCCAGAGCTAAGATTTAATGAAAAACAGACCACTTTAAAGTACCATTACAATAATTTATTTCACCAAAATCCTTTTAAAGGACTCCGGATCATCAGGTAACACTTCCAACATCGAAATGAAAGGAAAAATGAGATTAAAAATTGAAGGCCGGTCACTCCTCCTACCCCAATATAACGCACGCTTAAGAGAGACATGAAATGAACCCCTCCCTATACTCTACCTTGTCTCTTTAACTACAACCCTCAACCCCTCTGTTAAATTACAAATATTACACTACCCCTCAATTTTTAATCTCATTTTTCCTTTCATTTCGATCTTGGAAGTGTTACCTGATGATCCGGAGTCCTTTAAAAGGATTTTGGTGAAATAAATTATTGTAATGGTACTTTAAAGTGGTCTGTTTTTCATTAAATATATATATATATATATATATATATATATATATATATATATATATAAGTTAATAATCCGTTGGTATATAATCCAAGTGAATCCTAATAATATAAAATATTAAAACTGATCCCCAAAAAGTGCTCAGAGCAACAATACGTTACATAATAGAAACATCCAAAATAACCTGATAAGAATAGCTATTTCAACCAGCATGTTACTACGTTGGCATTTTTCGGATCGGTGTGCAGATATGAAATCAGAAACTTCAAAATTAAACATTAAAAAAAGAAAAAGGGAAAAAAAAGAATGGAAAAGAAAGGGAGCTAGGACCGCTGTGAAAATATAGATATCAAATTACCCCACCCAGTATAATGGTAGAGGGAGGCAGATATGCCTGACTTAAACATAGACGGTTAATACAATCTTGACCTATATTTTAAATTTTAACACCCAAGTCAGGTTGAAATTGAATCAAAATTAAAAACACCGAGTTAAAAATATTTGAGAAAATAGAAAATAATAAATATTAGTTATAAAACAAAGAACAAAAAATATTTCACCTTTTTTTAAACAAAAATCGCAAAAATATGCTAATAAATTATAAGGAGTATGAGTAAAACCTATAATAATAACCTTCATTAGATAGTTTTTATAAAAAAAATATAAAATATTTAAAATTTATGAAGATTTTTTAGAAAAATTAAATATGTATGTAGAACAGTAAAAACTAAAACTAAAAAATAATAATTAAAAGAATGACTAAATAAATAATTAAAGGAATGATAAAAATAAATAAAAACGTAAAAAGATGATAAAAGAATTGAAGAAAATTATGATGAAAAATAATGAAGGTAAAAAGTAATGATAATAAAAATAATGAAGATAAGAATCATAATAAGGAACAAATAGGGACATTTTTTTTTAACATGTACAATTTTAAACAAAAAATACCGACCATATACGGGAAAGAAACAAAAAAGGAATAGAGGTGGTAAGGTAGTGGAAGATTATCAGATAGAATTTAAATGGATTAAATAAGAAGTAGAAATAAGAATAGTAACAAGTATAACGATAGATGTGTTAGATGATAAAAGATTAAGTAAGATTAATAATATATTAGATTAAGCCTACTCCCGTGACAACATTTGGAAACTGACTCATTCCTCTGAATTAGTAGTATATTTTGATTATCATATTTTATTATTTTAATCTTCTCTTCTAAACATAGGTTACATATACCCTTAAAATTATTAGGAATATGAGTAAAACCAATAATTTTCCAGTCAGTCTGAGGGTCAAGATCTTTATCCCTCAGTTCCCAAAATTTTTTGGAAAGAGCAGTTTAGTATTTTAATTTTGGGTTGGGAAAATAGTGCCTATGGGTGTAAAGTCTTTGTTTCCACCCGGCCGCTGAAATTCCAATGTAAATTTTGTGATTTAACTTATTTTCTTAAGGTTTAAAGTTATAACTATTAAAGTTAGATAGATAGATAGATAGATAAAGAGAGAGAAACAAATATTTAAAATACATCAGCTAAGTGGGGATTCGTTGCAATAGTCACCCTTTTCGTATAATTTTCTTCCGTATGTCCTGTCGATTCTCAGTATATTACATGTTTCAATACGTAGATCTTTTTTCAAACTTTGCAATTTACGTATCCGATACCATCAGAATTATTTTTTTTTGTTGTTGTGGAGTTTGGGAAAGTAACAGATGACAGTTATATTTGAATAATAATGGATACAGGATTCGCGCATTCCATTTTGAAAGCCTTTCGGCTGTTCAATCGCAGAAATATGCTTTTTTTCCCCCTCTTTTCTCGACCCTCCTTCAGATCTCACGAGAATTGATACTTGCATCATCCCGCGTTTCACCGTTCAGAACATTTTTTATACATATTTTGTTTTCTGCCAGTAAAATAAAAGAAGATATTACATAATTCATGACAACGAAACGAATGTGCAGCGAATATTGCGTACATATTTAAAGCACTAGTATTGTACACCTTCGAGTGTTACGAAAACTGAAACGAATGAAACGAAACTAAGGGGACGAAGGAACAGATTACAATATGGTCAAAGACAATTCTATATTAAATAATAATATCAGGTAGAAGTTACCGTATTTGACGGCGTATAAGACGCACCCCAATTTCAGCAGGGCAAATCAAGAAAAAATTATAAATTAGTCAATTTAGAATTACTAGTAAATCGTACAGTCAAGGCTATATTTATGAGGTATTATTTTGATTAAACAAGCCATGATTACAGTTAAACGAAAAATAATAGAAAAAAAAAGGACATGAGCTTATAAAAACTTTATTATATCCAAAGGTAAGTAAACAAATTAAAAACCAAGCAATTATTACAATTGGGCAAAACAGTACAATTACCATTACAATTCAGTCAAAATTTTTCCTTTATATGATCTGTACAACCTGCGTCATGTAAACGTCTTAGTGGGATAATTAGGATATAAAAATTCTGATAGTATTTATACCAATGCAAGCAGAAGTTATCGCAAGAAAAATATTAATGAAACAAACATATTTTACAAATACATAATTTTAATTTATTGCATATAATTTTAGTGAAAGAGAAAGTACTAATATTAAACATGATGAAATTAACATAATGAATATTATCAATGATAACAATTTTAATCTGCATAATAGCCTTTTAAATAATGAGAACAGGTATATGAAAGTTTCTCTAAAGTCTAAGCTAATAGGAGATGCTAGGTAGCTAATTTTGGTTGACTATTGCAAAATTTTAAACGTAAGGGAGATATTTTTAGTAAAAAAAAAGTGCCCCTTATACGCCGTCAAATATGGTACATTATTCATATAACGGCCATATCTTAATTTCTGAAAAGTTTTGCTTAACAATGTTTGTCTTTTCTGGACATAAAGTGTGCAAAAATTGTCCGGATGTTTTGTATGTCTGATCAATTTCAGTTATTCTTTTAACCATTATCAAGGAGGATTTTTTTTTAATTTTTATTTTTAACCGAATGTGAATTAAATATCTACACATTGAGTTAAAAATAAAAAAAAAGCATCCTTCATAATAGCGACATTTTTGTCAGCGATACGAACATCAAAGTTACAAAGTGATCTGAACAAGCGATCGGCATTTCTTAAATAGAGTAACAGAAGTTTATTTAAACGTGAAGGTTAACAGAGCAGAACAATCTACAAAGCATAGAGAGCTTAATGATTTGTTCCATTACCAAGGCAACCCAGGTTCGAAAAAATATTATTTTTTTAAGACTCTCGAATATACAGGCGGGTTGACAAAAATCCACTGTTTAAAAGTGACAATATCTACTGAAACATTCCCTATTAATAAATAAAATTAAAATTATTAATAATAATATGTTATATTATTCATATAACGGCTATATCTTAACTGCCAAAAAAAATTACTTAGTAAAAGTAATCTAATTTTACAAGTATTGAGCATTTAATATCGATTGATTGAGCCAAAGCTATTCTCATATATATAATTCGCTAGTATTACGCTTTGTTCGAATAAGATTTTTATGCTAAAATTCACACAAATAAAGGCTTGAGCACCAGACAATGTGAAGTATTATTGTTGAAATGGTAATGAAGATATTGGAATTTGTGAAAAAAATGTTTTTTCAGAGTGAATATTGTATTTACGATGTTTGTTTTTTTTAGGAAATAATGATTTTTCCAGATACAAGTTCAACTATATTAGCCCATATAGGGTGTAAAAAGGATGACTTTATAACTTTTAGCACAATTGAATGTAAAGGAACCGTCTGTAATCTGAACTCGGCTGTCCGTGTTCTTATTCCAAGTCCCTATCAATGGCACCAAGCCGGGATGGGAGGTAGTAAACATGAATAGTGTAGTTAAATGATTCTTGACGTGAAATGGTTAAGATTGTAGTGTTCAAGAAACCGCCAATGCGGGAGCCTATTTCAAAAAGGGGAGCATTTCACGTGGAAGTTTCATTTAACATTTGAAATATGGAAGAAATGAGAGAAATCCGGCTGCGATGTAATAGCATGGTGTATCTGAGCTGTAAAGGTCTGAATTGGTGGAACAAATGAATGATGTCCAATTGAAAACTTATCATGGAAATATCCACAGTATACGGATAGGCTTGTAAAGGTACATCTGTAGAAAAGTATAGCAGAATAGAGAATAGGTAATCTTTCACAAGATTGCAAAAGAGGTCTCAGCGCATTACTGCTGAACTAACGAGATGCAACCGTAATTTCTACTCTAACAGATTTTTTCTCGTACTTCCCAACTGTGGAAACCACTTCCGTTTCTTTCCCCCACTGATAGATATAATATTCAAAAATTTAAATGTAAAGTCAATCGCTATCTTCTATCTTCTTGAAGTCTGTTCCTTTTCTTGTCTTTCTTCATTGCTCTCCATTTTCAATCTTCTCATTCACTTACACTCTCTGTAATTCTGTGGAAACACCTCTTACTTGCTGGTGTTCTCAGGTCCACTCTTACCCGCGGTGGTAGCACCTGTTAGGGTCCCAGCTATGGGAAAATAGTTAACCTTCCAAACTGGGGTTCAATTATGAAAGTGTAAAAATAGTTTGTTTTTTTTTGTTTTTTTTTTAATACCAGCAATATGGTTTTGTAAAAAATATTACCAGTAATACATTTTTGAAAAACAAATATTACCAGCTATACATTTTTTGAAAAAAAATATTAATAGCAATACATTTTTTGAAAAAATATTACCAGCGATATACTTTTTGAAAAAAAATATTACCAGCGATACATTTTTTGAAAAAATATTACCAGCAATATACTTTCGAAAAGAAAATATTACCAGCTATACATTTTTTGAAATAAAATATTACTAGCGATATATTTTTTGAAAAAAATATTACCAGTGATAGATTTTTTGAAAAAAAAAAATAAGTGATAGATTTTTTGAAAAATAATATTACCAGCGATACATTTTTTTGAAAAAATATTACCAGCAATAAATTTTTTTAAATAAAATATTACCAGTGATAGATTTTTTTTTAAAATATTACCAGCGATATATTTTTTGAAAAAAATATTCCCAGCGATACATATTTGAAGGAAAAATATTACCAGAGATAGATTTTTGGAGGAAAAAATTTTGCCAAAGATAGATTTTTGAAAAAAATATTACCAACAACAAAACATTTGTCTGCATTAAATAACCAATTGAGATTGATATACCGTAAACCAAACCAAACCAAACCAAACCCTGTAATGCCCTGTTTTCTAGTTGTACTGTTGCCTTGCTTGGGGAGAAATTAATAAATAGCCATATCAGAGGCAGTATGCTTCATCAGTTAAAAAGAAAGGGCTCTTTTTCATCAGAATCTGTAAAAGAAAATATTGTGTCTCTTAAATGAAGCTTAAAGTATCCAGAGGTGGAATCGACAGTTTTGTTACTTTCTGTTGGGAGTGTTTTATTTTTTTCATTTAAGTTTTCCTATCATCCGAACGACGGATTTCTAAAAAAAAAAACCCTAATTATGAAAACTTTGACTAGGATAAGAAGAACAGTTTCACACAAGCCAGACTTTGAATATAAGAAAAAAAAAAAAAAAAAAAAAAAAAACTTTATGAACTCAGAAAATAGTCAGTAAGTTGTACATAATCTCTTTTTCAGCGTAATTAAAGTGTTGTTCGCTGAGTGTCATTGAAGAGTAGACTTGTTATGGAACTTTGAATGATTAGAATCGTCATCAATGATTGAAAGCAGCTTCTCAATAACAATATCAAATGAAAAAAACAAATCTTAGCACGTACCGAAAAGAGAAAAATGTTATCCCCCAAGATTACAAGCGAAAAAGTTATATTTTGTGTTTGCTTGGAGCTGAAGGATGTCGTTTATCAAACCAGAACGAAACAGTTAACATGGAGACGGATTGTCGTCAGTGAGAAGCATTCTGGGAAGATTTACAGAAAAATGCCAATCATGGTTTATTCGTAAAGGCGCGTTGCACTTACGTGATGATACAAGAAAACATATTGCTCGATTCCTTACTTTGATCCATTTGACTAAATTTTTTTCAGATTCTTGCAAGATTTATTACAGGAAATGTTTATTCATAGTGAAGAGGCTAAAACTGATATTGAATGCAATTCTTTTTTGCAGTGAAATGCGGAATATTTAAAACCAGGGCGATCAACAATTTGCTAAATAGACGTAATTATGTTGTCGATAATAGATATCATGTTGATCATATATATATATATATATATATATATATATATATATATATATATATATCAGTTAAAACTCAAGAAATATTTGTTGCTATGTCATCAGTAAATGGAGTCAAGATATTATTTGCGATTTAATAAAAGCATAATCTACGAGATATCTAATTCACGCAGTAAATAATTTACATTCTTCATCGTGACAAATGCTGATACAAAAACAAACAGTGGCTTATTATCCGATGCATATAACATGGAGTTTGTTTCACATGCTATTTCTGATATGTCTTATCTCTCTCTCTCTCTCTTTATATTCATGTAAGTGTCAAAAGACTACATTAACTGAGGGAAATACACAGCTCTGAGACAGCTTGCAAAATGTTATTTTAAATTAACTATTTTGAGATATTTTTTATAGCAGCACAGTTCGAAGAAAACTGGTTCTTGATCAACCGATACAAAAAAGGAAGTTGCTCAGCGAAAGCAACAAAGGAATGTGTACTGCAGACACTTAAAAGTTTCAATAAATCAAGATAATCATTGACTCACATTTAATTTAATCCAAAAAGCAATAACGCATTCATGCTTATTCACATTTAGGCATAGTGGAGTAATGAGTAGCGTCTCGGATTGAGAAATCGGAGAGCCGAGTTTGAATTCCAATCGAATCCATTGCATTTACTTACGTACCCTTGGGAAAGGTATGGATTCTTTTTTTCTCCCTCGCAGCTATGGGTAAATAGTAGGACAGATCGGGTTCTATAGCCTTGGATGGCAACTGTTCTACCGCAGAAAGAAATGGCAACATACTGCGGCAAAAATCTGCCTCGTCATTCATGTATCAAAAGATATATCATCCATGGTACATAAGTGGCTGACTTATTCTTTGTATGAATGTCTCTATATTATTGCATTGAGCCATTAGTTATTTCCATTTTTTGGTAACACTTGTAATGAAGTAGGTATAATTCTAACATCTAATCATAAGTGGTTCTTAAGAATAAATTTGGAGTTAAATTCAAACACTAAAGGACTGACAAATAGGAATCTTCACAACCAGATCCGACATGTAAGTTCCAAAACAGATAATTTAAGTCTGTGTGTAGTGGGGCCGTTGGGATATTATGCTTTTAGACTTAAAAAACAATGAAACACTAAATACCCATTGTTCAGCAGAACAAATGTACTTTTATGCAAATGTCTAGTCAACGGATTACGTGGGATAAATTAAATTTGATCATGGTCATAGTGACCTGCTGAATTTAATTTCATGCCTTACAGTGGATATTAAAGGGTGATTTATGTGACTTTGAAAGGGTCATGTTGTTGAAGTCGGGTGAGCTGATCTCCTTCGATTCTCATACGAGCAGCCGACTCTGGCGTTTACAGAGAATTGTCAGAAAAAGGACATCTTGTGAAGTGGAAATCCCTTGCTGATGAAAGACGTTGGACCAATTCAAACTGGTAACAAAGACTTACAGAGAGAATATCTGAACGTACAACCCATCGAACCTTGAAGCAAATGCGCTACAGCTGTAGATGATTCCGCCGAGTGTCGAGACAAATCCGTGGGCGAGGAAGAGTTAATAATGACTAATAAAACGGTACTTCTTACATTCTAACCCTCTAATCCGAGTGACCTCTGGTCCTTGTACAGGTTTTAAATAAAAAAAATAAAAAAATTAATGTGGAAGTTTTCAGGTCAGATGTGTTACAGTGAATTATTAATGCGTTTAATGTGCTGTGGTAACAGTAGATCTCGCCCGATGCATACATACTCTGCTTTCCTTTAGGGCAGCTCGTGGCGGTGTAGTGGTTAGCAAGCTTATCTCAATAGAAGAATGACAACTGAGTAGTGAATTCGATTCCTTGTGCAACACGTAAGCTACGCTTCGAAAATCGCAATGCACTAAATTTTGTATTGGGTACTTCGACGTGGCGTAATGGTCAGCAAGCTTGTCTCGTTAGACCAATTATGACTGAGTAGTGAGTTCCATTCTAGCTGGAGACTCCCTACTTTCGTCCTTGTGCCACATGGAAGCTACGCTTCGAAAATCGCAATGCACTAAATTTTCTATTGGGTACTTCGATGTGGCGTAATGGTCAGCAAGCTTGTCCCGTTAGACCAATTATGACTGAGTAGTGAGTTCGATTCTCACCGGGTACCCCTTACTTTCAGCCATGTGCCAAATCTACACTATCACTACACTTCTTTACTTTAAGATATCTGTATATAACTGATAACTGATTTTTGCAATTTATTTTCCGTATTCTTATCTCTTGTTTATTGACATAAACCTTTCGAGATGAATATATCGTCTATATTAAAATCCTAAAACAACCGAAACTCCATAAAATGAATTTCGTTTCAGGAATAGACATTATACGATGTATTTATATTCTTTAAATTTACAAGTCTTCACGCGAGCGACAAAGTTTTAAAACAGAAAAACAAAATCAGACTCACGTGACAAGACAACTCAAAATTTCCAATCATTTCAAAGATGCAAAAATACTGCAATAATTTAAAAGAAAATTAATTCAATTACTTTCTGTCTTTTTTGAATGCGAGAGAAAATATTCTGAAGCTCGGAATTCTAGGAAAACTAATATTAACTGATATAGAAATTAAGAAATAAAGGAAACTTGTCTATTATCTGTAAAAAAAAAAACATCAAAACAACAAAGACATTGAGTATGTTGAGAGAGTTGTCTTGTAAAAAAACTCTTTTGTATTATATAATTTTTTTATAAAAAATTAGGCATTTGATCAGTATTCCCTGTTGAGCAAAGTTCATTGAATACAACTGAAAAAGTATATATTTATTTAATTTTCCCTGTGTTTTTTCTGTATGTAAAAATACATGTATGTAATGTATGTAAAAATTGTCTTAATGTTTCAGCCATTATCAAGGATGTTTTAAAAAAAATTTTTTAACTGAATATGAATAAAAAATATAGACAGTTAGTTAAAAATAAAAAATAAAAAAAAATCCTTGATAATGACGAATTTTTTGCCAATGACACGAACATAAAATTTAGTAAATGTGAGCTTCGAGTGATCTGAAGAAGTGATGTGCATTTCTTAAATATGGTAACAGAAGTTTATTTAAGCGTGAAGGTCAACGGAGAAGTACAGTCTACACAGCATAGAGAGCGTAATGATGTTTTCAATTACCAAGGAAACCCAGCTTCGAACGGAGTCGGAAGGAATATTATTTTTATTAAGACTCTCGAATATACAGGCCGGCAGACAAAACTTCCATGTTGAAATAGTAATAATAATAATAATAATAATAATTTATCTAGAATGGCTTTTTATTCAGAAAAAGGCGAAAATAAATATACGTTTTAATAAATAGTTGGTGAACTTACTCATAGTAGTATCCACGAAAAATAGATTTTAAAACGATAATATATATATATATATATATATATATATATATATATATATATATATATATATATATATATATATATATATATATATATATATGATATTATTATTTAAAAATGTTTTAGATTTTGACACGGAAATTTATGTATCGGGACTTTTTTTTACCCGTCATCAGGCATTGTTCGGTGACTTTCGACGAAAATGATTTACTGTTACGTGTGATTATTAAAAGGGAGGATAGATCCAGATTTTAAAATATTATAGGTATTTCTATTTTGACTAATCAAAAGTGAGGTCAAAGCTAAAGCAGAAAAGTTGAATGCAAAAAAAATAATTTCTCATTTATAATAGAGAGCAGTGGATGAAAAATAGCTCTAGAATCAATTTGGATATTACAATGGGGTCGTTGGTCTTCTGATCTCGTATTTTTTATTCTATACAATCTTACCGCCCACCATGACATCAGTATAAAGGATATAGGATTATATAGGGATGGTGGCCTTGTGGTTGTGAGAAATTCAACAAAATTCAAAATAAACAAAATTAAAAAATCAATATATAGAAATTTTAAAAACCTAAACTTAAAAGTTACTATCAATACAAATTAAAAAAAAAGATTTAAAAAGTTAAAAAAGGTAAACTTCCTCGATGTAAAAAAGGTAAACTTCCCTGATGTAAAGTCAGACTTAGTAAATAATATGTACCAATCATACTAAAAAATCAAATACAAATCCTTTATATATCCACCAACGCCTAATCATCCACCATCTATAATAAAACACCTACCCTAATCCATAGAATATAGAATTAGTGGTAACTCTGCCAATAAAGATTGATTTTATAAACACCTAATTTTAAGATTTACAATGATGCTTTAAAAATAATGGATATGAATACCCCGATATTAAATACAGAAAAGATAATATTAATAACCAGAAAAAATAGAAATAGAAAAATCATTTGGTACATCCCCACCATTTAACCAAATGTTGAACTGTAAGTTAGAGCAAAAGTTTCTTGCTTTGATTGAGAAATATTTTCCGAGTAATAATCCTCTAAGCAAGATTTTCAATAAAAATACGCTAAAATTAAGTTATAGCTGTACTGATAATCTAGAAAAAAAATGAAAAAACCAATAATAAAATCATAAATAAAGACTAAAAATAATAGTAATTCCAAAATGGAATTCAATAATTTTGATAATAAATTATGTAATTGTAGAAATCCCATAAATTGCCTATTGGAAAATAAATGTCTTACTGAATATGTTGTTTATCAATGCACTACTTCATCAACTGAAAACCCAGATGTTAAGTAATTTTATATTGGAAGCACAAAAATCTCTTTCAAATTAAGATGACACCAACATATCTTTCCTTTAACAACAACACGTACCGTAACCGAACATTTCTATCTAAATATTTTTGGTAGTTAAAAGAAACCAATAAAATACCACACAGTAAAATGGAAAATATTTTTAAAAAATTGAGAATTTGTAAGTCTTTAAATGGCCCATGCCCCCTGTGTCTACATGAAAAGCTACTTATTAAGTTTTCTAAAATTAATGATCTATTAAATCAGCGTAATGAACTAACTGTAATATGTAGACATTGTACAATGTTTGCGTTAAAACATACTTAATAGATTTTTCATAAAAACAATTATATATGCATTATTTTATTATATTTAATGGTACATGTAATATTGATTTAATTCCCTATTTTTTAATTTTAATATTGCCATTCATTAAGTCCCATTGAATAAAATAAGTTTTGTATTTTAGGTTCAGAATTATATGAAAATGATTTAAACATAACAGACGCCCCTTTAAGATAATTCTAAATTATATATAAAAATAATCTAAAAAAAAAAAAAATTATTGTTAGAGATATACTTATCTCTCAGATTATTTCTTCGTAACATAAATGTATATTTTTAACTGGAAGTATGGTGTCGCTTCTTAATATGACAGTTCACTGAGTCATGTATGAATACCACCCTTGGCGTCTAACCTATATATTTAACTTTTCTGCTTTAGTATTGACCTGCCTTTAGATTAGTCAAAAGAGAAACACCCATGCAATTTTAAAATCTGGATTCACCGCCTTTTTAATAAGCAAATGTATTGTTTTCTGTAAAGCATTTTCATCAAAAGTTACCGTAAATTGCCTAATGACGGGATAAAACTTAGAAGTCCTGAAACATTAGAATTTTCCGTATTGCAATGTAAAATATGTTTAAATAGAAATATCATTAAAATATTAGGCTTTACGTTATACTGAACACTTTTTTAAAAAAAAAGTAAATGATAAGGAACGGTGGATTCTAAATCTGTTTGTTCTTTTTCTTTATATATATATATATATATATATATATATATATATATATATATATATAAATTGGTAAATTATAACAACTCCATCTCTCTTTCCCCCTCCCCACTATCTCTCTCTTTACCATAAGACTCACTTGTATACATTTTCTACAATTCATTTCCGTTTTATTAACCATCTAAAGAGATGAAGGTTCTGTCACTCCTCCTACTCCAATATAAAACATACTTAAGAGAGATATAAAATTAACCCCTCCCTATATTTTATATTGTCTGTTTAACTACCAATCTCAACCCCCTCTATTAAATTACAAAACTTACACTACCCACCAATTTCTAATCCCATTTTTCCTCTCAATTCGTTGTTGGAAGTTTTACCTGATGATCCTGAATCCTTAAAAAAAGGATTTAGGTGAAATAAATTATCGTAATGGTACCTTAAAGTGGTTTGTTTTTCATTACATATATATATATATATATATATATATATATATATATATATATATGTAATAAAAATATAGTTTTATGGTATGCTATATTTATGCGTAAAAGTACTCAATATCAGAAATAGAGCGTATATAAATATTGTCGCTTTTTGACGTATTTTTTAACGTCAAAAAGCGCCAATACTTTTGCACCAACCTAATATAAACAGGGACACTGAGGTCAATACAATGCAGCCTGAAGATGGCGTTGAAGCATGAAACAGACAGTTTGCGCTTGGTGTTGACCGTTTATACATATATATATATATATATATATATATATATATATATATATATATATATATATATAGCTGTTATTTCTTCCCTTTACACATGGGAATTCAATAGCAGATTCGTCTAACGATGGTGACCAGAGATTTTCGTCTAATTATCTTGACAAGATTTTTAGATTGTGATTTTTAGATGATGATATATTAGTAAAGCGTCATTTTATATAACATTCAGAATTTTCTGATATATTCAAATGGGTCAGATTTTTAGAAAACTAAAAATAATGAAGAACGGTAACACCCATGACAGGAGAACACATAGTAGACAGAATTTTTTGATTAATATTTAATTGGAAAACTTTTATACCAAGTTAAATATCGGTCTTTTCTTACTGAATCTGTTGGTAATTCATGCTTGAATATATAGATAAATATTGGCCTTTAAATCCTAGGTTTTTATGAGTATATGTTGCTCTTATATACTTCAGTCTCTATGCATTTACTTAATTCAGAAATATGTAAATATTGATCTTTTATACTTTTATCTGTAATTATATATATTTAATTGGTTCAGGGATTGGTAATTATCACAATCGTATATTTCAGTGCGTGAGTATTTAGTTGGTAGGTAACTCCATTTCGGAGAGTGTCTTATCCCTCTGCATAGAGTACAGTCGGCGTAATCTAGGCGGGTAAAGAATCACTGACAGACTTGTGGCATAAAAAGGTCCTTCCTCGAGGTTTGGTCAGAGAATCAATCATATTACCCATTTCAGAACCCTTTAAGAGTTAGCCATTTCTGATAATCTATTACTACCTGCAAGCATCAGCTGGACAAAAGAAAGAAGAAAGCTTTTCCAATTTTTCTTCTATTTAACTCTGGAGCAGAGACGTTGAATAAATGCGGCGATATGTGGATTCGATTATGAATGGTTTCTTCCGATTAACAGAAACGTCTTGCCCGCGGGAGATTAATTGTCACAACCAAAGCATTTGTTGGTTAATGCGATGTTTTATTGCTAAAAGCTCTCGTGGCAATGAATATTTCGCGAGCGCGATAATATCATGCTGAATATTATTCACTGTGGGTAAGAAACGCAGTCTTAAAATTTTGCCTTAATTCACCAGAATTTTTGTCGTCAAACGTTTTCTGTAAGCGTGAATTAGTATTGGAATCAATTCATCAGAAGTGATGATCAGAACGTAAGTTAGACTGTCTAAATGAAACTTATAGAACTTAAATATTCATTAATTTATTAATATATATATTTTTTAATAAGAAAAGGTGTCGGATTAAACATAAATCCATTAATTCCTCAGAAATATATATATATATATATATATATATATATATATATATATATATATATATATATATATATATATAACGTCTATCGTTCTGTGCATTCAAGAAATCTTAATAAATAAGATGCCTGAGAGAACATTATGTTTTTTTTTTCGACTGATCCATCCAACAGACGTTATTTATTCAGTTTAAAAATTGGGGCATTTATTTCAAACACGGGTATCCACTAAAAATTACGTTTGAAGTAATAAATAAATAAAAAACATATATATAT